>BMAU01003504.1:0-351075 GCA_019973935.1 Trichonephila clavipes
ATTCAATGTAAAATTATAAACGTGTAAACATATTTTAGTTAACATAGTTAGATACTTACTAGCAAGATACTTTATTTAAATGTAAACTCGTCCTAAATTGTATCTATTTGCACACGTACTTCCTTTACCGATCAACAAGAATAACACAAAAATGCAATTGTTACAAATTAAGCAATAGCTTCACTTTGTGTAAAATAAAAACACAGGACGTGATTTGTAAGTTTAAACACTTCTAAAATTATTTTGTACCCGATGCCGGGAATTATGAAGATCTTAGTTTTCGAATATTCTTTGACAATCGACCTAATACTCCCTAGAGAAATTCCACACACCAACATAGAACCCCAGTTCTGTTAGGGAGTTTATAAATTTAGTAGTTTTCTTTTCCTGACTTGAACAGAAGACAATCTGAAAATTTCTTGGACTACTAACCTACGATTCTCCCATTGTGAGTAAATCCAAGACCATATTCGTTTATGAATAGAAATTTGAAACATATAAATAATAATATTGAAATAAATATATTTTTACGTTGCAGATTTTCCTTAAAAAAATCTTATATGATGATTGCTTCAGCTTTTAATGGGGAAAGAAGGAAACATACCATTTTGGTTAATTTTTTCCCCCAATACATGTATTGACAACTAAGCCTTTGCAGTTGCATGACAAGTTCCCAAACATGAGAGCCATTTCATGGTGGCACCACCTAGTAAAGGCTCTAGCTACCTAAGTTTGATGATTAAATTAATTTTAATTCAAGCTCTCGTCGGATGCTAAATAATAATATTTTACGTTCACAGTTCGGCAAAATATTTCCAGTTCTCACCAGGAGTTTGTCTTTAAGAATATTCACTGTGAATTTTTTCAAAAATATATCAGAAATAACTTACCAATAATTCATTCTAATACTAAGAAATCAGATTCTTAGTATTACTTAATTTTTATTTATGTATTACTATCATCATCGCAATTTTTTAGAAAACAGGTGGGATTGAATTAAATCAATGGAAAGAAATGCAAAAAATACATTTTCTAAATATATTCAGTAGACAAAAGTTTTTTTTTTCAGGCAGCAAAAATTTCGTGTTAAGTTTATTCAGTCTAGATAAAAATCTACATGCCATTAATTCCAAAGAAGACAATTCCTCCAATGAATATTTTCAACTCAATAAAAATGTTATTTTTGTTCCAGTCTTTAAGCTTTCTATTTCAAAGAAAGGCTGTTTGCAAAACATTATTCCTATCGCTGCATTGCGCTTTATATACATGAGATATTGCCTCTGTCTTCAGCATACTTTCAACAAACAAAAACATCTAAATCAATATCCTGCTTCTATATTATTGAACAAAGCTCAGACTAAACCTCCGATTAAAATCTTTAAATCTATAGAGAATTTTCTTTAGTAATGGAAAGTTCTATAATAAGTTTTCGTAAATATTAATCCATTTCTAATTTTTATAAAGGCATTCCTATATTATATAGAAGAATATAACAGGAAATATGCGATTTGTTAACAATCCCCTACACCAGCTTTCCACTAGATATCTTAAAAATTTGCATTACAAGTTAATAGTGAAAGAGAAGCCCGGCTTATATATATACACTGAGATGTTTGGAGAAAAGAACCAAAGCTCAGTTGTAAAGGTATTTGGGGAAAGAGCTGTAACTCATTTACCTCTCTAGGGATAAAGCACTGGAAACCAACAATACGTGTACTGTATGCAAGCCTCGGTTTCCCGATGCAATATTTCATGAAAGAGTATTGCAAACATTGCCTCAGAAAACACGTTCATCCAAATCGCTAGAGGTTACTATAGTCAATGGTTTGAAACACGCTTTTCACATTCTTTGTCGAATTTCGTTGTAGTTTGAATACATTTACATTGTATTACATAGTAAAATTGCATACAGATAGCATAATTAAGCATCGTGAAAATTCAACAAAGTTGGTTGATTTCAATAGATCTGAATAGTTAAATATAAGATATCATACAACTCGTAGATATCTACCACTACATTCATGCATAAATATTACAAGATAAGTCAATTCCAAACGAAATCAGTGACTGAATTATTTAAAGGTCGTAGTAACGTTTATATATATATATATATATATATATATATATATATATATATATATATATATATATATATATTCATTTGATACTTTATAAAAGTCAAACTTACACGAGGGCTACTGGGGACGGATCTCGTAATTTTGAACCATGGTGAACGAGCATGATACCCAAGCTGGCATCCTAATCTCCAAACTTCCTCACCACATCAAAATGAGATATGGTAAATAGTGAATGAATAACAAATATTAAGCTCGCTATTTTTATTATGAAAGAATCGATCATCGGTTGAAAATTACGCAATTCTATGATATTTATGCATTTTCTGGAATGCATGAGAAATTGATAAGAAATGTGTAACCTCTTCCTATTCTCATGTATTATTAAAAAAAGAACCATTTATGTCTTTATGATGCTCTTATCTGACAGAGATCTATTGTTTTTTATATCTAACTATGTGCTAAAATAATATTAAATAATTTTTTATCATTGCAAGTAAATATGTAAAGAAATACAAATTAAGTTTACGTAACAAGTACTTATGACAAGGATGATTCCTGAGTTGACATCCCTATCTTTAAACCTCCACACTACACCAACGTGAGAATTTGAGCCTCAACAGATTTCCCACGCGTCAACCCTTCTATACACGGCTTGTCTATAGTGGCACCAGGACACTCAAACTCATAACTCGATAACACTGGTCACTAGTTCTTGACCATGGCAACTCAGTTACCATAGCCTCGAATTTATGTGACATTATTCGTCGAAATGCTTAGCAGGTCTGTCTGACTTATGTCTGATCCACATTTAGAAATATGAATTTTCTATGTGTTTTTAATGTCATTGACTGAATAGGAATTTTTTAAATACGATAAAATTTGATTAAAATTCGTGAAGGAAAAATTTCTGAATTTGAAAAAAATAGAAAGTTTACGGTATTTAACCGTAAAGATTTAATTTATTAGGAAATTTATGTGTGTTTGATCAAAGAGAGCACGTAACAATCTGGGGGCTGATAAAAGAAACTCCGATCGATGATGACAATTAACCCAAATTATTCATCTTATAAAGGAAATAGAATAATACTTTCTCAATCTAAGTTACTGCGGAAGTACAAAATCCTTTTTTTTATTTAATAAATTTAATAAAACTTTTTTCTATCTCTTACAATGATAAAATATTGCCCTCTTAAAAATGCTCATTAAAAAAGCACTGCTGACTAGTAACTGTCTAAACAACTTCTTTATTAGTCCAAATAAGTTTTTAAGGCCAGATTAACTGATTTTTGTTGACACTAAGAACACTTAAATTAAACTGCACCAATATTTTAAATAGACTCCTAAGACGATACCTGGGCATGACGAAGAAAAACCGAGAAAGGTAAATATGGGAAATCTGATCAATAAGGATAAACAAATTCAAATGAGGAAATTTGAGGAAGGAGAAAAGGATTATCTGCACTTCCTCCCTTTGAGTACCATTTTGGCACGTCAGCGGAGGCGAAGTAATTAGATTAAAATTGGGATTAGAAGACATAATATTTAAGTTATGCATTTTCCTTAAATGCATGATTATCTCTTCCGAAAATTAACAGAAAATCAATTACGGTGTTAAAATTCTAGTTTATTATAATTACTTTCACTCAACTCTAGCTTCATTTAATATAATTAGAAGTTCAATATACTGTTGAACGAGTAAATTTCTTTTCTTGGTATCTTTTTAGCCAGCTTGAAAGTCTAGTCTTCAAAATGAATCAGTGTTTGGAGGTAGCAGTAAATCATGAATAGATTTACTGCAAAATCTCGTTGTGGATTTTGAAAATTCTTCAGGAAATTTTCATTTTTAACTACGACCAGGATAAATATTTACAGTATCTAGTTTATTAAATTTTATTATTCAAATATTCCTATTATGTGTGACTTTTTTTAAAACTACGACATGTTTAGTTGATTATTTGAATTAATACATAGCCAGAACTTCCCATTGGGTAATGGCAACAAAGACCACAACTACTAAATGACGAGAAACCCTGGGATGGTATATAATTTATTTTGACATATTGAAACATCCTTCCATAAATTTCTTTACTAAGAAAATATTAATATTAAATTGGTTTTTTATGATTTATCATTCTTCTAATCTTAAGAGTTTTTATATTTCGTTATAACTATTTGAAATCATATAAAATAAAACTTTCGAATTAGGGGGAACATATTTTAGGAGTTTCTGTTCCAGATTCAAGTTAACAAAATATTTTTTTAACTTTTCGAATTAAGGAAAGTAAAGAGTGTTTTTTTTCCAGGTATAGAAGTTTAAGTTGGCATTACTTTCCAAGATGGCGACCGATTTAACAGCTGTCAAGTGATTTATTCTCAGTTTGGTTTGGCAATTCATCAAAACGATCATCAAGCAAGGCGTAGATCCGTCAAATGGGCCCAAAACGAGATTGCCGTTGTTCCCGATTTTTATAAGCGAATTTTGTTTAGCGATGAAGCGCACTTCTGGTTGAATGACTACGTCAACAAACAAAACTGCCGTATTTGGAGTGAAGCTAATCCACAAGTGTATGTCGAAACACCGTTACATCCAGAAAAACTGACTGTTTGGTGCGCTTTATGGGCTGGTGGAATCCTTCTTCAAAAACGATGAAGGCCACAACGTTACAGTCAATGGTGATTGGTATAGAGCCATGATTACTAACTTTTTCATTCCTGAATTGAACAATCATGATGTCCAGAAGCTGTGGTTCCACCAAGACGGCGCAACATGTCACACAGCTCGTGCCACAATCGATTTATTGAAAGACACGTTTGGTGACCGCCTAATTTCCCGTTTTGGACCTGTGAATTGGCCTCCAAGATCTTGTGATTTAACACCGCTAGACTCTTTTCTGTGGGGATATGTAAAGTCATTGGTCTATGTGGATAAGCCACAAACACTTGACCATTTGGAAGACAACATTCGCCGTGTTATTGCCGATATACGGCCACAAATGTTGGAAAAAGTCATCGAAAATTGGACGTCCAGATTGGACTACATCCGAGCCAGCCGTGGCAGTCATATGCCAGAAATCATATTTAAAATGTAATGCCACAAGATTATCTTCGAATAAAAAAAATTCATTTCAATCGAATAATACATCGTTGTTTTATTGCAATTTAAAGTTCTATACCTCTTAAAAAACACCCTTTACATTTTAGGGAAAGCTTGCTTCTCTGTAGATATTTGAAATTGGAATCTATGAGTGATTGTGACTCTAATGATACTTGAAATATCTACTTGTTTAAGATAAGTCGTTCCAGTTGTTAGATTAATGTTCTCCTGACTGCTTGTAACAAGGTGGATTGACTTCATATTCTTGACAAAAAGTGTTTGCTGTAAGGGAGTCCCTTTAATTTCTAGGGGATAACAAATACGCTCTATTCTTTCACTGGAGAGATTACCTTTGACTCATTTCCTTTCCTTATTTTTCATCAAAGAAAAAAGTTAATTTCTATTCCATTTCTAAAAATATTATACGTTACTTATGAAAATGTAACAGTTTCTTATATTTCTGATATATTTTTGCAATCTCAATTATTATATATGACTATCCGCAACGAAGGGTTCAAGAAGTTTTTCACTATTTAATTTCTTCTGAACATTCCATGCGTATTATAGCATATACTCCTATTTTAAATAAGTATTACACTACTCATTTCTTTGAAATAAATCGTAGTTATTCGTCATAGTATGATACTCGTAGACCAGCACAAGGATAATAAAACATAATTTAAACTTAAAAATATTCGTTTCAACTCTTAACATCAATCATGGACCATACCTGTATAACTACTCAGGCGATTTCTCTAAAGCTCCAAAACTTGAACTGCGAATTCATAATAAAATGAAACAAGGAAAGTATGAGTTAAATATACATATTGAAATGCATTTTTATCGATTGTAATAGAAGTATCAATTACTACATAAAGTGGTTGGGTTTTCTTTCATTCATTTAAATAAATGGATAAAATTTTAAACAAAGAGGGAAAAGCCTACAAAAGCTTACAAAAAAATTTTTAAAAAAAGATTATTTTTGAAAAAATTCTTGGATAAAATGAATTAATCATAAAAAGAAAGCAACAAAATTTAAAGCCAACTTTTTCTTGGAATGTGAGAGCTTTATCAAGCCAAAAAGAATTGAAAATGGGAATTCGTAGTCGATACTACGTCCTGTGAACGCTTGAAGCGGCAGTCAAGAAGTCTTACCTACAGGAACCATCCCTTAGAGGCAAAACGTCTACGCTGAAACAATGCCATTATCAGTTTACCGATAGCACTGGGAATTGATATTCTTTATTGATGATTGCATTCTTTATTTGTTTGCAAAATTCTCCAGCGTAACCGTTACAGGATGATGCGTTATTTTCGACCGACGAGTTAGTTGTTTCTCTTTCGAATGTATATATATTTTTTGTCAATAAGAGAAATAAAGCTTTGTTCACAATTGAGAACAAAGATTTCGGTAAAATGAATATCCTAAGGGATGTTTAGTCTCTCTATTTTATAATACGCCGACAAATCTTTACGAGAATTTTCATTAAACCGTAAAAAATTCGATGAAATATTTAATGTGATAGCAAAAGATAAAATTTAATAAATATGCAACATAAATATTTTGGAATGAATTGTAGCAAAAGTAAATATAAAACGTTTGAAAATTTAAGTACGCAGAAGTAAGATTAAAAAAAAGTTTTGTTGGGTGTTAAAAATTTATGTGTGTAATGAATTAATTCTCATATATATACATTATATTCCGGCGTAGAACACCCACCCGTAAATTCTGGTTTTATTTTTGTTGTGTTAATTGTGCGAGTTATATAAAAATGCTAGCCTTAGAACGAAAGAAAAGATGAGCATAAGAAATTATGAATATACTAGGTTAAATATATATATATATATATATATATATATATATATTAGATATATTTTTAATTACATATATTTTTAAATGATCTTTTAATTATGTCAGGTTTAATTTCAATCCATACTTTAATTATCCATTCACATACCATTTCTAGACTTCAAGAGATAAGAACTGTGCACTCGTACATTACAAATTTTTTTGCAAAATAAAGGTAGGCATTATACACATACAACGAGTGTATCTATATAAAACTTAAAAAATGCAGCTCGAAAGTATAGTGTGTGTTATACGCCAGAATATATACGGTACATAATAATATGAATTCAAAAATAAAAATTTTAAAATTAACAATGTTTTAAGAAATAGTTGTTTATACAAATTAAATTAACTTTTTTTTTACTTCTATAAAAAATAGAGACACAGTTATTTAAAATTTCCCCACATCTTAAATTTTATCACCTAAGAAAAATTACTTAATGAAAGATTATATTCACCAACTACTGTATGCCTTTTGTTGTTAAAAGAGTCAATAAATTCTGTGGGAAGATTAATCTATCCAGATTTCCAAAAAATGAAAAATATTTCTCCTTTTTTTATGTTTTGAATTAAAATAATATTGAACTATTATTGAAATAATTAGTTTTTAAGCCTCATTTGTACACAATTTGTAAGTTTATTTTGTTAGTTACTGTCAGACTCAGTTTCTATGCAAAGTTCTGTATATATATATATATATATATAGCTAGAAGGACTTTTAAACTTTAACTAATATATCATTAGTTCCGTTTTTACTTGTGTGAAACTGTGTATCATAATCACACTCTTTATAAATGACTTAATATAATGACTCTCATATTTGTTAAGAATAAATGAATACTTAATTTTTACTTTGAAAACAAACTTGTGAATGACCTTTGACGAAAAAAATAGGACAATAGTTAGAAGACATGATTCGTATTATCAATCCAAAGATCTGCATATTAAAAGCATCTCCTTTAATGTTGATTTTAAATATGAATTTAATTTGTAAAATATATAGATTAGTAAACAAATACATATATATATATATTATAGAATATCAATTCTATCGCAAGCTTATAAAGTGAACAATTTCACTTCTGCTGAAAGATTCAAATGTGAAGCATTCGTTTCTATAGCAATGGCATCTTATTTCATTTTTTCATCTTATGTTTTTGGTTTCAATTGAAATACAAAGTAAGGCATTCGCATATTTAAAATAGATTTAACGGGATATCTCAAAGTAGAACGATTATTTCAAACGATTCATAGTGTTTTTACCAATACATTGAAAGAATGTTTAAGACGAATATGATACTAATGCACTTTGATGTTTATTTGCAGAAAGTAAAGAAATGCATAAAATAGTAAATCCCATTGCACAGTATGCAATAAAATATTAAAAAAAGAACTCCAATTTTATAAATAGTGTCTAAGTCACAGTTCCGTATGCACAACGAACAACTATCTCCCTAAAGAAAACGAAAACAAAATTGCGGAAGAGATCGTATTTCTCATATTATATATATAATACATATTCAATAACTTCTTTAAAAAACTCCACTCTTCCTACGGTTTCAATCACTTTAGGAAAAACCAATATGACTCCGCTGCCTGGATTCGGTCGAAAGCAAATGCATCAAAAGTCGAGGGAAGGGGAAAAAATCATTTTTTCCCCTAACAAATAATACAGATACACTGACATCAGGAACACGAGTTTTGTAACATTTCACTCAGCCTTTCTTATTTGTCACTGAACAAAAATAAAATACGAACAAAAATGATTGATAAGATGGGCTATTCAGGAGGAAAAAATCTCAAACTTGTATATACATACATATAGATTTTTGTTGAAAAATTAAAAAAAAATATACTCCTTTGAAAAATCAACAAGAAAAGGTATTAGAGTATAAAAGGAACAATGAAAAAGATGCTTCCGAAAGTACAGCTAAGCCCTTGTAATTTTCCAAAAACTTAAAGAGAAAAAAACCGAGTTTGGAAAAATATTTTATACCCTTAAATAATTTTTGAATTTTGGAGAATAATACCGGAAATGAATGAGAGCGATTCTCTTAAGTATTTTATGACGTTGTCTTCCAGTGATAAATAAAACGAAAGAAAACCAATTGTGCCTGAAGTAACAAAAAAGATACTTTGTCATTGGGACTCGGGCATAAATAAACGAACCAATGTAGCGAAAGATGGGTTTGAAAGAACATAAACGATGGACGACAAATAGGTGCAATAAAGAAGGAGCTTGAAAATAACAAGGCGCATGAGACATATTGTTCCCAATAGGTTGAATTTAAACTATCGCAGCTTCTCCGCGCAATTCAGGTTGCATATTTCTTTACTTAAGAAAAAGCGATGGTACAGACAATCTGGGGATCGTAGAAATCTCTATTCCAATTACATCTGCTCACAATTTCTGTGTTTATATATACCTTGATACGAAAGGCCTTTATAATTAAGTACGTAATAAATTAATTGATTGCTTATTAACGTCGCATTTAGAAATAATTCGAGAGCTATTGACGCGAAAGGCCTCTTAATTCTGAACCACGGTCATGTGATCAGGATGATATCTGAACTGGCATCCCACTGTCCATACTTTCACACCATGCCTACATGAGGAATTTGATCCTCGACGGATTTAACAAGTTTAAGTTCTTCTGCATGACGGGTGGTCGCGGTAGCCTAGTGGTCATGTTCATGAACTCGTGGCTAGTGTGTCATGAGTTCCAGTCCTAGTACCACTGAAGATTCGTCGTGTAAAGGGTTACGTACACGTTAAATTTGTCCATGCTCAAAGTCCCATTGGTGTGGTGTGAAAGCTAGGAGAGGAGGTACCAGCTCAGGTGTAATCCTGACCAATTGACCGTGGTTCAAATTTATGAAATCCATCACTAGTGCTCCTTGGATTTTTTTATAGGTCACTCATTTATTCTACGAGGATGATCAAGATTCGAGCTCATGGTTTAATAGAAACAACAGGGCCTATGAATCCACGACCATGACCATCTACCAAGTAGTTTAGAAAAGCAAATAAAGTTACAAATTTTACATGAGGAAAGAATTTTTGATATATGATCCTCTAAAAAAAGATATCTAAACTATAGTATTGTTCTCAGACTTTCGAACTGCCAAAAGCACCAAGAGTAGTTTTTATGGTAAAATATTTCATACATGTAACTACACTCATGTCCATAAATTAAGGATAATGAAGTTTAGGCAAAGAAAGAGACAGAAGCAAATCAAATTTGACTTATTTGTAAAGTCTATTTACTAAACAAAAGGTAAAGAGCAAAAAAGATGCTATATGTTTCACATAATTAATAAAACTTGCGATTTTTACTCCCTGGAGCAAATTTCAAAAAAGAACCTATTTACAAAAATCAATATAACATGGTTAGTATGATGGTTAATACGGAGTATGTCTCCCGGACGATGCAATACAGGCCTTACAACGCCTAGGCATGCTGAGTATCAAATTATCAATCTGATCTTGGGGAATATTACACCACTCATCAAGCAATGCCCTCCGAAGTTCCGGTAGACAGGTGGGAGGAGGTTGATGGGCTGCAATTCGTCGGCCAAGCATATTCCACACATGTTCTATTGGATTCAAGTCCGGTGAGTATGCTGGCCAATCCATACCGGTGATATCCTCCGATTGAAGGCATTCGTCTACAATGTTTGCACGGTAAGGAAGGGCATTGTTATCCATAAACAGAAATTCAGCACCCATGGCACCCCGAAACAAATGTACATGTTGTTCCAGAATGACATCCCGATAGATGTGGCCTGTCATCGTTACACTCTGAACAGGTAGGTCAGTTCTGGAACCAAGAATAATTCCTCCCCAAACGCGCGAGCCATCCTGCACCACCGTAACGGTGTCGTTCAATGGTGTTCTCTTGGTGGTAACGGGTATCTGGCGCTCTCCATATTAAAGTCCGGCGAGAATCAGACTGCAAACTAAACCTGGACTCGTCGGAAAACATCACACAAGACGAATGTTGTGGTGTCCACAATGCATGCTCTCTACTCCAGGTTAATAGCAGGCGACAGTGAGTTGCGGTAAGTGGAACCCATCTGACAGGCCTACGAGCATATAGACCAATGTGCCCTAAGCGTCTGTACACGGTCTGCCTTGAAACTGTCGTACCGGTAGCTGAAGAGAGCTGATGAGACAGGTCTGATGCTGTGTTCCGTCTTTTTCTTTTGGCAGTAACTGCCAAATACCGGTCCTCATTCGGCGTTGTAACTCGGGGGTGACATGTGCTGTAACATCTATCACATTACCATCATCTTGGAATCGTTGCCAAAGCCTGGAGATGACACTCTGTGCGATTCCAATTTCCTCGGATACTTCCAGCTGGATACGTCCACATTCCAGTCGTCCAATAATTCTACCACGTAAAAAAAACATCCAAATGCATCCTTTGAGCCATAACTATGCGGTGATTGCACTGAAAGGCTTTTAAAGCGCTTGTGAACAATATTACTTTGAACGGATGATTTTATCAAAATGTGTCTAGGCTGCGCCAGCAGCCTTCAAACCTCTATCTGGAACTCTGATGTTCGTGGTGTTAGAAGCTTGGGTTTGAAGAG
This sequence comes from Trichonephila clavipes, assembly GCA_019973935.1. NCBI lineage: Eukaryota > Metazoa > Arthropoda > Arachnida > Araneae > Nephilidae > Trichonephila > Trichonephila clavipes. The sequence goes on from BMAU01003504.1 coordinate 11,618, forward strand.
GAGGGCGTGACTTCAGGAGAGGAGGTCCAATGGGAGTGCAGGAGACATCGGCTTTGGAAGTGATCGTTGATTGGAACAATATAACTTCTTTGCCACCATTCCTTATATACCCCTCTCTTACACTCTCGTCATTGTGACGTACTATCCGCGCCATCTGGTGGTTTCCTGTAATTTGCATATTCTTCTTCAAGATGCGTGTGATAATTCTACAGGTGAAATTTTTATTTTAGAGTTCAATTTCTGTGTGATTCTGAATTGTCCTTAATTATGGACATCAGTGTATTTAATTGATTATAATTTCAAAACAAACATCGATTTTTCTTCGTGGCAAAAATGAATCGTGTTAGAAATTTTTAATGATTACAATTTTTGACGTTATGAAACGTGTATAAAAGTATGTATAAATTTTTGAGCTCATTTAAAATGCATAGCATTGCGTACTTTTTGATGAAGATCTTTAGTGTTCTGAAGACTAAATATAAATGTGAAATATTTTCGTAAGTAACTTGATAAAAACATCAGGTGATAAATGGACAAAGCCAAATAATATGCCAGACAATGATGGAAATATATGTAATTAGTCATTGTCTTGCAATTTTGTGAATAAATATAAATAGATCACTGCTCCCGTCTTCACTATAACATTCCCTCATACACATCAATGACTCTATTTCTGGTGTATAAAAGGAGGTTATGGTAAGAGATTAGCTATCTCTATTCACACTACATTTATAGTGCTTCTTTGAATATTATTCTTAAACAAGGTATTCCAACAAAATGTGCTATTTTTCTCTCACAAACTCTCTCTCTGTCTGGATTTATCATTATATGCTCAGTGTAAGTGGATGTGAATAAGGTGTTCAAGTGTAGCTGATATTTTTTATAGACAAAGTATTTATATCAAAGAAACATACAGAAGAAAACAATTTCTCTGAAAGCATGAGAGAAAACTAGAATAATCCAAGGTATGTCTTCCAATTACAAAATTAACAGAAGTAAAATATCATAGCCCTCCAAAAACATTTTAAAATACATTTTTTCGAAGAATTTTGTTAATTAATGAAAAAAGTCAAGATAGAATTCAAAACAATAAGAGTAACAAGTGAATGGATTGCAAATTGCAATAAATCTTAGTTAACTTAAATAGACTTAGATAACTTTAGAATGACTCTAAATCACGAACTCTCGCAAAGTAACTTATTTATTAAACCTAATACCTATACTAAATCTAATAATTCTTTGATTTATAATATTTTACTACACAACATTAAGGTATATATATATATATAAACTATTATTATTTTCCTTTTTAGCTAAAAAAATATTTCTCTCAGAGAATTCATTGAATATTATAGTTTTTTTTTCTTTTTATCAAACTGTAAAAGAGTTTCATTCGCTTGGCACTCTTTTAAGAGAATTAAAGTGCCCTTTCAAAACTGCATAAAAAAGGGGCATCTTGAAAGGATTGCATACAATTGAAGTTTTTAAGAAGTCGTTTTTTTCCCCTGTCTTATAAGAAGCAATTCCGAATTTTACAAAGCAAACCATTTAAATAATTTTCTCATTTGTCTTATTCATATTTTAAAAACTTGCACAATTTCCTTAATAATTTTTTTAATCTATATGAAACCTTCTTATACTTTCTTTAGAGCAGTTTTTTTAAAAAAGATCCTTTGAAATTATACCGAAATAAAATGTTAAAGATGCCGAAAAGCTTTTCTAGTTAATGTACCATTAAACTCAATTTAAATGCTACGTGTTGTCGTTTTGTATTAAGATCCAATGTTTTTTATATAGAATTGGAGAATAGCGTGGTGCTTTTTTTTCTGTGCAAAGTTGCTTTCTAAATCAGTTTTGAGTGAAACAGAGCTTAAAGTAAAACGGAAATTTAAGTGCTCTTAGTGAAAAAAGTATACTCTGTTTGAACATTATTCCGGCTTGCGGAATTTTGGAATTCCTTTAAGATATTTTTTTTAACACTTCTAGCGTGTTTTCATAAACAATTCATTACATACTCTTTATTTAATTTTCGTGTATAAGGTAGTGAAGCATTGCATGCGTATTTTTAATTTTTATGCAAAAAATAGTTAACTTTAGTTTTCTCACGAATCAAAATTATTCTTAAAAAATACACTGCATACAAAATTTCTTGATTCTAGTTTATATTCTTGTATATTTCCTAAAATAAGTATAGCTAACTATGTAATTTTTTTTTAAAGAAAATAAAAGAAGAGTAACATAGTTTATAATTTTGTGGAATAAAGAGTCACATCTAGAGAATGATTCATTGTTTATCAAAATCGCATTCAGAAGCAACGCAAGGGATATTGGTGACGGACTTCGTAATTTTGAACCATGGTCATGTGATCAAGGTGACACCTGAACTTTATTGTGATCTGAAGCGGTCTGTCCTGACATTGAAACTCGATGACTCGACAAATGCAACGCCAACCATGAGTTCTCTGCCATAAACACTAGCTACCAAGGTCACGCTACATTGCGAAAGAAAATCAGAAATAACAATTATATATAATAATGATTGTGTTAGATGAGATTTTCTAAAACATAAAGTCATATTTAACTTTTCAAAAATTAAAGGCTATCAATAAAAACATTTTTACAATTTTCTGTACTAATTATATTTAGAGTCTCATACATAATCTAATATAGTTAAAACTGACATGGAATCAATATTAGATTTTAAACTAATGCGGTAATCTTATATATATATATATATATATATATATATATATATATATATATATATATATATATGTATATATATATATGTATTTATAAATAATCAATAATAATATTAACTAAATTGCTATAAATCTAAAAGGCAAATCAGAAATCGAAGTATAACCAGACAATATGAGTCAAATTAAGTTAGTCCCAGTATTGAGATAGAAAAAACTCTAAGTCTTAGGAACTAAGATTGCTGATTTAAACATTGTTTTGAGGACAACCAACCTCTTCACCTGTAATTTGCTTTGACAAATGAGGAAGAAAGTATGAATATCGGACAAATATTCATATTTTTCCTACAGCAGCAAACGCTTAAGAAGTTGGAAAGGTGAAAAAAACCCAATTTTTTTCAATAAATTATTTTTATGTTTTTAATCATTTATATATTTACAGAGAAATAAACATTTCAATATTTATAAGTAACGTAGTTTGGAAACAACGAAAAACAGTTAAGCAAGTACAATGTGTAAAACTTCTAATTTTTAAGTATTAGAAAAAATATATACGAGTACACCAATACCTCATGACGGAATAAATCTTAATTTGCCCGGATTATGTCCTTTTTTCTTTCACGATCACATTACAGTTTCAATCTTTTTCTTATGAATGCTTATTTATTATATAGTTTCTTTTAAAATAAAAAGAAGAGAGCTAAACGACGCGTAAATGCCTTTATCTGTTGAAATTTCATCAGCCTTTGAAAAATTGGCTCCACTAACCCCTCTTTTTTTCTGCTTAAAAGGAAAAATCTTTCCACCCTGACAGGTCATGCGATACTTTCGTGACTTCATATTGTATTTACATGAAAAGATCTTCGTGCGATCACGTTTGTTAATGCATGACAGACCTGAGTGAAATGTATTATGCAAACACTTCTGTATTTCGTGTCAAATTAGTGCAGTGAGGCATGAATAAATTTTGAAGAAATATTTTTTTTGCTGAGTGAAAGTTAAAATCGGTGACACACTCAACGGAGGTTAACATTAGAAAGAAATGGTAGATAAATAGAATAAGATGAAAGTAATGTATAATTATTTTCTTATTATTATATTCATATAGAAGATTTTTCTAAATGCAATTTGTGAATTCATTGTAAAATATTTTTTAAAGTTTTGAAGTAATATTATTGCAAAAATAATCAGAAGCAAAATGCTATTCAATTTTACTAACAATACTGTTGAATTTTTAATAGAATTAAACTGTGATGAAGGATATTATAAATGTTGTTAATTTTTTTTTGGCAGAATCCTCTACGTGTATACTTTTGTTATGTATCCTTCAAATTACTGTTCATTTTTGATTAAATTCCATTGTAATTGATATTAGAGTTTAATACAAGTAAACTTAAGATTAATCAAAAGTTTCACTTATTTACAAGCGGATATTAAATTTTTTTTCTCATTTTATTATAAGAAACACATGAAATATTTATGGTTCATAAAAATCACCAGGACCCAGAAGGAGGAAATACACTAAGACCCTGGTTTCTGTGCACTACATATATAACTTCATTTAATTCTATTTAATGTTATGAAAGAATATGAGTGAAAATTTTATTAGTTCCTCGAAAACTTGCTATCCTATTTCTCAATTTTACAACGCTTTATCAAAAATATACTCCAAATGATCATACTTAACCGAGTAAGGCTTTCTAATAATCCTCTGAAAATCTTAAATCTACCCAAAGCTATAATTTAAGTACAATGTGCTTAAAAAGGGAAAATACCAAGAATGTAGAGAATCCTCTTAGAGAGAAAGCAAACTTCATTCTAAAGAGTTTGAAATTCGAAGCCATTAGTTACAACATTTGGGTTAAGTCAAAATATTTCATTTTGTAATATATTTACTTTATGTCTAGAATTGTAGATTATTTCTCAACATACCAAGTCTTCGCTTTTTTTAAAAAATGATTATACATTTCATCGATCGCTGGTTCACCAATTTCATCCTGTATGAACAAACATACATCAGAAAAAAACGCATTTTAATATTTCAACTATAGAAGGAATTCTTGCATCCAAAATTGTTTCCAACAGTTTTTGTGAGGTTTTCTTTTTGGGTGCGCGAGTGAGGGAGTGTTTTTTAACGTCGCACAACACGAGGGTTATTGGTGACGGACTTCAAAATTTTGAACCATGGTCAAGTAACGAGGACAATACCTGAGCGGGTACCCCCTCGTCTGACTTCCACACCACGCCAATGGGAGAACTTCGAGTTTCGATGGATTTAACGTGCATCAGCAGCCTCTCTACACGGCAGGCCTTCTGTCACACTACAAAGCTACACGAGAGCTATTGGCGATGAACCTCCTAATTTTGAACCCTGGTCAAGGGATGAGGACGACACCTGAGCTGACACCCACTTCTCTTTTTTTCTACACCACACCAAAGGGAGCCTTTTTGAGCATCGAGATATTTAACGGGCAGAGGCCCTCTCTATTCGTCGGGTTTCAGCGGCTCTAGGATCGAACTCATGACACGTCAGCCACGAGTCCGTGACCTTGACCACTAGTCTTCTGTGGACACTACCTTTTGGTGTGTAAAAAGCTAATATTTTATTTTGGCATTACTGTAGTAACTAAGTTTAACGGTTTAACCCTTTATCTACCGTTTTATGATTTACTACAGTTTTTTTCATTCAATATTTTTTTTTGGATCAATCGAAAAACTTAAAGGATATACATAAACAAAATACTCAACTTTGGGAAATTTAATCAGTTAAAGCTAATTAATTAATTAAAGATATTGAGCTGAAAAATTAATTATATACACTGTTCACTTAAAATAAATAGTCAAATCGTTTTCTAAGGTCTTCATTAACGTACAAAAAAAATAAGACAGTTAAATTTTGACATTAACTAATTTTTTGGAACAAAAATGATAATCTTCACATTCCACTGAAAGGCAATTTCTGCTATAAAACTAATCGCCTTCTCCACTAAAATACTCATCCTAGAACCCGTGCTGCCATATATCGGGGAAGAGTGGATTTCAAAGAATATTCCTGCTAAGTATCGTCATAATATTCGTAAAAATGGTTATTCTATATAATCTTAAAAAGTGAGTGGTACTCATAAGTACCGTCGGTAGATAAAGGGTTAACATTTAGTAGAAATATGCAAATAAATTTCATCGGTGAGGAAATCCATAATTTGCATTCTAATATTATGAAGAAGGCTTAAGCGAATTAATATATGTTGTTGTTTCTAATGCCACCTGTCTGACGTAGTCAGATCGAGGCCCACGAAATTCATCGTGGCATGGGACTAGTCGTTGGTCTTGAGCACCATACAGGTGACAGTACGATTTGGCTTGGCAAAATTCCCCGAAGGGACGATAGATAGCGACACCACCTATCTTCACCTCAACAATTTCTACATGGAAACTGAAGGGGAGGGAAATATTCTCCAGTCCCTGCGCTCGTGACTCAGCCCACAAGACTACGGACCCACTGATTTAACGAGCACGTACTCCGTGTGTACTCGGAGGGTATTTGGTGGCATCGGGCATCGAACCCAGGCCTTCCGGTCTGGAGTCCGATGCTCTAACCACTAGGCTACCCACGGCCCTTGAATTAATATATAGCCCTTAAAAGTACATCCTGTTTCTCAACTTTGCAATATTTCTCAAAAATGTCCTTTAAATGCTAATTGTTAAATAGAATATAAAATGTAAATTATTTTACATTATACGAATTAAATATCATTATTGCTACAAGGAACTGAAACTTTTTAATTGTCGTAGGGAATAATTTAACTACAAGGGGAAAGGGGAAGAATTTCAGAAGAATGATCATTAAATATAGTCGTAGGAAATAGCATTCTGAATTTGAGAGGAAGTTGGACGTATATACCTTGACTTTCACATAAACAGTTTTACTACCCGAGATGAAACAAATCCGCTTCCTGGGTATAGACGAGGAAAATTAACCGGAGAAGTATTAGGCTCTAAAGATAATTGAGTTTGCCTTGTTAGAACAAAGTCATCCCAATTTAGGCTCATTAAGTTTCATTATAAAGATGGGAAATTTCATAATTACGGCAAATTTTAGTTTGAACGAAAAGTGTTTAAGACTTTTTTAAAAGTAATTTTGGGATGGAATAAGTGTGTGTAATTACGTCAAACACTTTGTTAACGGAAGTACACGAGACTTTTAAAAGAATTTAAACCAAATGCTTACCTTTGGTGAAAATCTTTTTATATTAATACATAATTTTAATTGAATTTTGTAGGATGGATATAGAATTTTAACTGGCAGCGTTATATTAACATGCATTTTACTTTTCTTTTAAATAAAAAAAGAGTAACACGATTAAAAAGGTATTTCTTATTTAACTTCTTATTGTTATACAAGCTTTTATCAACAATACGTTTTTTTCATGTTTCTTAATCTCAATATAAAACAGTATTTTTGTTAAAGTTATATCTCCAAATCATATTAGTATATTATAATATATAATAATAATAATAATAAAAAATAATATATTGAGAATTATACTTCTAATTTTCACTTTATAATAATACATTACTGAGATGATCAGAAGAAAAGCATATGTTGAAAAATTTAAAATTCAAAGATAATGTGTGAAATAAAAATTTCGGAATTTAAAATATTTTCTAAGCCTTTTTAGAAATTTTAGTTTATAAATTTACACATTTTGAAAATGCAAAAGAAAATTTAAATTTCATAATGTAAAGCAAGTATAGTACAATATAAAGTATGTATAACAGTGAAGTAAAAAGCTTCAATTTGAATCCTAATTCTTCTCATTGGTCCATATGTTTCCTAAAATTTGATCAATACATCTATTAATGTATTTATAATCAGATTTAATGTAATATATTTATGTTTGGTTTCGTTCGAATTAACATAATTTTTTGAAGGAACACGAAAGCTATTGGCAACGGATTTCTTAATTTTGAGCCACTGTTAAGTGACGGGTTAGGATTACGTAAGGTGGTAATTGATCTAATTTTTCAACTACGTCTCTGAGGACTTAAACACTCATTCCATTTTACTTACGATAGCCTCATTATTCAGCAAAATATGTTTATTAAGGAATAAGGACTTGAGCAACATCGGACAAACGCGCAACCGCGATCATTGTTTTCTTCTATAAAAATCCAAAAGAAACAGAATTGTTCATTGATACCTAGTAGAATAAAACGCATGGCTTGTTCATTTTTCACTAGAGAATCTTCTGACATAAATTAGCATTAAATGGTCATATTTCATTCATTCTGATGCGGTGATCTAACAAAAGAGCGCAGAGCTTTCCCCCTCCCTGTTGAGGCGAGACGAATATTAAATACAGAAATGAGATCTAATTTTTCCAAGTCTTAAATAATTTTAGCATTTTTTACCGAATTTTCTCGCTCATTCTTTTCCCAGCCTTCTACTTATATATCTTCGAAAAAAGTAAAGCATAAAATGATTTAAAAAGAACCATTTTTACTACCAAAACGATATCTCCAAACCGATAATGAATACTTTCTTGAACGCTCCAATCCATTTAGCTAAAAAAAGATCTTTTTTGCATCGTTAAAGCACCTCTTTAAAATGCAGCATACCTTTCACTGTATAAGCTCCCTTCCACCACGAATTTACCTCAGGAAAGCAAAAGAAAAAAAAAAGGGAAAATTCCATTCTTATTTTATTGTTATTTTGTTCGTCTGTACCTATTGCAAGGGTGGTTTTTATTTATCAACGTAAATTAAATGATAGCACAAAATATACAGAAATAGCGGTTCATGCTCAACCAACCGTCAAATGAATTTTTCTTTCCTTTTTTCGGTAAATAATTTATCTCAATAACTGAACCTGAGCGGTTCAGATAAGCAAAAATTTATTGCTAAATTAGTGTTCAAGTATTTGTGATAAATGTGGCACTACCTTATTCAAATTAGAGATAAGAGAAATCGCGATGAAAAACTTAATATAAATGGTAATACTTTTAGAGTTCTTTAAGAAAAATGTCGCTTGTAAGCTTTGTTTATTTACTCTAGACAGATCACATTTTAAACCATCCACTTTTAAGAATTTTGTTTAATTTGTCTCTCTCAACCCCAGTTTTAAAAAAACGTGGCAGTCAAAGTATGATAAATAGCAAAAAGAATAATTAATTATTTAAAACCTAATTAGAAGTTTTATTTATAATCTGCGTACTTATATTTTCTTAAAACATTAAAAAGTTAACAATCATTTTCTTTTGTTGTAGAGATAGATGTTAAGTTATTTTTGAGATCAAAATATTGGTAAGACAAATTTGAATTGGGATATATTAGAATAAACACTGAACTTTTTGAATGAATAAGGCAATGGTATAAAATTCCTGCTTGCTATTTTATAAAACTTTGCATCTCGTCATATTTTCTTTATAAATCATTTTTATTTTTAAATTATTTTTTTATTCATTTCACTAGTTCTTAACTATGGAAAAAAACATATATCAGATGATAGGTTTTAATCACAATACGTACATTTAATGAACACTTTTTAGACTGAGGACATTTTAATTCAAAGGTTGCAAGTTCATAACGTAACCATAAGTAATATTTTGAATAAGTTCCACATAAAAATAACTTTGTGATTATATTTTTAATGAAACACGCTACATACATATTCACTTAGTCAAATCAGCGAAACATTTTTTCTTTTGTGTTTATTTGATTCTTTATGATACTATGAAAAACATAAGACTGGTTTTTCAACTTCCTTAACCAGAGTTGGATTTAAGTTTACAGAACCCAAAGTGATCTTTGTTAAAGTAAGTGAATCAGGAAGAAAGCAGGAATGCTTTTATCTGCATAAAGCACAATAAATATGGCTAGTAACAAAAGCTTTTTGATATTTTCTTTATCTTATGGTGGTTATACGTTATGAATACATTGTAAACTAGACATATTCTAATGTCTCCTCGAAAATAAAAGCATTTTCTATTTTTACTAAGGCAGTGCTTTTAAAATACGTATCCTTATATATTCTTTGAAATAAAATCAGGACTAGGGGACTTTATATTTAGTTTTGTTAGGAAGACTTCTAACAAATGGTGAAAGCTTTCTATACACCTACTGCTTTTGTTTGAGTATAAATGAAAATTAGAATAAAGAACTTCAAATAAGTATGCATATTACAAAAAGGCTTTTTATGAGGGGGAAAAAAGATGACCAACTGAACATTGTTGCATAGGATGATACTTTTGATATGCAACAATGAGCAAGAACAATAAAAATGGGTCCGAGAATTTTATTTATACAAATGATATGAAATATATTTTTTATTTGATTTCAAAGTTTTCATTTCCTCAATAAAAATCACTGGAAGAAGTCATAAGGAAGAAAAACCAGAATACAATGAAAATTCACTTTTAAATGCAAAAAGAAAATTTTGAGCACAAATTTCAAATGCTGAATATTTTAATACTCTGAATCCATGTAATTTTAATTTTTCAAATACTTGTTCTTTTTTTTGTCAAATAAAATAATTATATATCAATACATGATACTTTATTAGGTATAATGAAATTTAAATGTTTATTACAGGCATATATTTCTGATACTGTTATAAATGAAATTACGTATGGAGTAAAATTTTTATCAAAAGCGTTTGTTATCAATTTTAGCATCTGAAAGCAAGGCGAATCAAATGAAAAAGTATCTATCATTCGGGGAAATTTTCGTGAAAATTCGTTTCAAAATTTTTAAGTGTTTCTTTTCTTATTGAATTTTAAAAAAGGTATAAAATGAAAAAATAAAAAGTAGTTTTCATGAGAATTTTTTCCAGACATATATATATATTAATCCTTTAATTCAAACACTTCCATTGTGCACTATTTTTTTCGCATTCTTACAATGCAAACACAGTTTATGCAAAAATGCAGAGATAATTCTCAGGTAATTTAAGTTCTTAAAATTAGTTAGAATTTTCTTTTGCGATGAAAACTTTTAGTAATCCAGTTTTTCCAAATTAAGATTAGACAAATATCAAACAGAATAAGGTAGTAGGATAATTTTAAATGAAATAATAATTTCACGACACAATTTATATTATGGAATAATACTTAAAGGTAACGTTTATCTCTGCGATATTTCTAAGGATTCCTTAAAAACTATCAGTGACATCAACACTTCATTAAAAGCATAATTATAGGTACTTTAATATTTTCTACGTTGATTCCAGAAAAAAAGTTCGAAGAAATGTAAATAGAATTTCACTCTTAATGCCCACTACATCCTTATAAAATAACCACTTATAATTAATATCGAAATGCTACTTACATTTATTACACACGAGTAATTAATTATGTATTAAGTACATTTTATTTGATACATAAATTTTCTTTAAGACAAAAAAAATTCTACCATTTTACCCTATTTTTATTCTTCCTACAATTGCTTGAAATTAATATTTTTCTAATTAAAAAAGTTTATAAATTTAATTTGAGTTGATAAGAGTAGACTTAATAATCTTAATTTCGGCTACCTCACTCTCATATCTCTTAGGGTTCTCAGAATTAAGTTTTAAGGAATTTCCTTGAGACAATTTATAAAAAAGAGATAGAAGAAATATATAACTTTAACAAAAAAATCCACAAGCGAAAAACGAATATCAGTTTATTAACTAGAAATGAGTTCAGGAGAATGCATAAAAAATAAGCAAAAATATGTTTTTCAATATCAAAAGAGCACATAGAAAATCAATTTTACTCAGAAAAGAAAAGTACTTTTATGAAATAACAAAATAATCTATACGTTTCCACCGGGAATCCCGAAGTTTCAGAAAGACAAAAAAAAAATATATAATGAAGTATGTACCATCAATTCAGAAGAAAAAAAGAAGAAAAAAGAACATCCTATAACTCCGTGAAAAAATAAACTGCTAACCGAAAGAAATTGTGGAAAAGAAAATATATAGAGAACATCGGATAACCGGAAAGCGATTACCGTGAAAAGAGCCCCAGGAAAAAACTCGCAACTTTACAGCTATAGAAAAAATAGTCTCATGATTTAACTCTCAAGCGGTATGAAACTAAACAGGTTCAGATGGTACATAGTATGTATTTGATACCAGAAAAACATCCATAATCCAAAATGTGATGTTTTAAAGAAAGATTACACAGATACTTATAAGTCACTGCATTTGAAATACTTTAAAACATTCATGTTTTACAAGGTTCTTTCACAAGTAAACATTTACAAACCTAGAATAATAAAAATATGTTTTTCAATATCAAAAGAGTACATAAAAACTCTCCCCAAAACACTTTTAAGTAGGAATTTTTAAGTCCTTTCTATTTCAAGGGCTTTCACAACGTAAGAAATGTTAAAAAGTCTCTCAGACAGAGATACATTTTATGTTTTATATAAAAGTCTGATAAGGTGAAAGAATTTATGACGATCCCCGCTAGTTTTGAAATACATGTTGTCTTTAAAACTCAGTTTTAGATTACATCAGAGTAATGTAATTCTTATTTCTACTGATTCTCGCTATGAAGAGAGGCTGATGTACGTTAAATTTCCAGAAGCTCATATTGGTGGTGGGGGAGTTTATTTTCCAACTCATGCATCGTCCTCATCACTTTATCGGGGTTCAAACTGTGACAGGGCTTTATCGCGCCTTTCACTAAAATCCTCTTGGGGAATCTTTGGAGCCAGAAAGGCATTTCATTCCAACCAACTCAAGAGGAAAACGCGATATGCAGATTAGGATTGATTATATATATTGGAGCCTTAGCATTCGCGAGAGAGTCTTAGAAGTCTGAGGAGGTCTTAGAAAGTCTTAGGAAGTATTATAAAAGCCATATAGAAGTGGGTTCGAAGCCAGAAGGTTGCCTAGTTGTCGAATCAGGTTGCATTACAGTATTGTATAGAAGGTATAAAGATTGGTAGTTGCTCGCCATGGAATATCGGTAAGCGATATAATATTAAACTTTAATGATAGAGCGGACTCTAGTTAGTTAAGGAAATGGCTATAGATACAGATTCGGTAGTTAATTTATCATAAAGATCGTGAGGGTTTGATGCGCTATTTGCTAAGAATTGTTATTTATGTCGTATCACTCCTGATTATTTCCCTCTAAGACTTGTGTTGCATTGCTTAATATAAATTGAGATAAAAATAAACTAGCTTGATTGTGGAAGGTTTGGGTGGTCAATCTTTTATCCATACAGACTTAGGTCACGTGGATGAGGAAGATATGATACCCCCAGCCCGGGGGTATCACAAAACTGCGAAATTTATCCCCGATAGTGCTCTCTTTGTGCTGGTGTATCGAGCTTCCACGCCACAGGTTCGGGTATCAGATCCCGGGCTGGGCAAGATTGACTCAACCTTTCATCCTTTCAGTGGGTCGGTAAATGAGTACCAAGCTTGCTTGGGGACTTAAACACTGAGGGTTTCACGTCAGACTGACCACTTGACCGAAACATCTGCACATGCACCCCAGCGCCTTAGGCCACGTAAACCGAGATAAGCACACCAGGCCTTTGCCCTCATGAGCTGTTGCGCCGCTGAGTTCAGTTCAGTTCTCAGTTCTCTCTCTTCCAAGTACGACGTTAATAAATAAACAATCAGTAAGAGCCTTTTGAAAACTTATCTGCAACAAAAATAACATTTTCGACATATTTATTTCCATGGTTTAATGTTGCTTATTTCGCAAATATTGCTTTTCGACTAATGCAACTTGATGACATTTGCGTCTCGCAAAAGCGTTAAAGAGTGAATTAGCAAAAGTGGGGATCATGTATATTATTAGTGATTACTGTTCTTTTTCTGTGTAAATTAGTCCCTAAGTTATTCTTAATGTTAATCATTTTTTATCTTTCTTGTAATTATATTCAGGAAACCTCCCAAATCACATTGAAGAAACTTCAAAACACTAAATCTTAATCACTAAAATATAATATCTATTACCTTGATATCGATGCCGCACTCTTATAGATATTATTTACATTAGCTACATTTTGAAATATCGAACAAGAATCAAAATCAGAATTTGTTCCCTTTTATCTTTCTCTATCTTGACATATTTACCATTTAAATAAAATACATTTTAGAATACACTTTTATATATTTAAAGTTTATTTAGAAAAGCAAGATGAGTAATATTGTCTCCCTTAAGACATATTTAAAGTGAAGGAGGAAAGGTGTATTTTTTTTATAAATATACTTTGGGAAGGCAAGATTTATATTTTTCTTAAAGTTACAAAAATGTTTGTTTTAGTCGTGGGACTTAGCCAGAGTCCGGTGAGGTAAATATCTAATTTTTGGTCCAGTTAATTAAAACCAAGTGTTAAAATGGTATAGCTATAGTTACGGATCTTTCTTTGGATGTCCTAAAGTTTTTGTACTTAAATGCCCTAATTTTGACGTGTGAACCGGTTATTAAATTATTTGTTACCTACACTTAGAAACTTCAAATACAATATAAGCTGACAGAATCAAATTATCTTTTACAGCATACAAATGTGTAAAACGTCATATTAAATGATCAACAGACATCTTTACCTGCCAAAAATATGAATACAGTGATTTTTTTTTTACTTTTGCGTTAAATCTAATTTTACGAAAGCGACAAAAGTGTCTTTCGTGCCACTTCTTAATTAACCAGTTATTGCTAAAATTAAATTTAAGCCCTCCTGTTGAATATGGGAATATTCTCTTACTAAACATAGATTGAACATATAACAAGTATATTTCAACATTATAAAAAATATCAAAAACTTCTACGCATCGCTATAACTAAGAATAAACCAAATAACAACTCAAAAATCAATTATCCTACCCTTGACGAATGGTCCTTGAGGATATGTAAACCGTTTTATATGATGCAATGAATCATTAAATTTTCCCAGGGGGTGAGGGATTTTGGGGCAATTACTGTGGGAGGGGCTCACGCGTCTTTTCTTTAACATGTCCTTTGGGTTCTTTGGGCCCAGAATTAATGGCAACTCCTTTCCAACCAAATCCAAGAAGTGAAGTGTGAATGAAAGATGCAAATTAGGAAGCTTTTAAATATCAGAAATTAGAGTAAGCGCGTTAGCAATTAGAGGAATTTTAACAGTTCGTGGTTCTAGATTGAAGAAGTTTTAGATAATGTTACGTGGCGAAGAATAGTAATTATAAGTGATAGAGATCCATTGATCAAGGTGCATACCATTGCACTCGAGTTATTGCAAGAGCTCATCTAGAATTGTTGTGATCGTTACTGAAACTACAGCAAGGTAGGATTGACTATTTAATATTAGGATCTGTAATATTATTGGAATCGTGTTAGGTGAGTCAGTTATTGTGTGTTTTGCCACCGTAGACTCTCTCACATATATTATTATAATTTAATTTGTTAAAGGATTAAGTTTCATATCTTAATAAAGCAATATTAAGGTAATGTATATGTCTAGTTCTTCCGTTAATCCTACACCTCTAGCTCACGCTGATACCCAAAGAGATAATCACCCCAGGAGGGGAGGGGATAATAAATTCGTTAATGAGCAACCGATTCAACTTTCTTCGCATTTATTCAAGGTCTTGAACATCAGGTGTTTTATTACTTAAAGTTATACTTAATGTGATAAGACGTAATCTTTACCGAATAAGTCCTTTCTAAGCAACATGGCAAGGTTCATCCATTAATGATTATTCAGAAAATAGCTGAGATGTTACGCAGTCACTTGTAGCTCTTATAATTTTCAAGTGTTGTATCTAATTCACAAGCGAAGGAACACGGAATTTGGATTCGAGTTCAAAGGTGCATGTAAGGTAAGGAATTGTAAAGGGAGTTACAGTTCCTAGAGAGTGTTATTTCAAGAGCGATACGCAATTATAAAGACAAGAACTTATGAATTTTCAGGTTTAAAGGATTTTACCCAACGACCGAATTGAAATAACAGGGGACTTACTTTAGAAATCAAAGCCACTCAGAAAATGCTAAAAATGTACACACATAGGAGTTTTAATTGAAGCAAGACAGATAAAAGTTTTATTTTAAGTTCGTAAATTCAAATAGTCATTCTCATTTGCTTCAAAAAATTAAATTTAACCCTACGGTTTTTTAAACTAACCTCAATTTTTTAATTTTTTTTGTGAAAGACATTTAATAGAGAGTGAGTAGACCTCTTTTTACATCAATTACATTAAATTAAAGCTTTAACTAATGAACAAAGGATGTGTATTTATGTTACTTCGTGTTTATCTTACTGATTTAACTATAAATAAGTGTTTCTAAAAGAAGGAATTGTTAGTGAAAAAATATTTGAAAGTAAAGCCCATTCAAGAAGAAAAAAGTAAATGTTTTTTCTATTTCAAAACACTTGGGGATACACTGTGAAAAAAGATGAGAAGAATCATTTGTTTTTTTTAATTATATTCTGCATTTAAAGATATCCCATGTGAGAGTGAGATCCTACTACAAGAAGTATCTAAAAAAGAAACTGGTTGAGTCATGTAAATAGAAATGTACTTAGCAAAAGCATATATACAAAGATATTTTATTTTCTATTGTTTTTAAATACCTCCATCCAGTATAAAAAATCTATTCATCCAAGATGATTTCATTTAAACATCTTATAAGTATTCAAAAATTCAGAAGAAAAAAGAATTTTTCATCGCATATAAGAAACTTTTTATCAAAATTTAAACTAATAATGAATTTTTATAAGTGAGACGGAAAGTTAACAGTTTATTTGCTGCCTTATATATTTCACTTGTATATAGAAAATGAAACCTATGAGAAAATTCGTGCTGCTTGTCACATGATATGTTGCAAAACAGTACGCAGGTTAGTCTACAGATATTAATAAAAAGCTGTGTGTGTGAACGTACACACTAATAACTTTTATCACAGTATGTTCATTGCTCAGCTTTCTTATTTGCGACAGCTTATTATTTTGATGGACACGTCATTTGGCTTTCCGAAGAAATTGTTTGGGTTATTAAATGTATTACAACTTTCTAGCCTGGCCACTATATTCATGGTCACATTTCAATTTAGATACGACTCATGAATTTGCGGATTACACCTGAGTTAGGGAAGAGAAAAAGCTTCTGCCTTTTAACTTATGTTTCTGCTATATTTTGATTCTTAGTAAGTAAGGAAAAGGAAAAAGAAACATCTCTGTAATAATCTTAATGTACTAGATTTTAGTTATGAGCTGTTGAGGGAGGGTAATATGAATATTTAAAACGACTTTTGCACTGATTAACTCGAGTGTTTTTTTCTTCTGCGAGTAACATTTTCTCTAAAAATACTCACTAAAAAGGTGATATGAAACGAAGGTACTTTTCGCCTTAAAATTTAATGATCCTTAAACAGTTTAAAACTATCTTGTATTTTAGACAAGAATATTTTTTAAATATCGTTGCATGTTTCCCCCCACTTTTAAATGTAATTGCGCGTATCATTTCGGTGAATTAAATGCAACTTTTTAAAAAGCTATGTAATAATAAGAGCAAATTTTTAACCCAAACTCTAATTAGCTTTAAGGGTTTAAAGAAAACATATAATTTAATACAGTTAAAATATTTTTCATTTTAATAAATATATCATGTGTGGTATTAGAAATAAAATGGATGAAATATGTCGTGGAAAAACATGTCTTACTATCAAAATATTTATTGATACGAATGCCTTAAATATCCATATTGCTCTCCGGCTGATGTTATCTTCAGTTTAAAGAGGAACAATTACAAAAGGGGTTTCTAATAGAGTCCCGAAACAATTCTAATGCAGTAAAAATTCTCTCGTGGATATTTTATCTGACCTAGAAATTCCATTCATTTCTTAAGGTGGAATTATTTATCAAATACAGGAAATATAAATAAACAATAATTTTATTTCTTATATCATTTACTAGAATAGGATGGCTTGGTAGAACAACTGTGAATTAACCGCATTAATGCTGAATTATGTCTGAATGAGGAAGACTACATCTGATGCAATATTTTACTATCGATATTTCCACACACGAGCCGGCTGGGTGGCGTAGTTGGTTTGTCGCTGGCCTTGTGTGCTTCAGGTTGCAGGTTCGACCCCAGCCCAAGGCAATGGATTTTCATGATGCAGAAAACCGATATTGTCCATGTTGCAAAATTATGCGTCATGTTAAAAATATCCCTAGAGTGCTTCTTTGGCTCGAGTGTTCTCAGCAGAATTAAATTTCTGTAACAATTCGCATCGTCAGAGCTCAGATACTCTCTGTAGAGGAATCTGGACTAGGGTTTCTGATTTCCCGTGTTTGTCCATTCCAGAGATGTAATTGTCGTTCCCGGAATTCCCGGGGATGCATAAAAAAATTTAAAAACAAGTTATTTTTAAACAAAATCAATAACAATTATATAAAATAAGGATACATATAAATTCCAAAATTAATTCTCATTTATATATTGAGTTAAAAAATACAAAAAATATATAATAAATTGATGATTCATTTTTAAAATAAGATTCCAGAAAGCATAAGCAATTTATACTTTTATCACTCAGCCTAGTTTCAAGCTTTGTGACGAACAATCCGGGAGCAAAAAATAATGCTCTTTCGGCTTCAACTGACGTTGGAGGAATTGTTTTACAGCCTCACATAGTTTTATAATGTTTGGTAATGGATTTTCAGTCGAGTCGAACAACTGCATTTCTTGTTTCATGATTTTGTTGAAACTTGTACTTTTTTTGGTTGAACAATATAAAACTTTTATTTTAGAGTAAATCGTTTTCCCTAATTTTTTGTCCAACGTCAGAGGTTTTTCTTTCAAAATCTTTAATTCTCTCTTCTTCTGAGTGTGAAGAGTTGGATAATGATTCCTCTCCTTCGCAGAAAAGCCTTTTCCATATCTCTCTCTCTCTCTCTTTCTCTCTCTCATTTGGGCTTGTCTAACCAAACAAATTTTAACAGGCAATCGCGAAATATCGACAGTAACTGCAGCTTCTTCATATTTTCTCCCAAAATTCAGGTATGGCATTATTCCTATTAAATTAACGATGCGACTCTCATTAATTCTTTGTGTGTGTATTAGAGAATATTTAATATTTTTTGCAAATTGTGAATTTTGTTCATCCAATTCTTGAATAACGAAAGAAAATACGCCTTTTGCAGTTACCAAAGTTGCATTTCGACTGTATAGTTTTTCTAAACCAATTTTTACTGGCTTTAAGCATGCTACAATAGTAGCCACAGTTTCAAACTCTTTATTGGCCTCCCTTTGTTCTTTAATGACAATTAATGCTTTTAAAATTACTGACTTTATTTCTAAAAATATTTCAAGCATTGTCAACAAAATATTCCAGCGTGTTTTAGTATCCAAATAAACCATCTTTTCACAGCCAAACTCTTCTTTAACATATTTTTGTAAAATATCATTCTTGAGAGGTGATTTTCTGAATAATTTTACAACATTTCTAATCTTTTTTATAGTTTCATTTATGTTAGTTATAGAATTTTTTTTCTGCATGAGTAATATGAAGCAAAGCCCGTGAGATTCCCGGGAAATACCGGGAACGAAATATAATTCACGGGAATCGAAAAAGTACAGAAATATTATGATTTCACGGGAAAGAAACTCTAATCTGGACGTCAAAATTACATTGTGGCGAATGGTATTCCACCTATATGGTGCCTCACTTTAAAGTGATACCAACTCCCGGAGAATGTACTAGTTTTGCAATGGTAAATACCAATCCGCAGCCCCATTGGAAATAAAAAAAATATTTCCACACACTACTACGAGCAGGTACTGAAACTAAGTTTTCAGTTGACTTCTTCCTTCCCCACGGCATCCTTTGATAAAATAGTCTCTGTATTTCAACTTTCACATTACAACTTTACCACTGAGCTATTGTGGCATCCTGTTTATATTTTTAAAGATAATGAAAGCTTGAATTTTTAAGTCATGCATTTCAAAATAATTTTTCTTTTGATTTTTGGTAATTTAGAAATACATTAAATCTATTGAAAAAAATGAAATCTCCTGGTTAAATTCCAAAACAGTTGAAATAGCTGTGAATTGTTTTTCTGTATACTCAAGAATGCATCACATCAGCTTCCAACACCTGTACTTGTTAAGCACAGTGTGTAGAAACAATCAATAGAACAAAAGTAGACATGGAACAAGTTGCTATGTTTTTCCTCGCAATGTGTTACTCGTCGATAATGTCTTCTGCATAATTGCTTGTTCTTATGCAGAGGAAGATTCTGATTCCCTTACCATACGACCCAGAAAGGATGCGATTCTTTTTTTGCAGATACAGGTGTTAAATAATGCAGCGTTATCTGTAGTTTTCTAGTACGAAATGTGGTTCATAGTTATATATACCCTTTTTTTTTAATTTTCTATGTTGGATTTTTTTTTCATTCTTGGTCTATTGTAAAAAAGTTGTAAAGCTAAATTCAAGAATACGAATGCCAATTTGACTTATTTTTTCAAAAATATGAAACACCGTTATTATTTGAAAATGATTCTTAACGATGTAATTATTATTGAAATATAATTATACATTGTCAAAGTTTTTAACGTCTTTGAATTCTCTGGAGAGTGTAAATAAAACTTCCAGAAGTTTAAAGTTATCGAGATTATTCATTTTGTGTACTTACAGTTTACTGATTCCCCCAAATTTTAAAAACAAAATTACGAACAGCAAAATACAACTATAGATTAAAAATGAAACTCCTTGTTTCATTCAACCATTGCGTATTGGTTTAAATATATTTAAATCTATTGAAAAAGAAAGGTTCACGCTAGAGATACACCTCAGGTATGCTAATTTATCCAAACACAGTTCAACTTTTAATTTCCCACTGAATCTGTTGTAAAGTACAAAATTTTTAATTACATCACAGAACTAAGAAAAAAGATTTTGTTTTCCATAAACTTCCTAATATCTAAAGAATTTTCCCTTTTTCGCAGCCTTCAGATAAAAATTAAGTGATAAATATTTAATACATAGAACACGCGAAGATTTTCTGTTATTCATTATTTTAATTCCAGTTTAAGAATATATATTCAAAACTTTCGATATGAATTCATTAAGATTTTCTAAATGAGAAAATAATTTATACTTACATTTCATATAACATATTTTTACAACACACACATTTTAAAACAATTTTCAGATAAAACTAGCATTGAAAAAACAGCTTTAATAAAAATTTACAATTTTTTTTAATTTAATAAGGTGAACATTTTATCAATAAACATTTTTTATGTTAAACAGTTGTATTAAGGTATGCGACAACGTTCGGAACCGTGATTTTCCAAAAGCATATAAATGGATAATATTTATGATATTTAAAGTCCCTTAGATTAGAAAATGTATATAAAATAGTTTTAAGAATTGTATTACAATAAAAATTATTTAAGTACAATATTTTGACAAAAAATGAACGTATAATGATCCACTTTCAAAATATTCCCCTTTTGTGAAAAGTGCTTTTATTGTAATAATATTTCGCCTGTATATAGCTCAGACCTCTGTACAGAGGCTCATCTAGATTTTTTGAAATATATATCTTAAAAGGGGGTTTATCCATGTGTGTGTGTTTTACGACAACAGAGGGGAGAAATTTTAAGAAAAAAAACGCTGATAATTATTTCAATTAGTTGTAATTTGTAAAATAATGCGACTTTTTCCAAAATCATAGTTGAGCCTTTGCACAGAGGTTTGAGCTATATACAGGCAAAATATTATTATAATAGAAGCATTTTTCACAAAAGGAGAACATTTTGAAAAAAGATTATTCTAAGTTAATTTTTTGCCAAAATATTGTACTTAAATAATTCTTTTTGTCAAAATGTCCTTAAAACAATTTTTATACATATATTCTAATTAAAGTGACACTAAACATCATGAAAATTATCCATTTATGCGCTTTTTTAAAATCAGGCTTCCGAACGTAGTCGGATACCTTAATAATAGTCAAATAAACAAATTGTATTAAAAAGATTCATTATATGGACACTTATAGAAATTTTTAAAGCAGAATGTTCCTTGATTATTGGTCAAAACAATAAATTACTCTTGGCAAGCAACTTTTTCAAAGATCTTGATACATTTGGAAGAATAATTTAAGTAAATAAATGATAATAATAAAAACTTTAAAGCACAATTATTATGAAATGAATATTTTGTCTTGTTTGTAGTTATAGAACAACAGACTCGATACAGAAATAAATAAAAGTAAAGTCATTCACGATAAAATGCTTTCATTACAAATGCATTTTCCCTGCTAGAATTCTCCAGTTGTATAATAACAATTTATTCTCTAAATGAGCATAACAATGATAGACGCAAATGAAACAACAAACCAAAACAGTGTTTGAAAGCCTTCAAAATGAAGAAGAGCCTCATTAATTTGTAATTAGAATAAATTTCTCTCACTTTACTTTAGGGAAGAGTAACAAATTTTTATTTGAGAAATTTCGATAGAATTAATTGTCGTGGGAAGTAAAGAGAAAGTAATAAAATATAAAACTTAGTTCCAAACACACTGAAAAATATTTTTAAAAATAACAGTCTGAAATAATTAATGTTTGCGTGAAATAATTTCGGAAAGAGCCACACATAAATATTTTTCATTTTATGTATATTTATGTTTTCAAAATTTCAAGAAAAGAAAATAGCGTTTAATTTGAATATTTGTTAGTTTATTTAATTTAATTGCGGTATAAATATTTTCTGTTATTCATAATCGACTTAAATTTCAAAAATTAAACAAGCAAAAATCAATTCAAATTGTATTAACTGAATATCAACTATAGAATAACTTTTATTTGCGTATGTAATGAGAAAATAAAGTCTTCCTCTTCATCACTGATGTAAATCGTCATTTAAATAATGTTTCTACATTAGTTTATGTTATTAACATCACTAAACAATTTATCAGAATAATTATAATGAATACATGTCTTTGAATTAAAAAATTTACAAGAAAAATAAAATAACACTTGCATGACGTATATATACATATTTAAATATTAGTTAATATATTTATTATACTGTACAAAAGCTAACTCATGCACATTCGACTTAAATTTTTATAAATCAACAAACAAAAATCCATTCAAATTACATGAAATGAATATTAATTGTAGGGTAAACTTTCTCAATATATAGATAATGAGCAAATAAGCTTTTCTATATATTGTCATAATTTGTAATTAAAATAATATTTTGCCGTTCTTTTTTATTTTAACAACATAAAGCATATCGTAAGTAATTTACAGAGAAGTTATGTGGAATACTTGCTTTTAAATCAACAAATTCTGTGCAAAAAAAAGATAACGCCTTAGTATAGCAAATCAGTTATTACAATTATTACAGCAATAAATCCAAGTTAAAATGAAAAATATGTTTATAACTAAAGTCGTATGACAAATACTCGATAAGCTCTACCAGAAATATATATTTTATCTCCATCACAGTTTTTTCCTGCTAATGACAAAAAAAAAGTCGAACAGTAATTTAGAAGGAACTGCAATTTCCAGAGAATGGAAAATTTAAATAAGTATGTTATATAAATCATGATTTCTACGAGCTTCGTTGAATTCGTTGTTCAGATCGTGCTATCTTCCAATAAGCCGGTAGAAAAATCCAATTTTAAGTTGATTACAGGATAGATAAGTTTTATTTGAGATGTAGTGAGAATCTGAGCAAGTGCGTATCGGATATTATTCCTTGCGCAAGTTGGGGGATTAAAATAAATCTAATATAAATACGGACAAGTTTTTATAAAGTTTTCTTAAGGATATTTTCTCTCGTAAAAAAGAGGAAAAAAGTTCTGTTGCTTTTCTATTTCATGCAAGAATATCTTTGTATTATACTAGTAACAGTAAGCTTCTGTCTTGCGAAAGCTGGAAACAAAAATTATCGGCACGCTTCTTATATTAAATAATAATCTTTTTCGGAATAAACATAAATTATTGGAATTGATTTAGCAATGTGCTAGCTATGTTCAGAAAAATGTTTTCTCTTTAGATATTCCAAAATAATGCTTTAAAATCCCAAAAAGTTTGAAAAAAATAATCAATAAAAATCATAAATTATATCGTAAATTTCCATAAATCTAACGCAAAGTTAAGCAATGTTAAGAAATATAACAAAATAATACAGCAGCTATACTATAAATTATAGCTAAAAAGCCCCAGTTTATAATATAAGTAAACTCTTAATCCTAGAAACTAAGAAATGTAGAGTCAAAGATTGTTTTAAGGTGCAAACCTTCCCTTAAATTTGCCTACATAACTAGGCGTTATAAAAAGAGAAAAGATTCTATGGAAAAACATTTGAATGATTATAAATAATTTTTAAATATGCTAAACTTAAATACTATGTATTAGATACATACATACCCACTCACAAAAGTAATAAATTACCAAAAAGGCCATTGAAAAATTACAAGAAATACCAGTAAAGTCATCAGCTAAAACTCGACAAATGGCAACAGAAAGCACATGAGGGGAAAATTGTTCAAAAAACCTTTACAAAGCCCTTATTAATTTAATTCAGAAAATTTTAACTCTATATAAAAATTTAACTATCTTTAAATATAAAGAAAGAAATATTTATAATTAAAAAAATAAGAGGCTTTTTTTTATAAACTGAATTTAAAAATTACCGAATGAAACAACCGATGACTATATATGTATATGAAAGTTAGGTTATCGTAATTGTTATCATAAAATTTATGAATTATTTTAATAATTAACACATTTAGTCCATAATTATTTAATATAATACATTTTAATTTTGTGAATGAAAAATTAATCACACAGGTATTAAAGCAAGTGAAAAATTCTAGATAAAAAGAGAGAGATTACATGTTTTTTTAATTAAAAAGTTTAGCTTAGCTTCACTTTCTATTTTACACAAGACAAGAATTGAACAAACTTAATTCAAAAACAAAATATAATCGCAATATCTGGAAAAATTGTTATAAGAAGGGAATCTTAACTTCTTCCTTGAAGATGTTTTTTCCTGTTCTAATATAATAAAAATTCTATTCAATTTCATATGTGCAATTTAGTGAAAAAAATCAAGATCATTCCTCCATTAAATAAATAAAAGTTTTAATGTATCATTTATTTTCAGAAACATTAATTATTTCAACCATAAAGAAGAACTAGAAAGCTTTACTCTTGCAACATACTAAGTTATCTAGCATCACAACATCACAGAACATTTGTCTATGTAAAGATTTATTGCATGAGATATATGTATACTTTTTTTTTGCTAGTTTAAGGAAAACAAACTAACATATTTTTTTAAATATCATTATATTATTCAAATTATAATGAAAAGTAGTCTTTCAGTCAAATGCATTCCTTTTAATTTCTTGGGGTAATATGATTCTAAACCTTGAATAATTTTTCAATCTTACGTCCTTATGCATAGACACATACAATTTTTACAAAATAGATCCACATCTTTAATGCAAAATGCAAACAATTTTGGAAATTGGCCATTTTGAAAAGTATACGTTCTCAATGTTTGGTTAACGATTGTCTAGTCAAACACAGAATTGGACTCATACCAAATCCTAACTTTCTGAATTTCAGTTTAAATAGCGTGGAAGTTGTGCTAAAAAGGGGATGTATTCCTAGAAGCATTTGAATCGAACTGTTTCTCATAAAACAGAACTACTAATATGATAGCTTGAAGATAGCTTTAGTTTCTGTGGCACAATACTAGATAATTATTAACGTTTCTCTCTTACATTATTTAAACTATTATTATATTATTTAGTTATTATAAACTATTAATATATTATTTAAACTATTATTAATAATCAGGATCTTGCAGCATCAAACTTTCAAATCATGAGCAAGTAAAATGTTTATAATTTTGATTCATTTATATACATAATGGTACTAGTAACTAATTCTGTATTATATATTAATTATTACTATTAAGCTAAAAAATCCTCATAAAAATAAAAGAAAAACTATACACACACACTTTAAATTCATTTTGAAAAATATAACTATATATTAAGCGGAGACAATATGAGTTTAATATTCCATTTATCTATATGAATAGTATTCAAAAATAAAAAATTTATTTTAAATACTCTTCAAAACAATTTTGTATAGATTTTACAAGTCTTATTTTAAATGTGATACTGATACAAACATTTCTGGGGAGAAATTATAGATCACTAAATAGAAGTAAATCAGTTATGCTTAGTTTTAGCATAGAAACGCATGCTGCGAAATTTATGTTTAGCAAATATCTATTTAGGGTGTACTTGACTAGTTATAACAATCCTTTTTTTAAAAGCATTGCAAGAAATCTATATTTAAACGCCTATTTTTGTTTGATTCTAGAGAAAAGCTTATAATACTGTTAAATAAACCCAATTTTAAACTTGTTTTTGTAGTAAAAAATAGGCAATTTTTTATTTTAAATATATAAGACGTCAAAATTACACTGTACGATAAAACAAAAGATGGAAAAAAATCTTGCGTTGGACTGACTCAATGGTTCGGAGAGAGCATTGGTTATGAAATGACGCAATGTGCATTGCATCATTCACTACGCAGTACTCATTTATCAATTATCGCTTACTACTAATTACTATTTATCAATCGCTTTTGGTAATTTATATTGAAGAAAAATGTTATTTTATTTCTAAAATTATCTTACCAAAATTAAGTCTTCCGTTTTTTCAAAAATCTACCCTTTTGTGGCAATACCAAATTTGGAGAAATTATTTTTTTAAAATAATTTTTCTTCTAGTCTCCATACCATAAAACAGCTTTTCCGCGAGCGCATAGGTAGGTTTTGATTATTAATAATTTCTTTCTCCATATAACCACCTATATAATGCACATTTATATTCATAAAAAATTTACTGCATATGAAGATATACATATAACAGATTTATACCATATGATAGAAAAGATTAATTGAGAGTCATTAATCAAACTTACAAATAAAAAATAATAATTCTATGTTACTTGATTTCGGTTGAGCTCATATTAATTCATGTTTAATATAACAATGTTCGAGTATAAGCAGATCAGAGTTCGTGGTAAGCAGATCAGAAATTGATATCTGCAGATTCTCTATCACTATACGGCTTCTCAATCCTTAATGAGCATAACATCGAAATGCAATGTCGCATACAATCATATATTGACTACCGATATGAAAACACGACTAGACAAGGAAGGAGAAGTCCTGTTGACTGGCAGTCTCATTAGATACTGCCACATACCACTAGTTTCCCTTGTCGACGTAGAGCATCACAACTCCCGAGAGAGGTACTATGTAGAATAACCCAGAATTGAAACGCATATTGCATTGGCAACACATTTCTCTAACGTTGATTTCTTATTTCTAATGTCATAAATGGATAGGGGTATTATTAAACAACGCGTTATTAGCTTCGATAAGATTTTAATTATTTATAAATCTTTTGCTATCATCCATGATATTTCGGTATTTTATGGAGACAAGATACATAATCCAAAATATGAAGAGTAAAAGATACATTAATCTAACGTTTCTTTGCTTATTTAAATGTTTCTCTCTTTTCTCACTACATATATATCGATAATTTAAATTCTTTAGTAAAAGTAACGTAATGATTTTTCCTGCTTTATATAAAATATAGTGCATCTTTAATTACTTTTTTAAATCTGTATTAGCGTAATTGTGATAACTCTCAAACTTCTTTGCAAGGAAGATTCTAATGTCTTATTTCTAAGATTTGGCCCGCTTCATGATGATTTCTCTGTATAATCATAAATGATACAGAAATACGTCTTAACGAGTGAATTTTCTATATAATTTTCAGTACTTTCAATACTCTAACTAATGTCATTCATAATATAAAAATATTCTGCTTATTTAAGATTCAAATACAATTTTCAGCATTCATTAACCAATGTTATTTTCTTCCAGATTATTAATAAAATAATTAATTATAATTGTCACAAATACAACTAATTTACAGAGGAATAGTACAATCAGCTTTCAAATATGCTTGAAAACAGAAACAGAAGGAAATTAAAACCAAATATTTCTTATGAAAATGTTTTTAAAAACATTAATGGTGAAAGAAACATTATGTTTTTACATGGGAATAGATTAAACCTTTAAGGGAGCTTACAGATTACCCATAACAATAAAGATTTCCTTAAACAAAATTTCTGCCAGCTCCGTCATTAAATCTGAAAAGAGTTTCTCTTAAACCAACTGTTGTATGGAGGAACAGATTTCCTGTTAGATTATAGTTAGTCAATATTTCAGCTTTTCAATAGTAGTAAGAAAAACAATATTTTTAGAGAAGATAAACTTTTTCTTTAAAGTTATTGAAAGCTCCTTTTGTGAAATATCTAAAAGTAATGAAAAGGCGAAAACGGTTTCGTTTTTATCCAAAAGCTATTCTTCAAAGATCATTTCTGAACAAAACGGAAACTTTTGTGTTCAAGAAAATGCATTATGCAGCACATTTTTATAGAAGGAAACCCTTTCAATAAAATTTTGTATTGAAGTATTACATTTATTATAACATTATAATGTATGTTTTTTCATTTTAAACAAAAACGTAGAGAATTAATAATCAGTTTAAAAATTTTGTTAAGTATGTCGCACGCGTTAAAGGACATTCTCCAAATTGTTTTCCTTTCTATTTAACTTATAAATATCTTCTTCAAATAAGATTTGTTTTTATATAATATTTATTACAAATATTTCGGGGATGAAACTATATAAAAGTAGCTTGAATTGAATAGGTTTTTTGAAAATTAATAAAATGAATATGATTCAGTAAATGCATAAAATATCATGAATTTAAAATTTAAAAATTTATGTTTCATTATGTTCTTTTATTTAAATTAATTTTCTTACTTTAGGTTGTCTTAATCTTACTCAATGAATATGGAATTTAAAACTAATCTAGATCACACACACATATAGGTTCCCAAAGTGGTTTCTACTCACTCTTGGAAGTCCTTGTGACTGCTGAGGGAATTCGTGGCCAACTAAATTTAATTTTTGTGCGCGTAGACAACTACAGGGGGTTATAATAGTTAAAATAAATTAGTCTTGTTTTTACGTGTTAAAAAATGTAAAATAAAATATTATAGATAGGCCTATAACATACAAGTAACGAAAAGTGTCACACGGTGGAAATCGGTCCACATGCGGGTTTCGGCATTTATAAGGTTTAAATAGGTACGGAATCGCGTTGCTACATACAATAACGTGTCTAAAATATGTCAATATAAAAAGAGTCATGCATCAACTCAACAGTTCAATTTTGTTTCGTGCATAAACCTGAAATTTAATGAGACTGCAACTAATGTTCCTTAGTTTTGAACCGAAAGAATTATTATTTGAATTGTTAAGCAGGTTGTGAGAGGCTTGCACTTCTCCCTCGGGCACCTAGATGTGTGGGAAGTAGGGAAGAAACACTCGACATGATCCAATTAATATATTTATTTACCACACAAAGAAATGACACAGTTTCAACTAGTAATAGTAAGAGAATGTCTCAATGCTCACCGTGAAAGAGGAACAACGACGGTAAAACATGAACGATTAGGAGACTATCAAATTTGGTCCTTACCTTAATAAAGGATCTAACCTATCGTCAGATTTAATATCATGTCAATTCAATCTTAGTGAACAATCGTCACTTTAAAGTTTCATCTTAATAAGTCTCAAAACACAATTTTAATATTATACCTTCAGTAGCAATCTCACTCGACTCGAGTATATCTTCTCTCCTACTCTCTGTTCAAGCTAGAAAACCTCAACTATATATAGGAAGTTAATTTAAATATCACGATTCTCTTCTTCCGAAGAGTTGGTTGTGAATAACGCTAATTGATAGCCCAAAGATTTCCCAAGAGGATTAATTGAAGAAACGCGTATAGATCCATCACAAGGTTAAGTACGTTACCTAAGTATTTTTGAATGCAATTTATATTTTGTACATAAATTTATTAACCAAAGTTATAGTTTTGATAAAGTTCATTTATAAAACTGTCTTATAATATAATGTATATCAATATTATTTTCATTTACCATTTTCTGAACGTCTAAGTTATGTTTGTAATTTTTTTACTATGCATTGAAATAGACATAATTCACTTTGGGGTTCATGGCTAAATTTATGGAATGAAAAGGGGTTCATGGACCCAGTAAGTTTGGTCACCACTGATTTAGATGAACAATAAATCTTAAGAGGTAAAATAAATTATTCACGTTTTTAAATTAAATCCCAACGTCAATAAACACCCCAATAAGAAAAACCTTTATCATATTATCATAAGATATACAATAGTACCATTAATTTATTTGAGAATAGTTATTATCATTTTTTTAATATTAAAGTCGATGTGGAATCAAATTAATGAATAACAGCTAAATCTTTACGATCATTACTTTCCTGAAAAATCATTTTTATGGTGAACTTTAGTTTCCAAAAATTCTGTAATATTTCAGAATTTAACATTTAAGAATAAAAATTAGAATATTGGTTGTTCGTAAATCTGTCAATAACGATCCTTCCTTTCTAACCTGGAATAATATCCATCTCAAGACGACTCTATATCAATTTTTCATTTAAAACGAGTCCGTAAAAATGAATGCATTTTATAAAAAAAAAAATCATAAGAGAGGAGATAATTAATGAACTGCTTGACGCTCAGGAAGTTTGAACTTTAACTACAAAGAAAGCCTTAGAGATCAATTGTCTACGTATAAAAGACAGCTCGCATTAATTACGTAAAAGTTAAACCACTAACTTCATTAAAGCATTTGACTACTATTTATTAGACGCATTAATGCTTTATAATCTCTCATGGCCTAGGGAATCTTCGTAAATACTTCTCAATTGTCCGAATGAAGGGATGCTTTTCTATTCTGGTACTAAATTCAATTTTATAATGCTTTTATGCATAGAAAAGGAGTAAAATATAATAAGAGGATTTTATGGCCCCTCATATATGTAACATACGGATGTATTTAGTTTGTGGACTGTAATCGTGGCAATTAAAAATTAGAAAATATTGATCATATCTTTTATTTATTTCCTACTATTATAGTTCATTCTCTCTCTCTCTCTATCTTTCTTTCTTTCTCTCTCTCTCTCTTTCTTTCTCTCTCTCTCTTTCTTTCTCTCTCTCTCTTTCTCTTTCTTTTTTTCTCTATGTTTTATATATATATATATATATATATATATATATATATATATATCTTGTACAAATTTTAAATCGTTAATGAAATACTTTTTATTCATCCATTCAAGTTCAAATACATTTTTTAAACTTGTAGTGGATGACGCCTGATGTCAATAAAGTTATTTCAAATATTAATTCCTTAATAAAATTTAATTTTTTAATTTAAATTTATTCTGCGCATTTCTGACGAAGTTAGATTTATCTTTAACAGATGGTGCCAGTAAGTTTTTCTAACGAAGTAGGAAATGACTTTAAAAATTTATATATCTACTCTATTAAAATTCGTAGGTAAACAACGCATCTATGCAGGTATATAGCCAAATTTTCTCACAAACCACAAGACGCAGAAACTAGCAGAAGGTATCAAAATCTCGGGAATGATCCGAGGAATCCGTTTTGACCATATATATTCCGATAATCCTATTAGTTAAAAAGATATTAATTAAAAACCTTAAAACGCATTTATTATGCCCGTGGCGCCATCTGCAGAGAATCGGAAAGGTCATTTATTTCCAGGGGAAAATTCGGAACTCCTTTTTTTTCAGAGGTTTTTTAAAATATTTAAAAATCAAAATATAATAAAATTATATATGAAAACATATCTTTCTTTCTTTTATCAGTCTTTATCAAATGAAGTCCGAAATTTTTTTTTATTTTAAAGGTATTAATCACGTTCTGAAATTTGAAGTTTTATCTACATTATAAATATTGCAGATAAAACAAACGAAATATTTTTTTAAAAAAATACTTACGTAAAGAAATGTTCAAAACTATTTCAAAATAAATTTAGAAATTAGCTTCTTTTTTTAATTTATGGAATGTTTCGCTATTTTTTTTAAATAAAAAACATTCACAGGCAGAATTTCTCTCTCTTTCAATAAAACATTCTTAGCAATTCAAACTAATTTTGATTACAAAAGCAATCGTTTCAATAGCTATCTGTAAATTTTTCTTTTATTAATTACTTATAGAAATTTGATTTTAATAAATTCAATTTCACATTACGCTGCTTTTTAAAGCTTTACTCATAGCATCAGAATCGTTTTCTTTTTATTATTGCTTCACATTAATAATTTTTTAAATTCTAGCAAAATATTTTATTTATAAGTCATACATCGAAATTTGAAGCTATATCTTATCTGTGAGAAGGAGGGGATGAGATAGAACAATAATTTAACACTAAAAAGAACCGTGTTCGAGCTATAGAGAGGGGAAAGAAACCTGTCTTAAATAAAAAATAAGTGGAATGGAGCAAATTTTAAAAAAGGGAAATTTTTTGACACAATTTTAGAAATCACTCACATTGTGCGCGTACAAATACACACACACACACAGAAATGCTGGTGTCATAAGGAAAAGAGAAAGCCCGAACAACGCCGGGTTAAGCGGTGGAGGGGGGAAGTCATTTTGAAAATGAGTATTATAAGCTCTGATTTTGTGAAAGAAAGGGAAAATTTATAACAGTAGAGATAGCCCGTGCAATGCCGGGCCATGCAGCTATATCGAAAAAGGGAAATTTTTTGACACAATTTTAGAAATCACTCTCATTGTGCGCGTACAAATACACACACACACAGAAATGCTGGTGTCATGAGGAAAAGAGAAAGCCCGAACAACGCCGGGCTAAGCGGTGGAGGGGGTGGGAAGTCATTTTGAAAATGAGTATTAGAAGTTCTGATTTTGTGAAAGAAAGGGAAAATTTATAAAAGTAGAGATATAGCCCGTGCAACTCTGTGCCACTCAGCTAGTATATATATATTACTTGTTATAACTTTAGATGAAAAAACTGTACATTTTCTATGATCAAGTGTACAGGAATAAGAGAGAGAATTATCTTTTTACTAAATTTAAATACTCAAGGAAAAATAGGGGGAAATTTTAAATAAAAAATATAATCACGTATTCAAGTGAAGGGAAATATTTAGGAATTACGTTAGTATTTCTGGGAAGTTTCTACCTCTCAGGAGGGCATGTGTAAGCAATTAAAATATTTTTTACTGGGAATCGCAATAAATCAGTTAAAAACTCAAGGTCTAATCCTTTTAACGAGGAATCACGAATAAATTTGTCAAAATATAGGTTTTAATTATTTAATACTAAATAAAATGGGACCACCGTTTTCGAAATAGGGTATTCGTAATTACGATTTAGATACCGTAATTAAATAAGATCCGAATTTTGAGTAAATATCATCTAAATACAATTTTTCCCCCGGCATACGTAAATAAATTCTTTGTTTCTTACTCCACATTTCTTTTGTCACGATTACATTAAAAAAATGGATGCATTACACACACACATATATATATGTATATTAATTAAAGTTATGTTAATGTTTTAAATACGAATAATATGAACAAATATATATATATATATATATATATATATTTAACACTAATATCTTGTTTTTCAAGAACTGCTTATTAAATTATTACAACAGTTATTGTGTTTACATTAGTTTTCAACGCAGTTATTCCATATGAAAATAATTTCGATAAAAATATATGTGAATACTTATCATCCTTTTAATCTACATTTAATACAGTTATTCAACAAAATATTTTAGGCACTTTCACAGATGCAGATATTTAAATGACCCGCATATAAGATGACATCATTAAAATCATCGAGTTGTTTATAATGCAGCTGTTTCACTGCATTAATATTTCATTGCTAGGAACTTATTACCTTTCATGTTTATATTGTAGACATGCATTACCATAAATAGTGTATTCTGAAAACTTATATATTAACATTTGTAGGAAAATTTTGTGATTAACTTTAAATATTTTAAAAACAAAAATATTGTGACATTTTATTATAGCAAGCTTTTATTTAACTTGCAGAGTAATTTGTTCGGGTGGAATGTTGCAACTCAAATTTGAAGCTGATGTCTTCAACCAATTGAGTTGAAATTTTATATACACGCTTAATTTGGATGACAATGCATGTTTTGACCATTTACATTCCGATATTGCAATTAGTTAAAAAGATAATAATTAAAAACCATAAAACGCATAATTGTTATACCCCTGATGGCTTTTTATCCCGCCGAGCTACTTTTCGGATTCAGCTTAAAGAAGTTCCGATTTTTTTCGACGTTTTTAAAAAAAGTCATCTAATTCTTTCCATCAAACTCAAACAATAAACAATTACAAAATCGGAAAGATATTTTATTTCTCCTCGATACAGTATAATTATTTTTTACAAAGTAACGATATTTCCCATTTTGTTTAAAATGAATCAAATTGATGCGTTTTCATGAAAATGATTTCTAAATCATTCCGTATGACTTTTTTTTCGTGTTAATGAATCGATGTTCTACACTAAAAAGTCCATGCTTTTCTCTTTTAGAATCAATCACTTAAAAAATAAAATGCCCAAACTTTTTTTTACACGATTTTTCAAAAATTATTTAAATTTTTAATTAAATATTTAATAACTTCATCATTTATAAAGATTATCACACGAAACTTATTTTCTGTTTGTATAATAGTGTTATCAAAATTATGTACAAAGATTGAAAAAATTAATTAAAAAAATTACGGATTTTAATTTTTTTTTTCGTATTTTTTGTCTTTAATACAATATTAAAGTAAAAGCAATAATAATAATGATAATAATATTTTGATTAATTTTGCTTTATCCAATGTTTTTTTGTCCTACAGTGCTTACCCCCTCCCCATTATCCTCTTGTTGCGGCCTGAGTGAAATATCTATCAGATGTATGTGTCCTGGCGGAAAAAAAGTTTAAGGGGTCATATACCTTTTAAAATTTCCTGAAAATCGATTTTTTTATTATTATTTTATTTTATAGAGTAAACCTTTCTGAGTGTTCTAAAAGAAACCGCATGCAGATATTCGCAATAGAACGGACGTTATTAAGAAAATAAAAAGAGTAGAAAAGGCGATTTACATATTGTTTACATTTTGGCTCCAGGGTGACAGCTGTCATGTCGCTGGTGACAGCTGCGTTTCTCTGTTTCTAATATTTTCATTCTAATTATTATCAAATTCTTGAATCTAAGCCTCAAATATTAATATTGTTGTTCTGAATATATTAACTACAACTTCTACTAACTTTATAAACTTCTACTTCTACTTTGTTTTGATACAGTGAATCTTGAATTTATACTCGCTCGTTTTTGATTTTCATACCGTATCTTATTCTAAGATAAGTTTTAGGAAAGTATTATTTTTGTTATAAACTTGTGAAGGATGAATTCGACTGAATCTGCTAAAAGACCATCTGGTAAACGTCCAAAAAAAGGAAGTTTACTGGTAATATGCATACGAGATGCAAAGCTGTACACAGTGTGGATGAATCACTAAACAACAGTGCATCTGGAAAAAGATTCGTCTGCAAGATGTTCATTCATCTTTTATTGAACATGATGACTGTTTTGATGGCTATAGAGTGTTTGATAAAACTATCATGTTTACAAACATTCAAAACTTTGCTTCTTGCAAAAAATGTGGTGGTGATATTAAACTTTCAGAAAATTGTGTTAGAGGTTTGTCTAGTGTTTTTCGATTGAATGCAAGAACTGTAAAGACTTGTGTTCGTTTAGAAATTCAAAAATGCTGGGTAAAAGAAAAAAATATTCCAGAAATAAACAGACGTTTTGTATACGCAATGAGGACAATTGGACAGGGTCATGCAGCAATGACAACTTTCTGTGGTGTCATGGACTTTCCTCCTCCAGTTGCTGAAAAATCCTATAATAACATTATAAACAAACTACAATTGTGTAGTAAAGAAGTCAGAAGCTTCAATGCAAAGTGCAGCTTTGGAAGAGGTAACTTTGACAAATTCTTCCGATATAATAATTAGTGGAGATGGAACATGGAAAACCCGTGGCTATTCTTCTCGTGTTGGTGTGTGTGCTGTTATAGGAGACAAAACAGGAAAGTGTATTGATGCGGAAGTGATGTCTTCTTTCTGTAAAGGATGTGATTCTTGGAAACGAAGAAAGGGGTCACCTGCTTACAAAAAGTGGAAAATTCTTCACGTTAAAGAATGTTTGAAGAACCACAATGGTTCAGCTGGCATGATGGAGACTGTGGGAATGGTTCGTATATTTCAGCGTTCATTAAGTCATCGTTCTGTGAGATATACATCTTACATCGGGGATGGCGATTCCAAAACATTCTCATCTATTACTGCATCCAATCCGTATGGAGAAGATATCACAGTTTCAAAAATTGAATGTGTTGGACATGTTCAAAAAGAATGGGAACTCGTTTACGAAAATTAAAACAAATGAGCTCCAAACTCAGTGATGGGAAGTCGATTGGGGGAAAGGGAAGGTTGACCGACAGAATTATCGACTTAATTACAACGTACTATGGAAATGCAATCCGACAAAATAAAACATGCCTGTCAGATATGCGAAAAGCTGTTTGGGCTGTATATTTCCATATACGTTCAAGCAACGAAGAACCATTGCACAGTTTTTGTCCCGTAGGTCCTAATTCTTGGTGTAAATATCAAAATCAAGTAGTAGAGGGCAGTGTGGAAACTTTTAGACACAGTAACAAATTGCCAGTGGCAGTAATGGATGCCATAAAACCTGTGTTTAATGATCTATCACAACCTAAACTTCTACAAAAATGTCTAGGGGTAAAACCCAAAATAATAATGAATCCATTAACTCATTAATATGGAAATTATGCCCAAAAACTTTAGGTTGTGGTAGAAAGATTGTTGATATATCTACAAATGAGGCAATTGTCATTTTTAATGATGGCAATCAAGGCAGACTAAAAATTATGCAATCGCTTGGTCTGACTGTTGGTCAATTTGCACATAAATTTGTTACACTTGTAGATATAAAAAGAATTCAGACTGCAGAAGTACATTTTAATCTCCGCACAAAAGAAGTACGACAGGCTAAAAGAATGCAATTTAAAACTACTTGTAAGAAATTAACTGAAAAAGAGGGAACATCATATGCATGTGGCGAATTTTAGCATTTTAGAATCATAGTAATACACTGCATTCATATCACAAATTGTTTAATATTTATAATAAGTAGTTGTTAATTAAGGTATTGATTGTTTTTAAGTAATATTTATAAATTTTTAACTTTATTTTGGAGAAATGAATCACTTTGTTGCATTTTGATTATTTTGTAGCTTTTGATATTGTTTCGATGCTTGTACTGCATTGGTATAATATATGTTTTTAGTTATAATAATTTTAATAAATTGAAGTTTATTGACTAAAAAAACTTCACATTAGTTTTAATTTAAATTTAGTTGTTGTTTGAGTTACCAGAATAATATATATATAAAACTGTGGTAAATTTTACGTTTGATGTCAATTTTCTCAGAACGTCATTTTTACTCATTACGCGCATGATATTTTCAAAACCGTTCCATGGAAAATGATAAAATTTTTACTGTAGATTCTGATCATATCTGTACTTAAAATAA
Organism: Trichonephila clavipes; assembly: GCA_019973935.1. Classification (NCBI taxonomy): domain Eukaryota; kingdom Metazoa; phylum Arthropoda; class Arachnida; order Araneae; family Nephilidae; genus Trichonephila; species Trichonephila clavipes. Next base: position 48,977 of record BMAU01003504.1, read on the forward strand.
CGAACCAGTTTGAATTTTTAATGAAAAAATTTAAAATTACAAATATAAAATAGCAAAAAATTTTTAAAAATTTTATAGTTAAATTTTAAATTGTTATAGTTTACTAAAAATTTTAAATCAGTGTTTCATGCTTCGTCATTTTAAAGATAACACAATTTCCAACACTGAGCAAAAATTTCATCAAAAAATATTGGTAACTTTTTTTTATAAAGCTGCGCGTAATGCATATCACTTGCGAAAAGAAAACAAAAATTTCTTTTTGTAATTATCTAATTAAAAATTTATCCTAATTAGCAGTGTGTTTGTTGGTTATGTTTTAAGTAAAGTAATATCTATTTGTTTATTCCTCCAAAATTTACATTCCAGGAAACAATAATAAAAAAATTATAGAGCTTTAAAGAGCTCACTATTTTTAACCATTTTCAACTTTTTAAAAGGTATGTGACCCCTTAAGTACGCCTGAGCTAGACTGTTCGAAGTTAACCGGCAAACGACCTTATAACAATGATGCTTTGAAGGAGATGAACAGACTGAGAAACCTGTCCAGCGATAACTAAAAAGTAAAAAGTAAATTAAAAGTAAAAAAAAAGACTTTTTTAAAAGCAAACTTTTATTTAAATGCTCTAAAAAGAATAAAATAAACTTTTCTTTTAAAACTTTTTTTTACCATCAACTTATAATGCCATTACACAATTTATAATATAAAAGCTTTTCACGAGATTTACCTGCGTAGATAAACAAGTAAATTAAATAACTTGATTTGATTGATTTTAATTTTTAAAATTTTCAAACTAAGTAAATATGAATACTTAAATCTCGCGACAAGCTTTTATATCATAAATTGTGTGATGATGTTATAAGTTGATAGTAAAAAAAGTTTTAAAAGAAAAGTTTATTTTATTCTTTTTTTAGCGCATTTAAGTAAAAGCTCGTTTTTAAAAAAGTTTTTTACTTTTAACTTATTTCGTCTTTAAAAGATATGATATTTTGCATATTTCATGAAAATAATAATTGTATAAGATACACACAAGAAAATATTTTATTTGCTGAGTTATGAGGAAATGTACCTTTTTTCTTTCTAATTATTACAGATCGCTTTGTGCATTTTCCGGTCGGATAAGAATTATCTTCCTGAGAAATCCACATTAGGTGCGGACAACACTGAATAAGAAGATAATCGAAATATCTTTATTGAGAACTGGTCTGTGGTTGAATGGATGAAGAAGATTCCGAGTTTCCCAAGAAGAGGGGCGAATGTATCTAGAATATCCACCAAGAGCGAAAATGCCGAATAGAATGACGTTCATATATTTTTTTAAAATACAAGGGGTATATATTTCAGAAAATTAGGTTGTACAGAAAAATAAGAAGCGTGGGTGATGACAAATATGCATTCAAAAAGAGAATGAAACAAACAATTCTTTGAGAAAAATAAAAGATGGAAAAATATGCGAACTTTGGCTTCCCCATCATGACAAACATATTTCATTTTACTCACTTTGAACTCTAGTTTCTAAATGTCTACATTTCAAAGTTTACGTAGACATAAATTTCAACAAAAATTAATATGAAATCCTAAGTTAGGAAATTTATCAATATTTCATATTTTTTAATCACTCCTAAATAATGTATTTAATTTTCTCCAACAAAGCTTGTAAAAAATTTCGTTTGAAAATATCAACAGAAACAATGCATAAAGACTTAATACAAAAGTTTCTAAATTCATAATCAAGAAGAAACAATTAGTTTTTCACTAATTTATCTCATATTAATAGAACATTTGAGCACACTTTCCTTCTCTCAAATGCCATTGAATATTTATCTTTATTCACATGAGATTGCTTGAACTTTACGAACTAAATAATATCTTTCTCATAAGAGCGTTTTTTTTTTGTTACTACTTTTCTATTTATATGTTAATAAAGAGTGAAGTTTAAGTTATTCAGTACATGTTACATAAACTTGCTGAGACTAAGTAATAAATTGGGGGAGGCATAAATTTCTCTTAATGTAACTCCAGAAAAATAAATGCCCTTATCTTGATTGCCTTATTTCACTTATGGCTAATAGGCATGCTTAAATAAACCGAGCAATTTCTTGAATTTTCATTCACTTTGAAAGCAAAATAGAGGATTGTAAGCGAATAACTGGATTAGTTCTCATAAGAGAATTGAATTCCAAGTCTGAGACAATATCATCTTGTCTAATAAATTAATATTTAGTGTGTGTGTGTGAGTATATATATATTACAAATTAAAGTGAAATTACTATTTTGGAACTTGATTCAGTCAATTGAACTTTCGGAAAGGGATCAATTGGATAATGGTAATCCCGGTACTTAACATCGATCAATTGTTTAATGATTTTCACCAAAAGGGGAATATATATCTTGCATATGGAGTAACTGCCAATGAATAAAGAAAATAATTATAAATGAACAAGATGCAAATTAAAAAACTTCAGTTACCAAGATGCAATTAAAAAGCGAGGTTTACTGTCAAAACGTATTGAACAACATCACATAAATCTCTTTGTGAATACAAAAATGATTTTAAATAATATCTTATTTTATCATTTTTTTCCGAATATGTATTATTTTTGTGTTACATTCTTTTACAATTCTTTTGGTTTTGGTTTACGTGTACAAACCATACCTAAATTTGTGAGGTTCTCTCATACACGCCTAGAGATGTGGAAAGAAGACTAGCCATGTGTGTGTCCAAAATTTCTCAATTTATTGGTAACACAAGCAACAACACAAGTTCAAACAGTCAAAATGAAGAGATGCACCCATTTGAAGCAATACGTAGATAAATAACGAGGTAAGCGAAGTATGAAACTTTAAATACCTATGCACACTTAGGTTCGAATATATTACTTTCTCAGTTATCTAATTTCAATTTAATTTCTAGTGACAAGTTGTCCCTTTAATTATTACAAGTATCAAATATCTGAGTTACACTATAAATTTGATTAATATCTGATCCGCTAGCACTCTACTCCCTCACATTCTCTCTTTCTCTCTCTTTAGCTTAAAAAAAGCCTACACTATATGCAGCCTAGAAAAAGCCTATATAAAGTAGATCTAATTTAAATAGTCACGTTCTCTTCTTCAAAGGGTTCGTTGCAAATAAAATAGTTTTAAAGGACCAAAGATTTCCCAAGAGGATTTATTAATCAGAAGGACGCAGATAGAGCCGTCACAAATTCATTTAATAAATTTTTCTTCGACAGTTAAAAAATGTGCCAATTTTATAAATAATATATCTTGATTGAAATATAAGAAAATCAGTTAAATGAGTATCATAGGCTTTAATGCATTAGCATTAGCATTATCAGCAGTTATAGTTAAGAAAGATTAAATACAATTTTTTGCAAGGAAAATTTTTTATCGTATTAATAGGAAAAATACAATTCATTTGACAAAAATTAAAAGTTAAATTTATTTAAAATCATATGAAAGTTTGAAATAGTTATGAAATAGTTTAAAAAATTGGTTCACAAAAAGGATTTCCGAATACTATATACTTAACAAGATGCAAATAACAAGATTTTTTTGTGTAGATTTTTATAACTAAAAGCTTGAAAATAATGCCCATTTTATCACACATTTTGTGTTAGTTGAATAAAAATAAATCTATCATATTTCTTGAGATTCTCATGTATCAAAAAAATAAATTTTTGTTTGATTTGAATTATCGCAGCACTAAGTACTACATGAAGACTGACTTCATTATTCTAAACCGGTCAAATAAATAAAAAGAAGAAAAACTCTTATTTGGATTTTACTGTTAATTATTCTAGTCTAATTATAACTGTATACGAAGCATGAAAATAGAAAATTAAAAAAAAAATTAAGAAATCTTCTTAAAATGTTTAGTAATCGAAAATTTCATATATAATCCTAATAATTATGATAATGAGTTAGTTATTCAGTCATCATTTAAAGGATGAACCACCCAAATTTCATTTTAATTTATCAGTGGTGAACAATATGATGTTTACATTACGTAAACATTCAGGCTTAATTACTTTTCTTTATACAAATATTTAACCAACAACGAAGGAATGCATTTCCTTTTACTAGAAAAAAATTATTAACAGAATAGAGACTAATGACTAGTAATGTAAACTTTTAAATGATCCGATTCCGCATAAGACTTTGTATTTTAATCCTGACCGTTAAATTATTTTCAACCATCCTGATGTAATTATATATAGATATATAAATCCCTGAATTATTTATTTTTTAATATTATATGCCATTTAAAAGAGCGGTGATTAAGGCTGTTGATTGAAAATTGTGATTGTAAGTTTTCAATAAACGTGACCACTTTACTGCCAGATTTCATTTCTATTCATGATTTATATATGTTGTGAAAACTGACAGTAATTATGCTGTTGCGACGGATATTTTGACAATTAAGCGATCTAAATGCTAACTGGAACGTATTATTCAGTGCTTAACTAAGTTTAACAGGCAATTTGTGGGTATGGAAAGCTTAATTTACATCTTAGCTATTATAAATTATATCATTTTTGAAAGGAAAAGTGTGATCTTTTCCAGAGATTAACTTACTTCAAATTTTCTTTTACACCTAAGAAAAGAATATAATTCAGAAGAGAACAAATTATCCCTTGAAAAAACTGTTATTTCCATGAAATGAAAGGGGAACAAGATTTTCTATTTTAGAACCAAGCCTTCATAAAAAGGATCATCCATAGTTTATTTCTCAACAATGACTCACAGAAAGCTATTTAAAGACTCTCGTCATAACAAATGTAATTTTTTAAGTGAACAATAAGGGAAAAATTTACTTTAAGTTAAACAATTACTGTTTTGACTCTCATATAAATTGCGCATAAAATGAGTAAAAATCCAACACAAAGAATTTGCTAATTATGTAAATTTTAAGGAAGATTTTTTTTTTAAATTTTATAACGTATATACAAAAAGAGAATGCGATGCAAAACATAAGCTTCTATAAATATTTTCCTTTGCAATCTAATTTAAAAAGAATTACGATTCGATTTTTGCAAATTTTATTCATATAAAGTGTCATTTTTCTCGATTATTAGTATAATTTGTTCCAATAATTACATTCAACAAAAACTACGATTTAAGTTTCTTTGAGCATGACAAGTTTATACAAAACTAGGCATTAACCATCAAAGCATAAAATGCTCCCAATGTTACCCGACTTTATCTTATCCCCCTTTTTCCAATATACGCCATTGCTCAAATGTTTCCAGCAACGCACAGAACAATGTACTCCATTACGAAGTCGCGTGTTCTATCTGAGGAGGTTACAACAACTGTCACACAGCTATCTGGAAGACAAAAACATGGGGTAGTATTGTTGAAGCGACAAGGAACAAAAGTGGAGACAAGTTTTTCGGCCGATGCTTGCTCGGAAAGTGCTTTCCACGAGTCCTCTCATTCAGAGGGTTTATCCTTCGAATAATGCGACATTTGAGCCACTAAAAGAACGTTAAAAGCTGCCCTAATCCGATTGAAACATAAAAAAAAGTTTTATATGTTACAGCAGCGTATTTTCTTAGCATTGTTCTAGAGAATAACTAAATCCATTCATTCTAAATTCATTCACGTGAGATAATTTCTACCTCGAAATGTTTTGGACGTGGAAGGTGCTTTTCGGAATGGGGAGGTTTATGAGTTACAAACAATTTTTTTTAAGTACGTGAGTCGAAGTAAAGAAAGGAATCTCTAAGTAGCATTTCCTACCGAGATTTGGTCTTTCCTACTTTCTATTCGGCCTTTTTATACACTCACAGAGATGTTTTTAAATAATTATGATAAAGATAAAATTTTTAAGAAAATTCATTAAATCTTAATGTTTTCACATCCAATTTTTAATATTCTGTCAATATTTCACTATATATAACTATTTGACGACTGCAATTTATACCGCCTATGTTTGACTGCAAAAAAAAATCCCTATAAAAATATCGTTAAACATATTTTACACTTATAAATGAATACCAAAAAAAGACAGCTTTCTGTGTCATAAATTACATACTTAAATAATTTTTTCAGTACCATTTAAAAGTTAATTTTCGGGACTAAAAAAGTTAACTTTCGAAATTGTTTGCAAAAAAGACATCTATATATTTATAAATTTTTTTTCAAAAAAAAATCCATAGAATGGATTAATGTTTTTTTAAATACTGGCTTATAGTTAAATAGTTGTCTCCTGTCACTAACTGCATTCTTACTAATCACAAAAATGTAAAAAGAAAGTTAATTTAAATAATGTTCATCAGCGTAGGGGTTAACCCCCTTTTTTATTTACCCAAAATGCTTGAAAAGAACAGACATTTTTTTATTGGTTATAACTAAACACCACGCTAATTTCCGTCTTCATCACAAAAAAATGCTAGACGAAAAGCATTTCAGTACCATAGACAAACAATATCCTCTTTTAAAAACACTAGTACTAAATAATACACCATGAGAACTAAAAATAAGCGCAAATCAAAGAATGAAAGAAAATATCAGCACCCGTACAGTGTACGGAGAAGCCAGTTGCAGCCAACTTTCAGTACGGGCAAACCGCTTAAGGGGTTAAATTTCACTGGATGATTTCCATATATTATTTCTAGGAGTAACAAAATTACTAACAGCTTAGGGAAACAAAAAATGTAATCAAATTGTTTAATTTCAGAAAGAAATCAATAGAAACAAATTTTAGAATAGAACTATAGCTAGGAAATCTAAATCTGTACTGAATTTAGAAAAAAGAAGCAATGGGCGTTGTTTAAAGTCTACTAAAATAAAGATACCTTTTTCGCTCCAAGCGTTTCATTGTATGAGTTTTTTTAAGTTCGAAACAAAGTGTTCCTACTTCATACATACGTCTTAAGAACGTTAAAAACTCTTCCTAGTCATTGTAATTATAGTGAAAAGAAAGTTAACGACATCATTACCGGATAGGAGGGACAAAGTTTCTCAGTTCATGTAAAATGATCTTATAATTAACTCTCACTAAAAGAACATATTTCCCTTTGAGAGTACAATTAAAAATATATTTTAGTCATGTTTTTTATTATTATTATTATCAAAATTTCAATCAACGAGTAAACAAATAACGGTAAAATGAAAAGTTTAATGTTTGTTATTTAAAGAACGCATAAATATCAGATCAAAAATTCTGTAATAAAATGCTTCAAAGAAAGTTATTCAAAAAGAGAAAAAGCAAATAAAGCTTTAGTTCTTTGAAAACTGAAGGAAAGCTCTTTAATAGCAAATGATGAAGAGTAGTTTCCGAAAAAAGAAACATACAATTCTTGATGTCCTTTTCCTTTTTTTTTTTTATGCTCCGATATATTTTATATCCGCAAAATACCACATTTATTCGGAAGAAAAAATATATTGATAAAAATAAATAAAAATTTGAAAAAAAATACAGGAATAATCTATAAATATTTTTAATATGGACCATATATTTTCCAAAAAATTAGATTTCAGGCAAATTTTTAAATCCGAAACACTGTATTATTAATTGTTACTGTATGACTAAATTATTTTTGAAGGATTTAATTTAAGATAACTTAAAACTACAAAAATATAAATGAGGAATTCATCATCTCATACAAGAATACTGATAGTTTTATTAATGGTGGACCTCTAATTTTTCAATACAACACTGAAATATTTTTTGTAAATGACGTTTATTGTTTGCAGTACACACACACACACACACACACATATATATATATATATATATATATATATATATATATATATATATATATATATATATATATATGTATATATATATATATATTGCTTCTATGTGTCAGTCAACCTCAATGTTTAAGATTAAGAATGTAGATTTTTCAGACATCCATGAGCATGAAATATAGGAATCAAAGTATGACAGGGCAACATTCCTCAAATAATCACATTGCCTCTACCAGTTTGAGGTGTTGTAATCATTCATTCATGTTTGCATTCTACCTACGCCAACATCTAACTTCTCCATCTGCATGATGCAACTTATAATAGGATCCATCAGACCATATTCTTTTTCTTTTTCAATTGTCCACTATCCCACCCTTATATCACTGAATGAATTTTAAAAGTTTTATCTTGTTCGTTGCAGACAGCAAGGGTATCTTTTGGCTTCCACTGCAGCCCATAAAATACACTCAGAGATACTTTGATTAAGATCTGCAGCAATTTGTTACTTTGTAACCATTCGGGTTTTTTTCTCCCCACAATCAGGGAGATTTGTATTCCGATCTATTGTTCCCCACTCGGTGGCGACCATAATTTGCTCGTTCCGAGTCAGTCTTTTGCCTGACATTCCAGGCTTAATAAACTTGTAATGTAGAGGTGCTCGTAAAAATGTAACAAACACGGGAGTTTCGGTAATTCTTGCTCAATGCATTCGAGCTCGTACTATTATTTCCTGTACAAAATCAAATCAAATCACTTAACCCTCCCCTTCCCCATATATGTATTCACAAGAAATTCCTCCATGTTTTTGTGTCAGGTACTCAACCATCTTTTTTCAAACTAATCTAGCCCTTAGTTCTAGCACTGTGATTCAATAGATTACTTGCATAAAACTGCCAGGTGGTCATAATAAAGTCTCCCCACCTATACTCGCCCATATATATATATATATATATATATATATATATATATATATAATCATGCTGTTTATGTATTAATACAGAAAGTTAAGCTACATTTTATTAATATCAAATCCAGCTTTAGGTGGCAAAAAATTAAAACATTATTGATAAATATACACACGCATTTAATCAGAAGGAAAATGTTTTCTTTATAAAATAGTTTACGGGAATTATTTTATAAGATTTTCTAAAATGTAGAAACACTAGGTTTTTAAAATAAAAGTAATGTTAGAAAAATAGCTCTAAGAGCTAGTACTTTTCCTTTTAAAATCTCTAACTTTAGACAAAGTTTGCATTAAACTATATATTACCTTTTAATTTGTTGATGTTCTTTAAATAATGGGAATTTGCGAATTTCTCTTAATCAAATGAAGAATCTATAGCATGATTGATGCATCTATTAATTGAGTCATTTCATTTAAATATACTGATATTTTCTGATGTGAGTAGTTTTCGAATCATTGATGATTAGATGTTTGGATTTCATTCATCAAGGGCACTCAAGGGGTTAAAAAAGGAATAAAGTAAAATTATCAAATCAAATGAGACTGGGATCAATTAATCAATCGCAAATTTACTGCTACTTGATTCTGTAGTTTCTGCTCGTTAGAGTCGTGTAATAAGCTTTGGAAGAAAACACGCATTGCATTTTTAAATTAATTTTGAAAGTAGTTGTTTCCGGTACCATTTTCACAAATAATAACTGAAGGGAAACAAGTTTGCATGAATGAATTAAGTGTATGAAAATTATAAGAATAGTTAAGCAAAATATTTAAATAAAAATAACATCAACAGAAGAAGCATTGAATAGAATTTTAGTATTAAAGTTGTACAACCCAGGCGGAGAAACAGTTTCCTTAATTTATTGTGCAGACATGCATAATTCCCATCAGAATTTGGGAAATAATACATTTAAATTAATCAATTAAGGTACAAACGTTTAAATAACATAAAAAAGAAAGCTTTCTACCCTAAAACAAAAAAAAAGAAACCTTAAATAATTTTTCCGAGATTGTAGAATTTTCTTTTGCTTTCAGAACCAAGGAGATAATGAGTTTTAAACACTTTTGTAAGTACATATATAGAGACTTTTTGACGAAACCAACAAACAACAGCAGACAATTTCTTGATTTCTAGCTATAGCGATATTAGCATATATTATGGAAGCATATTTTGATTAGAACTATTTTGGATATATATAGACTATAAGCTATGATATTCTAAGCTAAATGAGCTCTAAATGAGAAAAACTACTATTCGAAAGTAATTAAAGTTAAAGAAATACCATTACAATGTATGGTGTTGTGGAATATATAAACATTTAGATTTAAATATACCCATACATAATAAAGTGCATTGCATAAAATGAAAGAATCATGAAATATTGAAAATACATCTAAAATATTTTGTAAAAATAAATTTATTTTTTTCTTTATAACAAAAATGTTTACATTAATTGTATAAATTAAAAGTTTTTTAATTAGTTTAATTTATATTAAAATTAAACACGAATGCAAAAAAAAAATTAACGGTTGTTAAAAACAGTCTACTTTTGAAATGTAAGAAAATATATTAGAATGGCACACAAATAAATTTATCTAAAAATATTTTTAAGATTTTTATTTCATACAATCCATTCTACATCGTAAATATCATTCAAAAAGGCTTTCCGTTAATGGAGCTCAAAAATCATTTTTCAGGCTGCGACTTTTTAATGATGTAGGACTGTATTTACTTTAACTTCTCGAAAACTTTTTGATTCAAGGATCAGACTCCATTTTAAGCCAGATATTTCTTTAATATTTATTTTTCGAAAATCGATTTCAACATTTTCGAAAATATTATATTTTGAATATATATTAAGGATTCATTATGAAATATGCAGCAGTAAGGTTTATTTGTAATTCTCGAAAATTATTTCAAGTTTGTTTTCGAAAAGCAAATATAACTTCTGCATTTTTTTAACATTTATACTTACATTTAATGATTTACTTGTAATTTAATTGGTTTTTATTTTGATTATCCTTGTATGCAAGTCATGAACGAGGAAATATGTCACTTGAAACCAATGACCTTTATTATTCGATATTCTATTCGAACCTAAGCTCATTATTTTACGTTGCAGTTACCTACCTATCAATATCATACGTTAAGTCCATAAAAAGAAATATGTACCCAATAAATCGAAAAGTCTTTTATAACTATGAACTAAGTGATGTAAAACCACTGAATTGTAAAATGACTCACATTTCGATCTGACATATTACGAGATTTAGTTTCTAATTTATCAAAGCATCAATCTTATTTATTGAGTTTTATACTACAGAACAAATAAATATTGCCATCTATAAAATAATTACAATTTATCACACATTTTTAAATGCATAGTTTATCATAATATTTCTTGGAATTCTGTTCTTTTATTGGACATAAATTTTTGATGGAGCAAACTTTTTAAGCATTAGATAAATAACTCTGAGAATTTGAAATCAATATAATCCTATATGTAAGAGAAAAATAAATTTAAAATAACTCTTCCCAGAAGGCTTGTTTATAATCCCCCATAATTTAAATTCGTATATTACTCAAAAAAATGATAATTCCCAAAAAATACATATAAATGCTTACATATGAATGGTTTTACAAACATTTCCAGACCTAATGAATATATTTTGGTCACAGAGCTTATAAATTTCCCGGAAAAATTCAGGTTGTCGGAAACTTTTTCTAACAGGTATATTTATTCCCTTTAAAAATACTTTTATATCAATAAAAAACACATATTGTTATACATTATACTACTATATTTTCATCACATTATAAATTCAGAGAGCTCTAAGACACTTCATAATGAATATGGAACTAAATATAGTTCCTAGGGTTTCATCATTAATATGACCAAAATATAACCCTCAGAGTTTCCATCACTAAATCTATAAATAATTTCGGTATATATGAATCGAGCAAATTAAGGCTTACCAAGAGTTATAATTTATAGCAATTAAAAGCAAAGGAAAATTCAACTTCCAAATTTTAAAAATATTTTAAACCCAGGAACTCTTAATCTGCTGAAACTACGTCACGACTTCTGGTTCTTATTCATGTTTATTGAAATATTAAGGCAACTGCAACGGTGGTAAAAACAATAATGTGAATACATGATTCAGCTTTCTGTATGAGAAGTAATACTTGAAAGCCGAAGAGGTTAGACTAACAGGAAATCGGAATGAGGTTAAAGAGACGCCCATGAAGTCATCGGATGACCGAGACAAGACAAACAGGAATACACTCGGGATCCTCTGTAAATGGACGATTCAAAGGTCATTCATAACAAGGGTGAAAGAACTGGTTTTTTTCCCAAACGGCAAACATAGCGCAATACCTTACCGATAGGTGACTTTATTCATCAACATTAAATAGCAGCGAAAAGGAGAAATAAATTTACGCATAACTTGTTCTTAGTAGAGCGTGCGATACCATACACGAGCAATATGAAAGCGAAGGTAAAGTATCACAGAAAAGAAAAATGCCTCTTTGGAATATGTTTTATGTACTTTTGTTTTAGTTGCGAAATACGCGTCAAGAAAGGTAACCTACAATTGTGTGAAAAAAGTCCCAATTACCTTTTTTGAGTTATAAAGAATAAAAAAAGACAAAATACTAGAAAAATCCATGGTTGTCTTTACCATTTTTACAGCCAGGAAGATACATTTAAAAATCCCTATTGTATTTATAGATTTGCGTGCATAGAAGTTTCTCGTGTATGAGAACATTTGAAAAAATTATTCGTAGTATAATTGTATTTAATACTTCGGATTTTTTTGAGGTAGTATTATTGCTGTGTTCTTCCAACTGTATTCTAATTTCTCAAGGAAAAATGAATCAAAATTCTACTATGTTTTCTAAAAACTACAATAACTTTCTAGATTTTGAATCAATATAAAAATTATCTGAAATTATCATGCCTGTAAAAAAACTAGAAATGAAATACATTTTAAAAACATCGATAGAACCAAAATTGTTAATAACATGTTCTGATTGCAAGATACTTAAAAACATAATCAAGACGCGGAATTTTATCTAAATAAGAGTAATTTAATATTAATTTCTAAAGTATATATTCATTTCAATCTTTTCAAATCTGAATAATAAAAATACAATACCAAAAACGAATGACTTGAAACTGATATTTATCTTTAATCAAGAAAGCATTGTGGATTCACAGGTATTTTACATCTTCTAAAATAACTAATTTAAAAATACGAGCCTGACAGACTGTATATCTAGCTTTCTTTTTGACTAAAGCAATTTAGGCTTTCATTTTAAAATTATTTTATTCACCCAAATAAATAGCTGCTGGTATCAAAATTATTCAAAGAAAGTTTAAATCATTAAACAATTGTTTTTCTTTAAAAAATAATACACGTATCTCTTTAAAATCACTAATGAAAAATTTAAAGGTTGAAATCTTTAGAAGATAATTTTTCGGTCTGCATTCAATATTTTAATCATAGACTATACAAATGCATAAATTATTCAGAAAAGGGTGAACGCATTCGTTAAAAACTAAATTAATATTGCAAAGGTTGCAGAGAAGAAAGAAAATATTTTCTGGCGGTACTTTTCCCAATGGATTTAAATCTCGCAGTTTAAAATTACCTCATTGCGAGACAGGGGAAAAGCAAAGCAGTAATAATTTCTGTTTCAAAATAGCTAATATTTATGAGGCACAACAAATTAACAGGAAGCATTACTAAAAAGTATTCATCTAATGCATTTGCATCGTTCACTTTAAACTTGAACTTTAACGTAGTTTTATTTAACTTCGCAAAGATGGCGAATCGGGCTCCAGAATTACCAATCCAGTCATGTGTTTTGTAATTAGTAAAAGTTTCTAGAAAATTCATTAATTACGAGGCATGATTTTAGTTGTAGGTACTAGGACTTTGAGTTTTAAGATCTGACTGAAGAATAATGTTTTCCAGTTAACTTATTTCGAAATTTTATTTCTATTACTATATGTTCGTGCAGAGCTCAAATGCTCTGTGAGCTTAGAAATTGATCTATGAATATTTATATATATTTAATGCAAATACATTCGAGCAACGAAAACAGTTAAAGGAGTTTACTCAAAATGAAATATTTATTGTGAAATGAGAGCAAATAAATTAAAAAACATATAAATATTACATATTCTTTAATTTCAAGATATATTGGATAAAAGTTTTGTATTTCAAGAATTTTTATCATAACACATGGTTATAATGATATAAGTGTGTTTCAGATGCTTTGTTTAATTGTTTTTGCTGGGACAAGGGTCATTTCAGATCAAATTGTTCAACTTTAACTTGGAGGGGAGGAATTGTCTATCTGCGATCTAGACAAAAATCTGAATGTAGAAAATGAGTAAGAGGAGAAGAATGGAATAACGTGAGAAGTGCCAAAGACAGAAAAAGATCGCTAGGGGCATCCTGGGGGAGCGTAACACGAATTTATTAAAAATCGAACCTTATCTAAGAAAAGAAAGATTATATGGTTATTTAGGGGTCGTAAATTCCTTATTTACCTAAAAAAAGGCTAGTTCCTGAGGAGGAATGAACTTGAAAAATAAACCAAAGATATCTAATACTATGAAATTTACTGGATTACAGTTATCGTGTGTATTACTTTTCAAACGCTTTTAACCTAGTGATTATTAACGAACATTGTAAAACTTCTAGTTTTATTAATTTTTTAAATTTGTATATATATATATATATATATATATATATATATATATATATATATATTGTCTCTTTAATCCGCATTTTTTAAATATTATTTCGTTAATTTTGGTCTTATTTACCAAAACTTTGGCATAAATTTGAATACATAAAATAATCCCATCACATCTTCTTTTACTTCTATCCTATTCATAAAATTTTCCTTGTATCATTAGGTATCATATCACATTAGTTTAAAGGTGTACAATATAACAATAATGATTTACTTACTTGTCCAACGGGTATCGAAGCCGAAAATATAAAGGCTAACTTCAAAGCAGTTCGCGTCGTCAGCCGCAGTCTGGACACATTGACTCCCATGGCAAATGCTACTAGTAGCTCGTGGACAGCCACGCCAACTACAAGGTTGACAAGAACTGGTACAGATGTTTGCAATCCAAGAGCTAGGCCTTCAAATAAAGAATGGATTCCCAAAGATACCATGAGCATACCAAGGCGAATTCCAGACTCCCCTTGGAGGATTTGTCCTATATCATGGCTATGTCCATGACCATGATGGCTATGATTATGAAATTTTTCTGGTGATCCTATGATGGATTCATTATCTGATCTGTTGTTGCATATTTTGATCGTTGCCCTGGCTGGATTGTCACTATCGTAGTCTAAATTGTTTGAGTCGCAGACTTCTCTCAGAGCGCAAGATGCTGGAGATGAATTTTGTTCTGCTTTATTATTTTCTTCATTAGAGCCAGAAGGAACAGACGAATAAGTTCCTTTCCTCTCTCTATAATCCAAGACACTTTGCTCAATTGCTAATGCCAAGAGAAATCCGATAAAAATTACGAATTCTGTAATGGGAAAATCGGTAGTTATTTTATACTCTTGGAAAACATCGAAGAACATGTTTCGGACTTCGGGCATCAGGCCTACAAAGAAGGTGGCTACGAAAACACCCCCTGAGAAGCAATTAGCCAAACTAACTGCTACTTCATATTTTGTTCCACCAAAGAGATGTGGTTTTCGACTTACCCACCAGTAGGGAAGTAAAAACGATGAAATCATACATATGAATAAGCCGATGAGACACAACAGCTGTACACGGATAATGTACATCATTTTCGGTAAATTTATTTGATCTGTTGTTCACTTATGTAAAAATAATACAAGGATTTTGGAATGTTATTTCAAGAATTGAAAAGTGTTCTTATCATTAGGAAACAAAAATAACTTCTTTTAAACTAAAATAATTCGAGAAAAGTAAGTAGAGTATTTTTATCACATTCTGCGCAGTTAGTTGCTTCTTGTACTTTCAGCACACTCTAGAAGTATCAGATAAGCTTTCCCTGAAGTTGTTCCAAAATAATCAGATGCTTTTATTAAAATCAGAAATCTTTAGCTTGACTTTTTATCATAGTTATAATGGACTGACTATTCTCGAATGAACAAAGTAAAGAGTTTTATTGCTAATAAAACATTCTTTCTAACACACTGCCAGAATACAAATAGCTTCAAGTTCTCCTAAGCACTTGAAAAAATCCACCTACTTACAACGACAATGGTAGATAACTAAGAGTTTGACAGATGTGCTAACACCTGCTATGCTCTCGAAAATGAGCAGATGTTTCTGATATCTTTTAGTGAGAAAAAATTATCTGTATTCAAAAGTTCAGTTCGTCATACAGGGAGCATTCTCTCTTCAAAGTAAATCTCATCCATATACAACTTTTACTTTAATCCAACAATATGCTTTCACATATTCTATATTAGTATAAGAACATCCTGAAAGAGAAAAATGAAGTTTAATTAATTAAGCACTCAAAACAGATATCAACACATATTAATTTTAAATATATTCTTTTTTAAAGTATTTCAGAGGATGTTAAAGATAAAAATAATAAGTACTGATATTTTAAAATTGATAATTAAGGCAAATTTTTCATTATGATATTTATGCATATTTTTTAAAAATCTGAAAAATATTTTTAAATTGAAAAAAAAAGTCAAATATCTTTAATATTCAAGAGTTTTAATTGTGTTTTCATTGCTTTAATTTTGTAGTATATCCCGTAGTTATAGAGAGAAACCTTTCAAATAACTTGAAAAGAAAGTAATTTAAAATTTACTTTATACTTAAACCTGCTTTTTCTTTTAAAATGTCTAAAAAGGTATTCAAAAGTTATTGGCAGACAAAGGAATTACAGCATGGATTTTATATTTCGTTAAGGTAACTGGGTTTTTTGAGGTAAGGGTTGTTGGGTTTTTTTTTTTTTTTTGCCTTGCTGCAATGGAAGAATTAATTTTAAATTAATTTAGTTATATAATTAGTTAGTAGTTATAATTATATTATTATTTAATTATAATTTTAGTTACTAGTTGATTAATTACATTTTATAATCATACTGTCATAACGGAATAAAACATAACAAGTATTATTCCGCTTAGGCAAAGAAAGATGTTTTAGGGAATCAAAATGAACAATTTTTAATTTACATTTAAATTAAATATTAAGATTTGTGCGTAATTGAATTAAAATAGCATCTATAATACATTAGAATCATACACTCTTGGAGATGATATATTTATATCACATAACATGTTAAAAATTATACAAATAAGGCATACAAACATTATAAGAAAAAGGCCAACATACAATAACAGTAACATAAAAACTTATACAATATAAAAATAACACATAAATAATATTATTGTTCATTTTAGTAATAAGCTACCTGAGTGTATTACTTTAGCTCATAATTTTGAATATTTTTCATATTTTTTATTAATAAGACTAATTTAATAAAGCATTTGATTCTGTTTCTTAAAATAATTCCACTTAAAAAAATTATAAAGCATACATTTATAAAAGAAATCAAAGTAGGTTTATGTAACTTCCAAATATCGAACTACACAGTACCTTTCTTGGTGATCTAACGAATTTTATGATAAAATAATGTAATAAATTATGTAATAAATATCCCAAACACAGCTAATTCAATAAAACCTCCAAGTATGATAAAATATTTAACACAATAAATATCACAAAATTCAGTTAATTAAATAAAACCACACACAAAATATGTGATTAAAATATCTAATACAGTAAGTATCACAAACTACAACTAATTAAATAAAACTACAAAATGGGTATCTTACTTTTTTCTAGTATCATTTTTGGTAGGCAAAACTTGAGCTAATATATATATATATATATATATATATATATATATATAACAGAAAACTCTCCAAAAAAGATTATAAAACTTAAAGCGGGAGAAAAGCGATGTGATCTGTTTTTATACAATGGTATTACTTACTATTCAATGTACATTCTTTGACTTTCACCAAACCATGTGAAATTTATTCTTTCTTTATGGAACAAATAAATTCTGGTCGTATTTGGCTGATATTTATTCTGGACATAAGATTTATTCAACGATTTAAATATATGTTATATGAAAGAAAATCTGTTGGGATCTTAACCTCCAAATTATGCACTTTTTAACTTTCTGATAAAACAAGCTACAGATTAATTTCAAGATGTTTTATCTCAAATTTTTACATATGTGACATAAAAAAACCGAGGAAAAAAAAAAGACTTGGAATTACAATAATTACGAAATATTTTTATACTGTAGAAAGTATAATCAGTTGAGCGTTGCCAAAATAACTATGAATATACTTAAAAGATTAACAAAAATGGCCGAAAATTATAATGTATTTCCTGTGTTCTTTCCTGGACTGTTTCACTAAGAATGTCAAGGGAGGTTAGTGAAGTGGCAAGTAACGGGTCACAGAGACATTAAAAGATTCCAGAGAGAGATAGGAGAGTATACTGGGCAGATATTCCATGTTTTTCGTGGGATAAAAATGCCAAGCAAAAAACATTTTCAGATTGCTTTATTTCTCGGCATATATTATAGATCTAAATTTTGATTTATCAAATATATCCAAAGCTTGAATAGAATTATTTTTTACGGAAAGGGGATACACAATTTCCCCATATTTAACATTACCTTTTTTTTAAACACAAATTCGCATTTAATCAAATGATGGTTTAGATCCTAATTTTAAGTTTTTTAAATGCTTTTTTTGCAAGTATTTTAATAACACGACATTTGCATTGGTATAAGCTCCCTATACATTTTAAAATTATAATTTGATTTTCATTGAGTATGAAGTACCTTTAAAAATATTCAGCGAATAAGTAAATGTCAAGCACAAAATACAATACATTTTTGGAAAATTAAAATAAAAATGTGTTGTGTGTACCATATACAATGTGCTGGCTTTTTTCCTTCGCTATAAGAAAAGTTAGAAGAACCAAGGCGGATAGACAAAATATGGCTTCCTAAGGCAATATTGTCATAGAAAAACTTGGTTAATAACAGATATTAAAAACATAATTTAATAGATAAAAGAAAACTTTAAACTATTTCTAACTAGCTGAAATATCCAACTTTCTGTAGCAATTGATTTTTTAGCAAACATTCTGTTTAGTGTTCAGAAAATAAATCCTGAAAAGTTTCTATCAAATATCTATTCACTCTTCCCCCTGACCAATATAAATATAATATGAAACATAAATATAATATAAAAAAGTAAAGGTCTTGAATTACTATTAGTTATGATCACAAATAATTAAATTACAAAAAAATTAATAATTAAATATAATATTATAACAAAAATGTAGATTAAATTTAAAAAGTTTTTCATACCGAATGTATAGTACAATTAAAATATTGAACTAAACTTCCTATTTAAAATTTATTCTATTTTTAATTTCAATGGTATATTGTTTATTTAATGGTCTCTTACTTTATGGTTATTTACTAGAAGGGTAAGCTTTTAATTTTTCAATAAAAGAATTAAGCACATGTGATTTTTTTAAAACATACATTATTATTAGAATCAGAAGTGTTATATTTAAAATTACGATGGTGCCTAATTTTAAAGAATTTGGCATATAATGTATGACTTACCACACACAAAGTGCACAATTATTTTACCCTTTTTTGGCCTAGTTCAATAACCTCTCTCTCTGAGTTTATTTATTTCCTTGGTTGGGCTGGGGGGTATGTATCGACGTTCAAGTAAGAGAAAATTTTAAAACGCTTAAATATTTATCTCCTTGGTTGATATAATATTTGTATTAGTTTGAATAGTTTCCTTCTGGTTGTCAATGGGATAATTTACTACTACTACTTTCATGCGGCTACTTTATTTTTAAATATTAGAAACTTGTATATATAGATCAAAAATTTCATAAGGCAAGCCTGAGTATTCCATTAATTTTAAAATAAAATCATATTCTTTTATACATATTTAAGCAGTACAACTGTTTGAAAACATAATTGTTATTTGAATTTCTAATCTAAGAAATATGTTACATGAATTCCTTTTGGAAACATTTACTTTGGTCAAAGAGTAGCAAAGAAACCAAGTCGAGAAACGTGTCAACAAAATTAAAATCTCAGTCAAAAGTGATGTCACTCGCTAGCTGTCAATGACGAGAGACATAAAACAAAGATTCAGTGATTTGTTAATGCATCACTCACAAAAATAAAAGTACAGGAAAAGGCATTCAAATAAAAGAAATGCCACAAAAAATAGAGGAGGAATAATTCATCATCATGTACATCTTCAAATGCACACAATTACATTTGAAATTGGGGAAATATTTTATTTTAAAAAATCTAGTAATATATTGGGTATACTAATCCTTTAACAGTTAGTTTTTCATTTTAAACTAAAATTTTTATCATTTTGTTATTTTTAGATTTAGTTAAGAATTAAAATACAGGAGTAAAACAGAATAACACATCTAATTTTTTTATCCATATCATATTAATGAAAATTATTATTATTAAATTTATACAATGAATTTGCTTTAATTTATAAAGTTATATATATCAAGTCCTATTCCATTTATAGATTTTGAATTAAATTCATAACGTATAATTAATATTTATTTCATTTGTATGATTTTTGGTCCAGACGAATGTCCAATACTCTATTTTTATTCTCACTGAGATAGAATACAAGAGTTTCAGGCATCTTCAGTCTGATCATTCATAAACTGCAATGCTCCACGACGGAAGACAAAATAATAAAACGCTACAACAAAGCAGATTAAAAGTAAATCTGTCAATTATTTCTTCTCTCGTACAATTGTTAGAATGTTCTTCACACCAGACGCGTATTCTTTAATTAAAAGAATTGAATACAGCTGGAATCTTTTCAATCAAAGTCTTCGTTTAGAAGCGAATTTCCAAATCCGGGATGTGAAACTGATTATTCTAATAGAAAGGGGAGAAAATAGAATTCATTATTTTTCTTTTTTATGTAGAAAAATGTCGCAATAACAGTTCCCCCCCATTTATTACTATTCTGGGTCTTTCGTAACCAGCAAAACAGAATACGTGACGCTTGGACTTAATTAACAAAAGCCGTTCGATATAAGCAAAGGCAAAAGCAAATGCTCAATTAAAAGAAATTTTGTTTTAATTATTTAAAATCCAATTCTTTCAAAACATTTTGAGTACAAGGAGGGAATAATAAATGTTTTAATTAATCTAAGAAACCAATTGTTCTAATTGACAACAGAAGATAGAACGGAACGATTTAGTTTAAAAAACGTGTCTTTTTCAGCGATAACAATGCTGATGTTCACTAATTTGGGCTTGTTGAGATTCTTTCTTCTTTAACTTTTTTTTCTGCTGGCTTGACAAAGAAACGGATCTGCACTGACAACTTAAAACAAACAACAGAACATTTTGTTTCATATCAAAAATACAACTGTAGAAAGAATAAATTTAAAATCCCTGTAATTTTTCATGTTGAATGATATTCTATGTTAAATCTTTTTTATTGCGGCTATAAACTTATACAGGGTGATTCTAAAATGATGAGACAAACTTTGAGGAGCGTAGAGTTTATCAAAACAAACAATTTTTTGTATAGGAATATATAGGCGGAAGTGTCGCATTGAGGCACAAACAGAAGAAATAACACATTAACGGAAACATAAAATGCTCATTGGCAGAATGCTTAATGAGTGATTCCGCAGAGAAAATGTTAAAACAGTTTTAAAAATTGTATCCACCAACCGTCATGCATGTTTGGCGACCTTTATGGTGTAATTAGTTGACAATATTGTCCATAGTTAAAGGCAGCAAAGTGGTGTGCCAATAATCTGCTCCACCTCCAAAACCTGCATTTGCGCTTGAGATTTCGGTCGTTATGGGTGATTTTATTAATAGCAAAAAGGCAGGCATGAGCCTAATGTACGGTACCGTCAACGGCAGAACAGCGCTACGGCTGTATCAGGAACGCCTTCCAAGTAGAGGCATGCCTAACCACAAAATGTTTCAGTTACTATATCGACAGATGTGTGAAAATGGTTCATTTGTCGCCAGTACTGATGGAAGAAGAGTAGTTCGAAGACTATATGACAAACACACCTTGAAGTAGTCATCTTGGACGAAATACCAGGTACAAGTACAAGAGCTGTATCATGTCGTCTACATGTCAGTAAACCACCCGTTTGGAGAATTTTACTGTTGGTGGATGTAATTTATTAAACTGTTTTAACATTTTATGTGCGGAATCACTGGTTACGTATGCTACTAATGAACATTTTATGTTTCCATTAATGTGTAATTTTTTCTTTTTGTGCCTCAATGCGGCATTTCCACCCATATATTCCTGTACAAAAATTGTTTAACTTAGTGAGCTCTATCACCTCTCAAAGATTGTCCCATCATTTTAGAATCATCTTGTAGATATATACTATATAATATCCAGAGTATGAATTTTTACCATTCAATGTTTAATTCCTCGTTAATGCTTGTTAAACTTGTTCAACGTTCATTCAAGATTATTAAAGGTAACATTCCAAATGAATAACGTATTACAACAATATCACACTTTATTACTATATCAAAGTGAATGAGATACTACAATTAATTTCCTTGTAATTATTCTTTTTGTTCGTTGAATTACTTCTCAAAGATTAGCCTTTTGAAACCACCAAAGAATAAGAATTTTAAAAAAATGGATAAACTTTAAATCGAAATAGATCTCACGGTCTTCACTTAAAATAGAGTGGGTGAATGAGTGAGGGGCGGAATATTAACATCGGTTCAGTTACACGAAGGATTTTGGCGACGGACCTAGTAATTTTGAAACATGGTCAAGTGCCGAAGGCAACACCTGAGCTCTGGCACCCCTCCCTTCTTCTAACTTCCATATCCCACCATCGAGAGGACATTTGAGCTTCAACATATTTAACGTGTATCGGTTCCCTCTGCACTGTGGGTCTTCAGCCGTACTAGACTCGAACTCATGATATGCCATGTCAGCCGTAAATCCGTTACCTTGACCACAAGGCAGCCCTGGCCACTTAAACTAGAGTGGAGGGGAGTGGTAATTTAGTTTTAGAGGTATTAGCTAATTCGTTATTCTCTCCTCAATTTCAAAATTACAAAATCTATGCGCGCGCGCGTCAATAGCTATCTGTGGATCTACAGAAAAACTAAATCAAACTAATTCAATGCTTGAAATAATCTTATTTTTTTCTAAATAGTTTCGTATGATTGCCTTTAGTTAATAATATTGGCCTTGAAATAACACTCGAAACTAAACGAATACCATAATTTACAGTGGGTATGACTCAAAATATTTTTCTGATCTTCTTTTAGGCATTTTTATTCTTTAATTTCAGTAATAAATACGACAGTATTAGAAAATTTAACATATTACAATAAGAAGCTAATTGCGAGTGCAAGGTAAGCCAAAATTAAAAAAAAAATTTCACAGATAATACAAGACAATTATTTATTCGTATATGCACGTGAATTTTATGATTTCTACACAAAAACAATTTTATATTTCTTAAAATCGAGAACAAGGAGAGAGAAAAAAATCTTGAAAATTTCCATATTTCTCAGTTAAATTTCTTTCAAAAACAACTTTACGAAAGAAAGAAAAAAATAAATGTTGTGCGCCTTAAATGTTTAATTCTCTAAATTCATAGAATTCTTCAAAGGGAAAAAACAAAGAATGGTTGAAAAAACACTAATTTCATTTTCGTAAGGTACTTTAAATATACTTGGAGGCGTATTTGTCAAGAGCAACAAACATCAGTTCCTAGAAATATAAAGATTTCTCAGAAACACCCAATTAATTATTATTTTTTTTGCTAAGTTCAGAAAATCACAGTTTGTATATAAAGTATGCGAATATAAATATATAAGGAGTGATAATATATATATATATATATACAAGTAAAAACAGTTATTTGAGACAGCTTATTTTGTAGAAACTCAACTGTAAAACTCTACTTGAGTCTATTTTGGAGAAAAATGAGATACATAAAACACGTTAGTTTGATAAAAAAGGATAAATTAATTTTAAAAGGAATTTCCTCGCTGTACTTAGACGAGCAGATTGTTAAAATTAATCCTGATTTATGTTCAAATAAAAAATCTTCTTTACAGCAAAATATCATTTTTCAACTAAATGGTTATTCATAGTGTTCAACTCATTCATTATCCTTTTACATTATAAGTAGTGTATCTCTTTTATGGTACATATAAAACATCAACACTTCTACGTGCTTACAAAAAACAAGTTTAGATTCTGAAAATAATTCTATTCTATATTATCACATCAAAAAGTTTTCTGATGCTTTACTGCAAGGGTAGTCATTAAGTAGATCGCGATCGACCAGTGGACTACAAAGACATTTTGGGGTGGCCACCTTTACTAAGAGCTAATACGTGCATTCTAAAAGAAAATCAATGGAGCAACGACACCTGCTAGACTGGAGAAATGGCTTTTCACAATTGATGAGACTGGCTTACCTGTGTGAGTCTACGTTTTCAACGATGACTGTAATTAAACCAGCATATGGTTTAATTACAGTCATCACTTTACACAGATCACTTAGAATCCAGTGCAAGATTATCATTTAGAAGTTACATACCGAGAAGTTCAAGATTTGCGTACAATATGCCGACTAAGTCTTCTTCTGACTATAACTACGAGTGTAGAGCTTTTGGCAACGGACCATAATTTTGAACTATGGTCAAGTGACGAAGATGACAATTGAGGTGGCATCCCCCCCTTTCATAACTTCTCACCATATCAACTGGAAGACATTAGAGCCATGGCAAATTTAAATTGCATCCTCCCCTCTGCCTAGGCGGATCTTCAGCGGTACTAGGCTCGAACTCAAGAGTCCGTTACCTTGACCACTTGGGCCACCTATAACTACGAGAACTAACTTTAAATGAAAATGATTTATTTTTTAATGAATTGTTTGATAATCAATGTATTATGTGATATTATTATATTTGTGGCTATTATTATTATATTCGCGTATCTTGCGTTTTGCTTTAAACGGGGTTTAAAGCATAAGTTTTTTTATTGTAATAATTTAGGTAAGTGTATATATCCTGTATTTATTATTGTCATTAAATATTGTTGATCTTTTTTTAGCTCATCGCATCTACTCCATTGGGTGGGTGAGTGAATATTAATGTCCCGCTGTTCAACTACACGAGGGTTTTTGGTGATGGGCCTCGTAATTTTGAACCATGGTCAAG
Organism: Trichonephila clavipes; assembly: GCA_019973935.1. Lineage (NCBI taxonomy): Eukaryota > Metazoa > Arthropoda > Arachnida > Araneae > Nephilidae > Trichonephila > Trichonephila clavipes. The sequence goes on from BMAU01003504.1 coordinate 73,971, forward strand.
TGACGAGGATGACACCCGAGCTGGCACCCCCTCTCCTAACTGAGTACCACACCACACCAACGAAAGGACGTTTGAGCTCTCGATAGATTTAGAGCGCATCGCTCCCCTACACGGTGGTTCTTTAGTGGTACCGGGCTCGAACTCAAGACATGCCTGACACGATCCAATACCTTGTACGTCACTAGGTAGACCGCAACACCTTGTAAAATTTAGAAGTAGACCATACCATGTAAAAGTCTGCCCCCACCCCTCTTTTACTGCATACTCAGTTAGTGAGTGAGTGTTCATTAACGTCACACTGTAAAGTAATGCGAGGGCTATTGACAATAGACTTCGTAATTTTGAGCCATGGTCAAGCAACGAGGACGATATCTGAGCTCTCCTAACTTCCACACCACATCATTAGGAGGACTTTGAGCCTCGAATGCTTCACATGCATCAGAACCTGCACAAGGCGGGTCTTCAGTGACACTTGGGCTCGAACTCATGACACGCCGGCCACTAGGTTACAGCAACCACGGCGCGCGCGTATTGATTTAACTATTCACGTAATGCGTTGTAAGTTAACTGTACAGCATCTATATAAAAAACTAATCGAAAAACTTGACTGAAAAATTAACCAATATATAAATATATAATTATAAAATAATATTTTTTAAGAATTAAAATGCACCATCAATATTAACTTAATTAGTTAATTTATTTATCGAATTAAAAAGAACTTAATAATAATATTAATCTGTTTTATATTTATCAAAAGCTGGCAACACAGATAACACCATAAATGATATATTTCAGTTCTTAGGCCAAATAAATTGCATTCACTCTATTTTTTAACTTTTTCTCATTCTAAATACATAAAAATAGCAAACAATTTTAATCTTTGGTTAAAAAAAATTTTCTCTTTATATAAAAACAAATTTTAAAATGTTTCTTTCTTGAAAATATTTTTTTTTCTCTTGAAGTAATAATTTTTTTTTCTGAGTAATTTATTTTAATGATAGTCGTTTAAATGAAAGTTTCTCGCGGGAATCGGGAGAAAAATGAATGACGATGAAAAAATTATTGAATATAGAATAATGTTAGATGCACACAACTTGTATTTATTCATATCTTTTTTTTTAAGTAAAAGTATTTAGTTTCTACACTCAAACTCAACTCTGTTCAAACATTACTATCTTTTAACACACTGGATAAATGGGAAAAAAGAAGGAAAAAAACTTTCTTATGCTAATGATATTCTTCTATTTCTATTCGAAACTAAGAAAACAATACCTGAATAAATAGTTTAAAAAATCCCTGAAAATCATTGGTATGTATCAGAGAGTACAATTACATAAATATATATATACTTTTTTTTCTGAAAAAAATCTAAAGAACAAAAAGAGAAAGCTCTAAGAATACTTAATTTAGGGCATGCGAGATTACTTTTTTACACTACAAATAAATGCACCGCACTACATAAAGTTAGATTAAGAATTCAGAACAAAGATAACTTAATTGTATAATTCACGAGTGTTGTACTGGGTCTGCAGAAAACAAAATTGCATTTGAAAATACGAGAAAATGTTAAGAGCCAAAAACAAATTACTCGCCATATTAACTACTTTAAACCTTCTTTTAAATAAAGGTTTGTTTTTTATTCTATTGTTATTCATTGTTATTCGTTAGAAAATGCTTATTTTTTTCCTTATATTTCTTTAACTAAATTTCCATAAAACACGTATCAAAGCACAAGATTAATTAGTTTTGTCGTTGATGAACTTTTAATTCAATGCTTGATTTAATTAACGACTATCGGGGAATACTGCAGGTTAAATATGTCTGAACTACAAAGTTCACAAGTGGTGTTGAGACTCGGATAATGTGATATTAACCAAAATCATATCCTCGTTACTTGATCGTTGTTCCTGACCTGAACTGTAAGATCAGTCGTCAATAGCGAATTGTGTAGCTCTTATGTGTTGCACATTGCAAATATTTACTATCACAGATACCTTTTTCGTGAAGAATGTGATAGACTTTAAGGTATCCGACTATGTTCGGAATCGTGATTTTGCAAAAGCGTATAAATGGATAATATTTATAATATTTAGTGTCACTTAGATTAGAAAGTGTATATAAAATTGTTTTAAGAATAGTATTACAATAAAAAATTATTTAAGTACAATATTTTGACAAAAAATTAACATCGAATGACCCATTTTCAAAATATTCTCCTTTTGTGAAAAATGCTTCTATTATAATAATATTTTGTCTGTATATAGCTCAGACCTCTGTACAGAGGCCCAACTAGAATTTTTGAAGTATATAACTTAGAAGTGGGTTTATCCATGTTTTACGACAACAGAGGGGAGAAATTTTAAGAAAAAAATGCCGATAATTATTTCAATCGGTTGTAACTCTGAAAATAATGTGAATTTTTCAAAAAAAAGTAGTTCAGATTCTCTGGAGAAATCTTTACTTTATCTATGCAAAATATTATTCTTTTAGAAGCATTTTTATAAAAGGAGAACATTTTGAAAAAAGGTTATTTATTCTAAGTTCATTTTTGGTCAAAACATTGTATTTAAATAATTTTTTTTTGTGGAAATGTCCTTAAAACAATTTTATACACGTATTCTAATCTAAGTGACACTAAGTATGAAAATTATCCATTTATGCGCCTTTTTAAAATCACGGTAGAACGTAGTCGGATACCTTAAACGAAATTGTGATATTTCGTTTATAGAAATAATTATTATATATCTATTCAAGGTGTTGCCGAATTCAACCGACAAATTCAGAAGAGTGATAAAAGGCAGCATGGGAACGAAAATCATCATAGAACATGGGGTCGCAAACCACATTTTGTTGGTGAAAATCGCGATAACTATAGCTAACTGTAGAAGGATGAGCCAAACGAGGGGCGTCGCTAAACGAGTGCGGGGAAATACATATATTTCTCCAGTACCTCAATGGCGCAAAATACCTTGTTTTCTTACAGCACGCTTTCGCGAAATTGCTGTAAGGAGTACCTGTCACTGCGCACGAAAACGTGTGATTCATGCATGATGGTGTACCAACCCATTTTTCAATTGCGGTGAGCAACCACTTATATGCTACATATCCCGGGAGGCGTATTGGACCCAACTGACCTGCTTCTTGGCCTCCACGCTTCCTGAACCTCTATCCCTTGGATTTCTTATTCTAAAACCACCTGAAATCGCTTGTGTATGAGACGCCGATGGTTACAGTGGAGAACCTCAAGGCACGGATTGTCGCCGCTTCAGCTGACAGTGCCAACACAGCGGACATGTTTGAACGCGTCCAACAATCCTTCATCCGTCGATTTTGGCCGTGCTATTACTTACGCCAGGGGCGTAGCTACCGCCGTATCAGTGAAACGGGGTCCCACCATATGTAAGCAAATTCATAAAATGTTAAGGAGCCCCTAGAAAGCCCTTGTCGTTACATTTCTAGCTGGGATGCATTGTTTGCATTGTAAACATGCTTTACGTCTGATAAATGCATTTCTTACCTCTTATTGTCTCTTTTCATTTTATTCAACACTTCATAACTGTTTTTGCGAATTACTCAGACTAGATGTGGCTTGCGACCCTATATTCTATTCCGAATTGCCGTCTTCCTTCTACCTTCTAGCACCCCTCTAAATTTGTCGGTTTAATTCGGCAACACCCTGTATATATATTAGCTGTCAATTAAAAGTAAACATAAAGAACTTTTAAATCCTTCGTAATTTGGCATGCTTTCAGTAGAAATGTATTGCCATTAACTTCTCACGTAGATTAAAAGTTCTCAGAATAAAACATGTGGTAATCATATACAGCTTATATAGATGCACACAATGTGAAGTCGGTAGCTTAAAGCGTGGGAACCATCTCCAGAAATGGAATAGTACTTCTTTCATTTCCAAAGTGTGCTTTTTTATGCTGTCGAGCGTATAAATGATGTACAGTATTTTCATAAGTCATAGAAATAGATTCCCATGTCCTTTTGTGAAAATTTACAAGACAAAGAAATGCCAGTATTGTTTCATTACCAACCCCAAAAAGAAAAATGATACCAAGATGTGCTTTAAAATAATTATTTAATTCAAAGACAATATTTCATTACCATAATTTCATCTATATGACTACAACAAGATCACATACATAATTCTAATATTTTAAAAATACTTTTCCAATTTATTTGTTTATCCTGATTTTAAAAAATAAGCTAAGACTCTTACAATTATTTTTATTAAATAAAAAATAATAAATTAATTCTATGTAATTTACCATTTTGTTTTCAGCACTTATGAAAAAACTGTGACTTTCGAAGCTTAGTGAGACAACAAGAATTCTTCACAATCTTTTGTATTCATTGACATTTTTTACATAAACTTTTTTTTTTGCAAGGGAAAATATTTTATATCATTAAATTTCAGTAATTCATTTCCATTAACGCAAAACTTGATCAATCGGAATTTGGCAAGCCAACATCTCATCTAAATATTCCATTAACAAACAATATAATCAGTTCAAGGAACAGTGAATCTTATTTTTTAACTTTTTTTCAAAGGAACAACGTTGACTCATTAATCCGATAATGCAAAAGATAATTTTTAAAAAAAAATGATAGGTATTCCCAATTCTCAATTTTAAAAAACAGGAGAGAAAACTGATTTAAATCTGTCTTCTATTTCAAATGTTATATATTTCTTAAAAATTTGAAATAATCTTCAAGGTTTCTCAAAAACTTTAAAATTTGTCGCTAAAGTGCAAAATGATAGAAAATAGAAGATTTTTCTACATTTCTCTTAAAATTTAAAGAGACGAAAATACTTTCTAAGAATTTTGTGAAAATATTTCGTTCTGAAATTGCAAAAAAGTGATACTTTACAAAGATATTCTTGAATGATTGAAATGGGAAATAATATACGTCCGTTAGATTCTTAAGTTCATCTCTGATCTGGAGATTGCTCACTTGTAAATTAAACAAAATCGAATTTTCTCGCTTATTGAAGACTCAAGAACAAAAATCAGAGGGAGATGAATCCCCGCCTGAATGATAAAGATAAAAGATACGCATGGTTCAAAAAAAAAAAGACATTTAGATAGTTGCAAGGTAAAACTTAATCGTCCAACCATATTCAATATCGTGTTTGACTACTTAGTTCAGCGTACAAGCCACAATATGGGCCGACTGAGTACACGTCCGATGTTCTCAGTTAGACAGATCCACAAATATTGAACAGTCTTTCCCAATTCATGCGCACTGTAGCACGGCAGCATCGCGCGCTTCAGTGGAATGCTCAATACCGGACATGTCGGGGGGCGGGAAGCTAAGAAAGTGCCTGAACTTGACGTAAAAAATCCTAAAAAATTCGATCCGTTTGCGGATGTGCATTATCCAGCTGGTAAATTGCCCCTGGAATACCGGCCAGGAATGGAAGCCCATGGGGAGGCAAACATCTCTTCCACTAATATATGGGCCGTTAATATTCTATGAGAAAGGTGTAGTTATCGGAGTCAAATCATTATATCTACCGTGTGAAAATTGTGTAGCAAGGGCGGGACTATGTCGTTCACCAAGGTGTCTCCACATAACGTACACGACTACTTTCATCGCTTAAGATCACAGGTCACCTATCTGTGACACTCCACTTCATTTTGACACATCTGTGACACTCAGTAGGTGTAGTCACCAAAGCTTCGTGGTTATAAGAAGTACACGTTAAGAGCACTGATATCATATATAGGCATCAGTGAGGTATATAGAAAAGGTTTGTGGAAAACAGGAACCCTTACAACAATTTGTAAATAGCAAATAACTGTCGGATCAGTCAGTCCTCGGTTTCAGAAACCTCCAATTGCCTCAACTTTTCTTTCCTCTAATCGTTCCATATCCGATATGCTGTGCAGGGTGGGAAGTCATCACAAGTCTATAGCACTCAGAATGGTTGATAAGGCGAGCAATTTGGCCACACTTCAGTCTTGAGGCCAATGATAAGGCCCTTCTCAAACATTGTTGTGAAAAATTCATCTACGTCTACTTGGTATTCTACTTGTTTACAACTCCTTCTGGCTTCAATGTGGGATCTTCACGCTCTCTCTTATGAATCTTTCCCAATATACTGATTTAAATAAGACTCCTATTTGTTAATTGCAGCGTGTATGGTAATATGTATTCACACCAAGCATATCAATCTCACTCTTTACTTATTTTCAGTTTCGCGGTGGTAGTTTTCTTCTTTCTTGGTGCACTAATTTGTTTGACAGTGGGTTTATTTTCATGAATTTTACAGAAATTTTTTTGTTTCTATAAATGCATATTTGATTCAATGTATTCTTTTTATTAATTTAAGAAAAATACATTCTCAATTGAATTTTGTGTGGTTCGCTCTTTAATTTTTAATTGTTTTATTTTGTAAATATAATTTTTTTCTGTGCTCTAATTGTTCTTTTTCTTCCGTAAAGTATATGTTAATTTCTTGAAGTTATTCATACAAAAATATATGCAAGATACTGAAAAACTTAATTGTTCATACCAGTGCTTAAAGATGTTCTCAGAAGTAATCAACAGAATAACTGTTGTTTTGAACAGCCAATTCTCCTAAAGATGATTATCATCAACCTCCATTATCGCTATTACGCAGATTTAACTTTAAATACGATAGCTTTCAACTTAAGTTAACTTTGAACTTTGTGAATGATTTAATTACAATTTATTTAACTCGATTTCCGTCAGTCTTTTTTTATTATGCTATTTACGACAAGTTCAAACTTATAGTCATTTTATCTCTGAAGTTTAGAGTCTTGTATGCTTATTTATTTTAATAAAAAAACTATTTCGTTTAATTAAAAACTATTTTGTTTAATAAATGGAAAATTTCTGTTTTATATTATCTACAAGCAATATCTCTTTAAAAATAACTCTCATGCTACTTTTCTATCATTCCTATACGGTTAAAAAATACCCTTAGTTTTCCCATATATTCTGTGAATAAAACTTAGAATATGTAGTTTGCTCTTATTTGTATTCGGTCTTATTTAGTAAGAGGGAGTCTTTTATTCTATGCTACCAATTCCATTTTCTTCAGTGAAATAACATTCATTGTCCAATGTTTATGCAAACAAATTATTGATTGAAGTGAACTGGGCTCTCAAGACTTTGTTTGAATCTTTTTCTCGAATGCTCTTAAATGTACTCATTTGAGAAAATTAAAATATGTGGTGAATTTTAGTTTTTTCCCCCCGCTAGGACAGCTTTTTAATTCAAGTAAAAGTTAATAATTCGTCTAATTAAGAAGACAAAGGATATTTAATTAGGAAGACATATAATATACATAACAATCAATAAAGCAGTTAAAAAGCTCGGAGGGATGTTAACAAAAAAAAGTAGTAATCTTTTTTTTTCATTAAAAATGATAATGAGACGATAGAATTTCACTAAACTGGAAAGTTGAGTATTTAATTTTATAGTTCGATAGATTTGAATAAAACTAAAACAACTTAAGTTTTCACATATTTTTTTATCAAATTAACATAAATATCCATTATCTTAAAATGTATTATAAATCTGACAGTCACTGTGATATAGAATAAACCCTTGCTTTTATCAATGAAAACAGTTTATTTCATGGGATTTAACATGAATAGTGTTTGGCAATCTGTTTGCCATTTGACTTTAACTTTTTTGATTAACTATTAACCAACAAACGTAGGAAGCTGTTTTAAATAACTAAAAAATATGGAAATATAATTTCCCCTATATCTATTACGCAGTAACGTAATGCAGCCAATTTGAAGATGGAATGATATTCACAATAGGAATTTTATTTGCTACGCTCAGCACATTTTTAAAGATATTTTCTTTTTTTAAGTCCTTCGTTTCTTCAATGATTATGAAAAATTTAACAATGAGATTTCCTAATTTAATATTACCTGAACGCATTTCAATTGAATTGCAGTTTTATTTCAACGACTATCACAACAACTATTCTGAACTCTCCAAAGATCGTTTCGTTCTATGAAAAAAAATTTACTCCCCTAGTATATTTATAACTATGCTTTGAATTCAAATATTTACTGTGAGTCTCTTTAAATGAAAATAAGTTGGAATGTCAGCAAAATAAAATCCTTTTTAAGGCCCGACTGTGTGAGTTATATCAGCTCTTAGGTTGAACTCAAACTAACGGATTGCAAACTTATGCAGGTATAAAGAATGCATACGCTTGAAAGATTATTCTGGTACTCCAACAAAATGTCTCAGCGTGAAAGAAAATAGTTTTTTGATGGAAATAACTTTCAATATACTTTTTACAAGGGAATTTCAAGCGCAATTTACAGTCATACTTTACCACGCTTATTGCGGTAGATTTTTTTGTTTGCTCCTTTTTTTAAAAAAAAAAAGAAACATCATATATATGTGGTAAATATACTTATGAATAATATTTATGAAACAATATTATTCTATTTTGATTCTTTTTACAAATAGAAGAATTATTTGAATCGAACTGTAACAATTCGTAAATATGTTGATTTTTTAAATAAGTAATATTCATAAAATGAATTTTCCCCTTCGTTTTAAGTTAATGTCAGATTTGAGTTACACATTGGACTATTGGTAAAAGTTTCTATTTAAAGTACCACATGACACACTGAAATAACACTACTAATCTATAGACGTGTAACATTTTAGTAGTAAATAACAGTCACAAGAAGAGAATGACATGATGAGAAATACTTCCTCTTCCAGACATCCACATCTCACCATGGCAGCAAAAAATATGAGACCCAATAAGAAATATCCTACATAAGACCTCCTTATTCAAAACCATCGTTTCTGATATAACCTAGTTTCAAAGCAATGATTTTTTTTAGACACTTTTTATGCCAAATGCATGCATCTTTATTTAAAGTATTTTGAATATTTCTGTTTTGGAAACAAATTTATTTGGAATATTTCTTTTTTGGAAATAAATTAAGTGAATTTTTTTAAAATTCACTTAATCACAATAAAAAAAGTTTTCTTGCAAATTCTAACGTTTTCATTTGTTAAAAAAAACTAGATGATACTCTGGCTTAAGTACTAGAACTTAATGAAAAATGATGACTGAAATAGGTTAGGTTTTTAGAATATATATGCTCACATGTTGTTTATTAAAGAAAAAGTGGAAATTGAATACGGGCTTCAGTCTGTACTTGAATCATAACAATGTAATCTCTTGAGTGCAGAAAACAGTATTCGATCCAACTTGTCTGGAGAGAAAACGGGAAATGAATTTATCCTGAAGAAAGAAAGAATCCCTGCAATGTGAGGAAATGGCTTCCAAAACGAATAATAGATGCAAGAAAAATCTCGTGCTACGAGCACGTTTTCACTTTGGTTCAAGAGTACTCGTAAATACGTCATTTTTGTTACGAGAAAGAGAGCTCAAGCAAATTTAGCTTTCATTCTTTTCTTACAGTTAATACGCAGAATGAGCTTATATGAATCAAGATTTATTTTTCAAAAGGCAAGTAAGTAAAATCTACATCACTTTCGTAGATTGCTTTTAGATTTGAGTAGAATTATGCTAATTAGTTTTGTCGTTTCTCAGTTTGATAAAATAAATTTATGTACGGAATTTAATTTAAAAATGAATTCAATAAAACGTAAATGCTGTGAAAATTGAAAATTGCGCTTTAACTCTGTCATATTAATTTTTCTTCACTTTTTGGCTCTGACAAATAAAGTTGATACTCTAGAAGTGTTGGCTTGCAAATTAAATATAAGTTCTGCGGAATAGTGAAATAAACATAGTTGAAAATATTTGCATATAAGGAACTAAAAAGTAATAAATTAGATTTTAACTTCGAATTTGTATGTAGTAAAATATACAATGTTACACTAATTTTGTATATGTTGAATTATGTGCATGCTCTTCATTTTTTATGAAGGTTATTTGAAATATTTTATCTTTACGATTATCTATATTTACGTTAAATCTAACTTTTAATTAATTTATTATATTACATAATTAGTTAAGAAAATTCTCAATAGTATTTAAAATAAATTTTTATCCAGTGTGCCTTGATTGTGATTAAAATTAATTCATAAGCAAATTTTAAAATAACATCCAAAAATTTATCAGATACGAAATACTCGTACACAGCAATTTACATCGAATTAATCATTCCAGTCAATAATAATTAGACAAATCATAAGGGCTTGAAATAATTCCAGCTGAAAAGGATTAACGAATTGTTTCTCAATAAATTCTTAGAGTTCATTTAATAAAATACATAGAACATCATGATAATTTTACTTAACTTTGTTTCGACTGCACATTTCTCTAGATACAGTTTATTGGAAAACTCTCAAACACGCATACTCGCATATTTTCAGCGATGAGTTTCAAAGAAAAACAATAAAAGTTTAGCTTTTCGAAGTCACTTGAGCGTACTTTGCCGTAACGTGAGCTTAAATTTTTATTCTTTTTTTTATTCGTAGAGACTCAAAGTCAACTATTTAAAGTTATTCTAAAAACAAATCAATTTATTTTCTGACTAAGAATTAAACATCAAGATGTCTGTAATTTAATACTCATGTATCTTACTTGTTTATAGAAGGGAAAGTTTTCTTTAGTATTTGAATTGAGCTACTAAATATAAAGCCATAATGAAAGTTTGTTGCATCATCTTTCAATACATCTTGTAAAAGCCACAACGGTTACAAAAGAGTTTGAAGATTATGCTGATAAGTACTTATCTTAAAGGAAATATTTTCCTTGTTTAGAACAATGAAGACATTCCTTGAAAATAGAAATCGTTTCAAAAAAATTAAGAAGCCAATTTTTTACAGAGTACTTTTTAGGAACTCTAAAACTCTACTTCTGGAACTCTAAAACTCTCTCTCTGCTAACAGGAAAAATATTGACTAGCAGAAATGTACCTATAAAAATTACTTTTTAACAAAGAGGATTTTAAAGAATTAATCACTTTCAAATATGCAAAACAATAAGCTTTAAGTAAATGAATTAATTATAAATGCTCTATAAGCTGGTATGCACTGTAGAATATTCAGTAAATATTTGCTTTCTCTACCTCTGACTAATTTAGAACTCTGCACTGTCACTTTCCAAAGGTGTAATTAATGTGACATGTAGGTAAAAAAAATAATAATAAATTCAAATTTTTTTTTAATTATGTGTTTATGAAAATATTCTCCTAGAAAACTTTTATAAATAAAGAGAAACTTTTATGAATTTTTCATTAGATTGGTTTTAAACATCATAACCTGAGAGATAAAGTATATGTGATATAGGAAATATAGAGTTTAAAATAATACCCTAAAGGTTTATATAAACAATTATTGCATGGAGGTTGAATATGATTTAAATAACTATTCATATAAACTAAACTTTACTCAGTGACGCAACAGCCAATAGAGGGTCAATGTCTACTGTGCCCATTTCAGCTTTCGTGACCTTGGGTGCTGAGGTGAATGAACACATGTTCCTGTCAGGTGGTCAGTCTGACACGAAAACCCCAGTGTTTAGTTCCACAGCAAGCTTGGTAATCATTTATCAAACCACTGAAGGGATGAAAGACTGAGTCGAGCTTTCCCAGCCCGGGATTTGAGCCCCGGATCTGCGGCGTGCAAACGCGATTCGAAACTACTCAGACACTGGGCTTCCTGAGCTATACATAGTTTCGATGTATAATTCATCAAAATATTATCCAATAGAGAAAATATTTATAATTTTGAAGAATGAAACTTACTTTATTGGCACTTTGCACAAATAAAACAGCCACAGGCGAAACACTCGAAATGTGATCTGCAATAACAAAAGGAATAAAAATCAATAATAGTTTTTCTTTTTCTTTTAAACCAAATATAGTACGATTTTCTGTCTTAATCTTAGTTTGTTAAGGTAAGTTATATAAAATGATATTAAATACTAAATGTCCGTTCTTCGTCAAAAACTCTTAAATTCTGAAATAGTTGAAATAGTTCTGTTAAATAGTTGAAAAAATAAAAGTTATAAAATGATCGTGAGTTTCACTAATTTAACAACAGAGAAATTACTTTAACCATCTTTTGTTGATGAATATTTTGGTTTTGGTGATATATATGTATGGGGCTATACGCTCTCTTTTCTTTAAAAAAAACATTTATGAGAAAATATATACAAGTCCCCTTTAGCAAGATATATTTTTCGAATACAACATAAAAACAACGAATATTAATTGAAATTGCATGTTATCATTTACAGTGACAAATATTTAATTCAAAAAAATTTTACTGAAAGTTTATTTTTGATAAGTTATAATGTCGCAATGTGTTTAATAATTTTTCAGTAATTGTTTGTATACTCACTTTACATTGATACTTGTTTAATAATAAAATTTTCGCGCTAATTGACAGTAACGTAACGGTGAAGTACTTTATTTGAAATAAAATAACATTTAAGATCAGAGGTATGTTTTTGGTTTTATATTGAAAGTATAAATGTTCTGTCATGACAAATCAGAAATTTAAATTTCAAATATTTCTGTCAGATATTCTTTATAAAAAATAAATATAGCTCCTTGGGAAAGTTAAAAAGAAGGATAAAAACTAAAATGTAGCTTGTGTAGCCTATTGAAACGAATGTTATTAGTTCCAAATCGCATGTGCTTAATCTTAGAAGGAAATCTTACGAAACAGTTGGTTTTCAACTACAAAAGCAGGAAACACCACTCAAAGAGAAGAAAACACGCTATACACATTTTGAATCTAATGCATCACTATAAATTGTAAATTAATTTCTCAACTTTCCAAGGGAACTACGATTAATTACAGTTTAAAAGTTAAAGAAAGGAATCTAAACACTTATTGAAGTATTTGAATCGTATTCCGTGACCACCCCATTAGTAAGTCTTCAAAACCTTATCTCTGAATTACTTGATTTCTAACAGCAAAAAAAATATTTCTGAGAGAAAATTTCCTTCTTGCGCTTTTATTGTAAACATAAAACTGTATAAAAGAGAACTTTCCAATAAAGTACAATCTTAATAGTATGTAAAAAATGTAAAAATTGCTCGCATAAGGATCGACTGAATCACTTCGCTCGAATTGAATCTTGTAATTTTCTGCTTAAGTGGGTAAATTCTTGTCGGTCGTAATTCGTTTTCTACTCTCCTTTTTCATAAAAAGATAGGGAAAATTTCTCGAATTAATTCTTTTTTCTCGTTATTTATGCCTCTATCAGCAAAAACCATAGAAATGATTAGCTTATTTTTCAGAAACTTGCATAAATCGCAACACTTCAATCATTAAGCGATAATTGAATATGAAACTTTATAGTTATGGAAATGTGTCGTGCACACTAACTGAAATTAAAAGTTAATGTTCCTTGTCAGGGTGAAATGTTAATTAATTTTATCATGCGTATAACTGAAGTTTTTACAGGCAGGGACATAAATCTCTGACGAGATATAAAAGTATAATTGTGAACTTAAAATTCCACTTTAGCAAAGGACAAATACTCAAATCACAACTCTGAATTTTTTCCTCGCTATAATTTATTAATTATTGTCTATCAAAATTTAATATATAATTCAAATATTATAGTAATTTTAATTTTTCTCAAGTGATTAATATAATTTTATTTACTATGTACAAAAGTGAAATTGTAACACTATGAAGAAATGAGCTTAGTCATATGTAAATAACAGAAAAGGTGGAGGTAGCTATTATATAAAATGATTAAAGAAACAAACGAAAATATGCTCTAGAGAACACTGTGCATTCAGTACTTAATATGGAGAAAAGGAATAAATAAAAGTAAATTATGTGTTATAAGTAAATCCTTCGCAAACACTGTCAAGGTCTGTTTATTGCATTCTAAGGCATTAGGAATAATTTTATCGATAGCAGCGCACAGAATAGATCGTACTTTGGAAAGACGTATATATACGACAGGGAAAATTAAGGCTTTGGCTGAACGAAACGTTTAGTTACTATTTGGTGGGGGAGGCGCGAGGAAAATTATGATTGAATGTTGGGTCGCAAATATTAAAAGTTTGAGAAACGCTGCTTTACAATATATGTCCGTGGTGTCCAATTCACGCACATCCGACAAAGACTCACATGTTCAATGAGAAAGAGATCGGGAGAAGGAAGAAAAGGAATCATATTTTCTTAGCAGCAAAAGTATTTTTAGTTTTAAAGTCACCCCTAGATGGCGATGACATGCAAAAGATTTAGAACAATGCAAATTTTTCTTGCAATAAAAGACCGTGATACACGAGTTTCTCATTCGCTTTCGGAATTTAACCATTACTCGATCGAGCGTTGCTGGGGAAGTTATTCATTTAAACGAAGATTCAGCAACTGTTGCGTCGCGAAAATTTCGGGCAGTGAAAGGAATAAAGACGTAGAATGGACTCGCATATATATATATATATATATATATATATATATCGTGTACTGAAATAGGGAAGCTTGTCAAAAAAAAGGTTCGAAGAAACTTGGTCTTTGGAGGATCAGCCTCGAAGTGAAAGGTCTGATTAACTGCGATGGATAAGCCACTATAAATGAGTCGAAGACAGAATCATTTTCAGAAGTAGCAGTCTAGAAGTAGCTGGAAGGACATTAGATATGCCAACTCATCTATTCGACGTTTTTAATCAAAGGATATTGTATCTCTATCCCTACAAATTGCAGTCACGGCGAGAGCTACAATCGGCTGTGAGAGGCCATCATTTGCCAAATGAAACATTTCCTCCAATCTATAGGGGGATGTCTACAGCCAGAAGGATCGGTCGAAAGAACGGTTGCAAAATCGTATGTTCTCCACGATCATCCGACATCACTCCGGGTGCCTTCTGGTTATGGAGCTATTTGAAATCACACACTAGTGTACCGTTCATTCCCTTCTACAATGACCGAACTCAAAATTTCTATCTGTCGTGACGGTTTTCATTCCGACATGTTGCATTCAGCTGTTACGGGAACTGTGTTCTGGAGGCATGTTGTGTAATTACTATTGCAAGAATAAACGAATGGAGCTTACTGCAGCCCGGTTCATTGTCTTAGGTCATCAGCCCCCTCTACCGGAGACATTTTTAACTAAAAAATGTTTTACTGTACAAAAATTCTGACTTTTTAGTGAGCTCTTTCTTATAAACCACCCTTTATCATAATATCTTCCTTTTTATAAATTTTTAAGGTTTTAACGTTTTTTTTTTTTTTTTTTTTTTGGCTCACCCGATAGATTCATACACATATATTTATAATTTTCAAAACATATTTAGAATCACACTAATTATACCAAACATAATTTATTTGACAAAATATTTTATGAACGTGTTTCCTATAATTTTATTAAATATCTTAATCACGCTACAGTTTCCTTATAATTTCTTAGATAAGTGGTGTAAGAAAATAACAAAACAAGAAACACTAAACTATCAAATATATAAAATACGATATATTTATTCGATTTTCTCCTTCGTTATTTTTATCGCTAATGGTTTATTAATTTTTTTTTTTGGAAAAGTAAACGTTTTTAACGGATATAAATAATTTACTTTAGATTATAAATTCACAATCTTAAATAAGACTCGATTTTAATATTTTATTAAGCAGTTGTATTCAAGAGGGGGAGCTTGCTTTTTTCCTTCTAAATTTCTTCAAATAAAAAAGAAAATTCAATTAAAAATTAAAATAAAGGCTTTATAATATTTAAAAAATGCTTTTAAATTTAAAAATATTTACTAAATATAAAACGTTAAATAATACTCGCAACTACGCAGAAAAAAGTTAAGATTCTATAGCAATTAAGGCAAAGATCACATCTAATATCCTACTCAAGTTTACGCAAAATTCTTGTTTTGATAATTAAAATATTTGTTTTAGACGAACAAAGATTTTTCCCAGTTATAAAGGATTAATGTGTAATATGAATTCATCCTGGAAAGAAAATAAGCTCCTCATACACAAGATTCTAAACAAATATTTATAACACTTAAACATAAAAGATTATATTGCCTTCCATTTGTTGAGATGTAAGCAAAAAATTCAGTTAAGCAATTACAGAAAGCATTAAAATATTACGTCGCGAGAATTTTTTATTCGTATAAAAAGTTTAATTCTGTCTTCATCCTAAAGAGGGGAAGACTTGCATAAAGATAAAAGGGCTTTTATAGTTTTATTTAATTAGTATCAATAAATAAGTAATACTGCAACTAATACTTTAGAAGCTGTTATTTTTTACTGAAAAAAAAATATTAAGTAATTCATCTTCTAACACTTAAACGAAAGATGTATTCAGTTCCAAGAGGATCTTTAATAAATAAATTAATGCATTTCTTAACAAATTATGTTATGCTGATCAGAAAGCATGCTTCATTAGAATGCATTGAAATTTCTGTCTTGAGTAAATAAAGAGTTTTCAAGAAGTTAAAGACTCTTCAGTAAGCAAGTATGGGGAGTTTTGCGAAGCAACCTAATTATCGTCGACCTTTATTTGATTTGGCGTAAATGAAGTTGAAGAGATGCTTTAACGAGGGCCTTATATATACTAATAAAGATAATAAATGAGAAATTACAAGTGTCTCTGAAGTAAAACGAACACTTTATTATGTACTCAGGATTCAGACTAAAACGCATTTACTGTCCTTTATTTGCTTTCTCATAAAAAAGGATTATTTTTTTGCAACAAAAAGGTAAATAAAATGAAGTGAATCCAATAGAGTGTAATTTGGAAACTCACATATGTAGCTAATAAGATAATTCCCTCTTTTTAACAAATAAACTGCCCTGGAGATATGGTTTCTCAGAACTTTCCACTAATTCTGGTCTTGAATTTTAAATCAAAGCAATGATGAGCAATTGAATTCCTTTGGAGAAATTCAAACTGCGCCTTTAAGGAATTAAATTAATTTAAGCTGAAATCTCCAAATTCAAAAAACTAAGAGTACGTACGTCTCGAGTGCATTTCATCACCAAAGAAAAATTCTTAAAGAGATCATTTGAGTTTTGAAAGATTTACATTCGACTGTAGAATTTCTCTCGTTCTCTTAACCCTTATTTCATATAATATAGTTTTAATATAAAGAGGTGTACAGCATTAAATCATAGTAAATAAAAACAAATTAATTGGTTTTGGAAAGCTTTGTCTTTCAGCAAGAAAAAAAAATTCTTTACCGGAGTATTAACTAGAACTAGGTGGATCTTAGACACATAAATGCAATGCGTAATTCTAAATGAACTGGAATCTAAATGAATAGTATCAGTAAGAAGGTTTAAAATAATATCTCTTCTAAAAGGCGTAGAAATTTTTATTACTCATATATATACTGTCTTGTGGTTATACTTAGGTTTATAACTATTTGTACATATTATTATGGATTTTATATATATATATAGCGAACTTCTTCCTGTGGAACCTCGAACATTTCACGATTTTCTTCGTAAAATAATCTCTTTAAGGGGTCACAGGGGTGTTAAATTTCTCTAGGGGTCTGAAAATATAAACAATTTTAAAACAGGTATAATTTCTTTAAATTTAAGTTAAATAATTCGAATCTTTTACACATTACTTATAAAGGAATGGGTCTTCAGAAAATTATAAAATGTTTAAAATATAATCATAGTTTTAAAAATTATAAGCATATGAAAATAAGAAACTTTTCTATAAGAAATATTTATTAAGTTTTACGTCGCGCATGCTATTTTCTAAAAGAGTAGGTTTAATTACTAGCTATAAGTTGATTTATAAAGACAAATGTATTCTTAATACTTTGTAGCTACTTTTATATAAATAGAATAATAACTTACATATTTTAATAAATAAAAAAATACATTTTTAAAAAGTATTTAAAAAATTGCAATATTTTACAAATATTTTGAAATACAAAAGATATATAATACTAAAATTAGGAAGGGTTTAAAGAGTATGATGCATTGTATAATTCTATAAAGTTTTATACATCAGAGGCTAATATTTTAGAAAATAGCGTGCGCAAAGCAAAAAATACTTAATATTTATTATAGAATTTTGATATGCTTATGACTTTTAAAATTATTATTATATTTTAAACATTTTATACTTTTCTGAAGCCCCATTCTATTTTAAATAATATGTAAAAGATTCGAATCATTTAATTTAAATTTAAAAGAATTATACCCGTTTGAACATCGTTTATATTTTCAGACCTCTAGAGAAATTTAACACCCCTGAGACCTCTTTTAAAGCGAAGTGTATTTTCTATATAACGAACTTTTTCTTCTGTGATTCACTTTTTTTTCTCCCTATTTTTAAAGTATTTCGGAATATTTCAAGTTATTCTCTCTTTAACACATTTTATGGTGTGTGGTTCTAAATCCTAAACTAGTTTTATTAGATCTTAACTCACCGAGAGCCATAGAGTTCTGGAGGTTTCCTCCAAGAAGTGCAACCTTTAACCCCCATTGTGCAGTTCACTAGAAACATGTTCAATATCCCTTTTCACACTCAATGGAGCTGTCCCGTATCCCCGTGTTCTAGTTATAAAAAAGGTATATTTAATGTTATTTTTATACTTTAAATTAGAAAATATCCTTAAAATTCATTCATTTTAATATAAAATTATTTTCTTAATATAGAAAATACAGTGTATTCTTCGACATTCTTTTTTCTTGCTTTCCTTGTAGTTTTTCTTTCTTTTTTTCCTTTTTTTTGATGGGAAAATATATTAAATAAACATATATTAATTTTTAAAAAGGTGTGAGGTGTACTTTTTTTTAATATATAGTATTTATGAACTTAAAATTTGTTTTATGGGGTTTATATTAAAATATGGACCTCTATGTAAAGAGTTTTCCATACAAGGAACTTTTTTCCGGGATTTAGCGACTTCCTTATATAGAGGTCTGACTGTATATATATGGTATTAGTAATACTATTATTAAATAAAACTACTGTGTAACATATACCAACGAAAAAAATATTTCGAAAACATACAAAATTTGCTTTCAGTGCCAATTTCTTAACATTTTTTAAGAAAATTTAAATTTCTGTTAGAAAGTACCCAATACTTTTGGATTTGGTGAGTGAGTGAGTGAATATCAACGTCACACTGTTCACGAGGGCTTTTTACAGTTGGATTAGATACACCTCATTGGTTACATTATTAGGAACACAACAGCAAAAGACAAACTGCACAACTTTTTTTTTTTTTTGCATAAGATGCACGAAGAAGAAATATAATTACTTTTGAAACTTTATTCTATTTTTCTTAGTCAGCGGAAAAATTTCTCTTTACCCACAATCAATCTTTCAAGTTAAAATATGAGAACTGTTCGCATAGGTGACAGACATATATACTCCCTAGCAATTGATTGAAAACAATGAAAGTATGAGTTATAGTTAGTTTTCCCACAGAAAATCCTTTTAATGCTCGAGTGATATGAGAAGAAAATAACGAAGAATCTGACGCATTAAATCTACCATTTTATTTAATGTGCCAGGTGATTGGAAATGACTATTACGATGTTCATACGTATATAATTTAAAATAGTTAAAAACACATAGAAAAAAAAACA
Source organism: Trichonephila clavipes (assembly GCA_019973935.1). Lineage (NCBI taxonomy): Eukaryota > Metazoa > Arthropoda > Arachnida > Araneae > Nephilidae > Trichonephila > Trichonephila clavipes. The sequence continues at coordinate 93,513 of BMAU01003504.1, forward strand.
TGTTATTTTCTCAGGAGCTATTTCATTGCGAACAGCACTTTAGTAGAGTCATGATAAATTTGATTAATTCCTAGTGAAAGCCTTGAGATAGTATAAAATAGTAAGGACCGAGATGGAATAAACAAAGGGAAAGTTGGAGGAGATAGGATTCTTTCCTTATATGTAGTAGAAACTGGGCAGGAGGAAATAAAAGGAGAGGAAAGTGATTCGAACAAAAAAAAAACTTTATTCTGGTTGGATAATTTGACTGCCATTGTGAAAATATCTGTGTTTCAATTCTTGAAAGGAACGCTTCGTTAAAAGTTCTATCTACCCTTACATTTATAAGTTATTTGTACGACATGATTTCACCGGAATTAAGACATTTTGTCGGTGGAACTAATTAATTTTTTACATTCGTTGAAGGATTGAGGCTTTTCGATATGTTGCTTTTTAAGATCCACATTTTTTTGACAATCACAAACATAAAGGGGCATCACGAGCAACAAATACACGTACAAGCAATACTAGAGACAAAAAGATTTTTTGTTTTGTATAGAGATCTCAGCTTTTATAGGTTTTCTTTAACCGGAAGCTTTTAGAATAAAATTATTTCCAGAAAAAACTTTGGTGGTTGATCAGAACACCCGAATGATGTAAGATTGCATCACCTCGTTTTAAAAACGCAAACATGGTAGTTTTTCAGGAGAGAAAGTTGTGTTTATTTCCCGTCAGGAGGGTCAACTAAAAATTAATTATCACACGAAATCTTGGAGGTTTTCAAGACCATTACGAATTGAATAAAATCGCTCGAGGGGAAATTTGAGTGAATCTTTGTGTATATATATTCAAACAGAAATAGTTTTCAAATCAATAAACTTGATATAATAAAACCAGTGTTATTAAAGAAAGTAAAATATTAGAGAACTCGCTGAACTATCCAAATTATTTTAAACGATTGAGCTTAAAGAATGAGCCTAGATTTTGTTAAAAACCTAAATTATTATTTTTTATCCTATTTAAACTTATACACTAGTTAAATTATCAAACAAGCCCATCAGCATTCATAGCGCTTTTAGCATTCCTTTTACAAATAAAATTTATTTTTATTTTAAGATTCAACAAAAAATGAAGATAAATGCAATTACTAATTCCAGAAACATCAAAAATTTTCATGATTGATTGCATTAATTCCTTTAAAAACGATCCAATCTTAGCAGCTCGAAAATCATTATTTTTAGATGCATTTTATTAAAGCGTTGTAACTGCAGTTCTTACTTCACAAATCACCAGATTTCATCGATTTCCGATTTGTTCATAGAAAAATTTCTTTTCAGTCTGAATATGCCGATGAAGTATTATTAAATATGACAAGTCGTAATCCTTTTAAGTTAACTCGCTCACAGAATCTAAGCAGGGCTTTAAAGAAGATACGTAGTTATATCACTACACATAAACTATTCTATTGTCTATTTCCTTCCGAGTAATTTTTTCTGTGTAGCAAGCAGATACCAAAATTTTTTAAATTTTCAAATACAACAATAAGAATGTTCAACTTTTTTTGTCTCCCATCTCTAAAACGAATAAAACTTCCTCGATTTTCCTCAACTTTTCGAATGTGAAATAGATTTACGATAAGAACTCAACCATAAGCTAAAGGGGAATCGAAACACTCTTTGTGCTATTGCGTTTGTGTCTCATAAAACATTTTAAAGGAAGCATCCATAAAAAGATCCCAACAGTATAGGGAAAATTGCTGATTTTAATTTAAGAATCAAATATTTTTGATTTTTGTGACTGAAGTAAACTAAGTAAGGAATTATATTGCTCTAAAAATCAATATAATTAACCTGCATTCAGGGGATACGAATTTTTTCAACTTCTTTGTTTTTGCTAAATGTTTCTTTTTATGTAGTACAACCACCCAGAAATTAATTGCTTAGTCTTTCCAAGGAAAAAAAGAGATCATATTAATAATCCAGCATAAGAATTTAACTTTCAGTGTAATTTAAAAACTTTTTTACGACCAAGGCAAGCGTTTATTTATCTATAAAAGGCTGAATTCGATTCTGACATGATAAAAATTTAATGGGTCTCTTTCTGAATGTAGTATTTTTTTTCGAGGTATAATGTAACATTTCAAAGTGTTCCGGGAAAAAAATTATTTTCAACTTAAAAGCTTCTAAAATGATATTTTAATACTCTTTCGATTATAAAGAAATCCATTTAAAGTTTTGCAATGTTATTTATTTCTTTTTGCATTTCAAAGAAAATATGTTCAGATACTCATTAAAATAACTTTTAGTCGTTAAACTTCATGTACTATTTTTCACACCAACTTTTAAAAATTTTCTACATTTTGTTTTCTTATTTTATGCATTTTCAAAATGAATGGAATTTATTGCGAAATTAAATTGCTTTCCAGAATTTCATTGACTTGAAATAAAAAAAGAAAGAGAGTCTTTTTTTCAAGTAAATATTTATTTTGTTGATTCTATTACAGTACTGTTACCCTTAAATAAAGCATTTTTTAAAGTAATACAAAATGAAAACATCGAACATTACGTACGCTAAGAGAATAAATAGAGAGTAATGAATATTAAAAAAACGCGCGCGTGTGTGTGTAATCCCAATTTAATGTAAATTGTTAACCATTCTATAAAAAAGATTAATTGAATATAACTGATAAGATTAACCTAAACTTAATTTTTTAAGAATTAGAACATTAAAATAAATATGTTACTTTTCTAACTACATGAAAGATAAAGAATTGATTTTTTAAGATGTTCGTTAAAAACAGATTTCGTATATTTTGACAATCCGTCTAGCAGAACTTGCAGTGAAAAAACAGCTGCTCTCAAAAACTGTACTTTTTGCTCAAATATTTTTGCAATAAAAAAGTACTCATTCGATAATGCAAGGGTTTTGACGGCAAAAGGTATCAGAAAGTGCCTAAAATAGAAAACATACCTATTCATATCTGGAGTAATGTTAGGTTGTTTTAGCTGCTCTAAGGCATTAAAATGACTAGAAGGATGATTATATTATAGGTTGCTTATATAAAAGAAGTTAACCGTAATTTTAAGGAAAAGCAGATTTTTTTTTAAATAGCAGTTTCGCCGTGTAAAATAAATTTTGTGGACTGAAAATGAGGTCAGAATTTTTACGGGTGTTTTACGCGCACATTCTGTTTATAATATACCGGGATTTGATGTATGGAACTTTATTTACTTGTCAGATCATTTGATTAAGAACTTCTGGCGATTTAAAGGTGGAGCTTCGTTGTCATAATGCGGCCGCGGTAGCCGAGTGGTCAAGGTATCGGATTGTGGATGGCCTTGTCACGAGTTCGAGGCCAGTACCACTAAAGACCCGCCTTGTAAGGGAGCGATGCACATTAAATCTGTCGAAAGCCCAAGCATCCTTCTGTTGATGTGATGTGGTAGTTAGGAGAGGGGGTGCCAGCTCAGGTGTCGTTCACGTCACTTGACCATGGTTCAAAATTACGTGGTCCGTGACCAAAACCCCTCCGTGTAGCTGATCAGTGCTACGTTAATGTTCACTCACTCACTCACTCGTTGTCATAATAGAAAGTGAGGGAGTGCTCATTAACGTCGCTCGTTAAAGTTACACCAAGACTATTGGCGACGGAGCGCACAATCTTAAATCCCAATCAAGAAACGAGGATGACACCTGAGCTTGCATCCCATTCTCCAAACTTCCACATCACACCAACATGAGGAATTTAAAATTCGACAGATTTAACGTGAATCAGCCCCTCCACAGGGCGAGTCTTCAGTGGCACCACGACTCAAACCTGGCCACATGTACATATATCAACTGTTTCTACCAGCAATGTTACCTTTTAATCCATGAAAATAATTAAAGGTTATTAGAAAAGATAAATTACTTTACATATAAGCAGGCACAGAGTATTTTGATTTGAATATGATTTTTCAATATTGGTGCAAAATGAATCCAAATAATTAATAAAGTTTTTGGTAGATTGTCGTGATTGTAATATTATTCGTAAATTATAAACATTATTAAATGATGAAAACGACACGTGTATCTGTGAATAAGCATCTCATTCAAAAAATTTCCAAGTCATACAGAAAATCATTTGCACCTTATGCAAGCGATTTTAGAAGTATTTTCTTGATTTGACTTTTTCCTTTACGACTTGATAAAATCCACAATTACTTTTGTTTTTGTAACTAGAAGACAAAATAGAACTTTTAGCTAAAAAATGGTTCATAAAATTGAAAAATAATTGGAGGACTATTTAAATGTACTTTTCGAGAAAAGTATTCTCAAAAATTCGAATCCAGATTATGTTATTCCTCAAAAAGAAATTTCTAATATATAAATCTGTAAAGGAAAACACAACTACTAGCTGAATTTTTGAATAAGAAAAGAGCCTGAAAGATATTTTACTTTAAAATTAATCGAATTCCAGACGTCATTAGGAATTTCAAGTCTCAAGTTTTTAAAGAAAAATCTCTTATCCAACGAAGCATTATATTATCATCTTAAACTGTACATAAAATCTTTCATAAAGATTTAAAGCTAAAAAATGTTCAAATTTAAAGTTCAGATGCTTCTTTAAGGAGCACTGTAAAGAAAGAAAAGATAATAGCAGAAAAGGCTATTTGAAAATAATTCTGTAAGTTTGTCGTGACAGTTTACGAAGAATGGCTTTAAGTTATTGCAACCAAAAAACAATAATTTTTACGTTTCTATAGAAGAAAATAATCATAAAAATGCCTACGGCATGTCAAAAAACAGTTCATTTGGGATGGTGCTAGGGTTCTGCTATAAGCAGCAAATTAAAACTGACAATAATTTCACATAGTGGTAAAATAAACTCGTAGTTTTATTAAAAAAAACTGGAAAAGAATATTTCATCAAGAATTTCTGTTTTACACGGGAAAGGCTTTGTCAAAGTGAAGTAGTGCTCATATGGTCAAAATATATTGAGTCATACTTCAAAATTAACTATAACATATATAGCACTAAGAGAATCAGAAACCAAATATGTGCCATTTACAGAAATATTGGTTAAATACCCAAATAAATTTCTTCAATGGATTTTTATGCATTTAACTTATTAAAACGTGCTTTAGGAAACCAGTGCCTGCATTGAAAGGATTCATTTTCCTCAAATGGGTTGCATTTTGGCAGTTAAGCCTTTGCAGATTCACCAAGTCCCCAAGTGTCAGAGGTATTTCATTGGTGGCTCCCACTACCGAATTTTTGACGCTTGAATTTATTCAATACAAGCTCTCTTTGTGGATGTTAAATATTGCAGTTATTTATTTAATTTTGCTGAGAGTACCAGAACCAAATTGATTCTCAAAGGGTCCTTTATATTCCCCATAATCATAAGATATTCGTGAATGCGATTTTTTCCTCCAGAAAATATATCGTCTCCAGCGGCATCGAACCCTTCCTCAACCTTGTACTTACGAGGTGGGTACGCTACCTCTATGCCACCGAGCTGACTTTTGCAGCCAATTGAAAGAATTTTTGAATGCCTTTTGACAGGAAAGATATAAAATTGACATAAAAACTTTAGGGGAAAATTTGCTTTTATGGGAGGTCTTAGTCAAAATTGTTCTGAAAATCTATAGCTATTCAACAGAAAAAAATTGGCTCGAAAAATCGTTTCCAAAAAGTGCAAATGATCTGTATAATGATTATCACGCAAAAATTCAAGAACTATATCATTCAAAAACACGTTACTAATGGAAGCAAGTCTAAAAATTATACCTCAGCATGCTAAAATTCATTTTCACCAATTCATGACAGCGCAAACCTGATCTTTCGAAAAGAAACTATACTTTTAAGCTTCTATATATATGCTAGTTCTTTAAAATAGTCTTTGAATACTATTTCAAAGATTATACAATTTGTTTGTACATTTAATATATTAATCTTTTAAATAATACGCTTAATGTATTTTCCCATAATTTTCCGTTTCAAACTATTTTTAAAACTAGCTCAAACTTCATGTGTTTGATTATATTATCGGATTTCCAAGCCCTTTTACCACCTTAAACTGTTCCAAAGTTTCTCTTAGTAAAATCTGAGAAAAGCTATCGTATCTTCTCTCTATTCATTCTTCACTTTGATTTCATCGTCTATCGTAAGATGAATGAATTAGCATAAATCAAGTTTATGCCATCAATCTAGTTCGGTGATTTCAAGAAAAAATTTCAGCGGTGGTTCGAGTGAAATTGATTCTCTTGAATTAATGTCAAAATTATACATTCCGATTGGATGAAACACTTGACTCTCGCATAAGTGAGTGAATTTTTAATTGATGTCAATAACTATATATATATAAACAGACTTACTGAAATGATTTACAAGTAAGAATTTCCCGTTTATTTTTTCAAAAACCAAAATTCGAAAATTAAGTAGTCGGTATTTTCAGTTTCTTATATGAGAGTATTTCAGATCATTGTAAACACAACGAAATATTAACATTAACGAGTAGAAGTGACCTTTAATAACCCTATTCGAAACTTGTTTTATAATAAGCACAACAAATAAATTAAATGGCCTGATGAAAATATATAATTCAATTAAAACTGTGCTACAACTAAAAACAAAGTATTGTGTGTGTGTGTGTTGTTGTGTGTGTGTGTGTGTGTTGACAATAAACATAACATTAAGCCATAATCGAATAAAATGATTTCTAACCAAGTATTATAGTGTTTAAAATTAGGAGAATTTTCACTTTTAGTTGTCTAACTCCGGAAACACTGAAAAGGCTTAAGCAAAATTATATGTGTGAATAGGTTGATGTAACAAAAAATTACTTACAACAGCTATGGTATACAATCTTGTACACCATTCACCAGTGCAAGAGTTTAAAAGAGAAGTTTCAAAATGGAGCAAAAACCGGGTTGATAGGGAGTATGATCCTTCTTAGAGTTATGCAATTTTTACAACGCGAATTCATACTGGAAATTAAACAATTTACGAGTTCATATGGCAATAAATCTCACTCCTCCATAAATGCTGTTTTCAAGTCCTGGAGGGTTTTGTGGACGTAAAGGCGAGTTTCAATTGCCCTTTCTCTGAATATTCTCTGTAAGTTTAAGATCTGGAGATCTGGCTGTCCAATTCTCTCATCTGGGGAACATCCGCACTTTCCAGAAATGTGCCAACCAGATAAGCTCTATGTCGACGAGGTCTATTACCCATGAAAATGAAATCAGGACATATCCACTCCTGAAAATGAAAGCATAGAACTCCAATATTGCATAGTAGTCACAGAGCCTTTGTGAAAGACATGGGGATCTGTTAGGCCATCCTGTATAACACCTGTCCAGATCATTAAGATTTCGTTGCCGTGTATCGGTCTCCATCACGGTTGTTGGAGTGCATGTAGTATGACATCCAGGTGAAAATATGTCGAGAATCAATGGTTAGGTAGAATTTGAACCAATTAAAGAATAGAAGGATTTTTCAGTGATGCTTTCTACACTGTGATATTCTTAATACCACACTAATCGGGCTCTTTTGCTGACAGAAGTGAGTGGGATCCAAACAGCACGTCCTCTTTGAAAAAACCTCTCTCATGTAACTTTTGGAAACTTGGGTTGCTTAAAAAGACACGAACGGCTTAAAAAGTTGAACATCCGATACATTATTTTAATGATCAAATATCGATCTTTATTGTTCATCGTGGTTTTTGAACCACCTTATCTTGGTCTTTTCTCTTCGGAACTGGTCTAATTAAACTGTATCCATAAGTTGCGTACAACAGTGGACATTATATTGAATTCCTTAGTATTTTGCATTTGACATTTTCCTGGATTAAGTCTCCCTATGATTCACACCCTCATTCAATCAGCCAAAAGTTGGGATTGCCTGTATAAACGGTTCTTTTTTAAAGTTTACTGAATGTTGCAAAAAAAAATCAACCACGGTCGTCACCAAAGCGAGTGAGTGAACGTAGCGAGAAAATTGGCTTGCGAGTTCACAAAGTATTTTTCTCTAATTGCACAGCTCCCACGTATGCATACGTTTACGTAATCGATACTAAAAAATTTCATATTTCTTGAAAAACTTTAATTTTACCTTTCATTCAGTGTTTTTCAAGAAATTCGAGTAAATATATAAATTACCTTAATTTCAAATACCAGTGCTTATAACTTCCTTCAAAATTTTCCATCCATAAAGATGATAAAGTCCGGAATAAACGTAATTTAACGATCAACAGTTTCCATTATTCATATCTTAGCTGAACATGAACTGAAACTTGCAACCCCATGAAATATAAATCCACTGCTTTCACTAATGTGCTACTATGATCTTAAAAGGACGAAAAGTACTGTATACAATAATGTAGCAAAATAAAATCTTGGTATTATTTTATAGAATTCTTGTGACATTTTACAAGCAACTAAATTAATAAACAAATCATTCGATCCACACCTATAATGAATCATACATTTTAGAACTACTTCCTTTTAAACGATAAGTGTTAAAAATTATTAGGAAAGAAAATTAGATCTTAAAATTGACCACTACTGAAACTTTTAACACTGAATTTCTTTTCTTTATTTTATGGATCAATTTTTGCAATAATTCATCTACGCAAAATTTCTCACTGATTCATCATTATAAATGTTATTCCTTTCGATTAATCAAACAGTTATCTAACATTAATCAACCATACATATGGCATCAATGTTGCATATGCTGAGCTGGCGCACTTTGTACAACATTTAACCATTTATTCATCTATTTTACGATGAAACCCATCACTTTATATTCCTATTAATTACGTAAGAGATTATGTACTTTTAACAATAAGGCTGTTATAATGATTAATTCCGCGAGGAACAGCCATCGATCATTTTTTGAAAATTATTTAAATACTCAAATTAATCATCTAGAAAGAATCTAAAGAGATTGCGAGTATATCTCGATATTTAGTAAGTGCTGTTTCATTCCCATGATGCTTGTACAAAGTCAATAAGTGCACTGTATGTGAATGCATAATAGCCATCTCCCCGCATATATCAACATATTTATTGACCAACACACTGGGCGCCTTAAACTTCATTGTTTCACGCATACAATCACACATACATAAGTTCTGCTAAATCAATGACGTTACAGAAGACTAAGGTGAAAACTAGAGTAAAGCCTTAAAAGATCATATTAAATACCTCCTGAATAACTTTGTCTTGCTACACATAAATGTTTAGGAGCTTATTATTTCCCTACCAGAGGCTTAAATCTGCAAATTAACATATTACTTGGTAATATACTTCTGATTAGATACGTAGAGAGAAAGGCACAGATTGCATTCTTGTAAATAAAAAAAGTTAGCAGTATTTCTCGTTCAAACACTAAAACAGAAGTTTTAATTAATATCACCTCAAGTTCTATTTAGAAGGAGAAAATATTTCTCTCTAGTCTTTTTGAAAAGAAGAGCTTCTGTTGTCTTTAATTTCCTTTTAAGCGATTCTCAGGTAATGTATGTGCGGCATATTGCGATCTAATGTTTGTAACAATAATGTTTATCTTTTTAATTTGTGTGGAAAGATTCGGGAAGTCATATTAAGGATTGCGTTAATTTATAACAGCTAAATGCAAGTTTTCGAGAATGTAAGTTTTGGTTATCTTTGCTGTAACAATTAAAGTCTTATGAGTTTTTGTTATTGTTATGTCTCTTCAATACAATGTTTTCATAATAGAATAAGATATAACTTTTCAACACAATTTTGGTACTTCATTCCATCTTGTGTGTTATAATTTTGTTCTGTCTGTTTTATTTTCAAATTGTCATAAAAACACACACACACATTTTAAAAAAAGGTAATTAATGTTTAAATGAAACTAATCATTTTAATATTAAACTGAAAAGAGTATGAATAAAAACCATCAAAACTTCACTAATATACATAGATTTAATTTATTTAATTGATTAATAAATAAAGATTCCAAGCTAAAGAAATGGTTTTCTAAACAAAATAAAATAATTTTTCTCTTTCACTCTGCTTATCAGCCAAGTCTTAGAATAGCCTTATTTCTAAATTTAGGAAAGAAAGAAATCAAGCTTTGCTCCACAGAGACAAGCTAAAAAAAATTTAAACATGTACTTATTGTCTATGTTAGCTGCACCTTTAACTTCGAAATCACTTGTATTAAAAAAATTTATTAACATTAACTACAGACAAAACAAAAGTTATCCTTAACAAATCGCAATAAAATACGTAAATTTTCAATACTTTTTCAAAAGGTATATACATATTCTACGAATGACATGTATTTTCAACAAATACATTTTGCTCTGTTATATCGCGAGGAATAAATTTTATATTAATACTCACATTTTATACAATACAATTTGTATTATATAAATTATTTGATTACGATTATGTATAGTAATAAGTAATAATTTTTTTAAAAAAAGACTCAACCAAAAAAAAACCTTCTCGTATTAGTTTCACAAACTTTTTTTAGTAATTTGTTACATTTATAATAAAAACACACACAAAAATTTTTATGTCCAACACAATAAGCTGCATTGAAGATTTAGTGCCCTTCCATGTTTACTCAGAAAAAGTGATAAAACAGTATTGAAAAAGTAAATTAATCATCTCACCAAGAGCTTACTTTCATCAACAATAAAAAAGGAAAACAGCTTATATCGATTCATGTAGTAAAAAAAAAAAAATATATATATATAACTTGTAGCCAACATATAATTGAAATTTTTCAATAAGAATAAAAAAAACTTTAAATAATTTTTCAAAAGGAGTAAAAAACTTTTTGAAGATATAATACAGCTTTCTCTCTCTCTGAGGCAGGTAAAGTTTAAGAAATTCTAACTCCTATTTCGCAGTTAAATATTTCATAATCAATTAAGATGATTGATCACTGGGTATTTTAAAACAAAAATAACGAGGACTTTATTAGCCTGAAATAAATATCGATCATCTGTCAACACACTGTGTGGTCCTAACTGAGACCACCAATATTAGCCCAAAGTTTCGATTGCATAACTCGGAAGATGGAGAAAAAATATTTAACGTTGCATCCGACGAGAAAAATATATAAATCATTTTCACGGACTCAAATTGAATAGCGAGCAAGAAAAATTTTGACCGAAAATAGAAACCTCTGAAGCAATGGAGATAGATCCAGTCTATAAAAAACTTAAAAGGAATAAAATGTTATCGAGTTTGCATATTTATATATATATATATATATATATATATATATATATATATATATATATAAAAGGTTTAGAGAAAACCGGCAAACAGATTTCATCAACTTTCTCCCTGTTTCCAAAGATAGAGTAATACATTTTATAGTGACTAATGCGATTTTTAAAGCGAAAAGCAAAATTCATAAAAAGGAAGTCCTTCGAAATAAAACTGCCAAATTTAGTTCTGTTTGTGTTGCAAATGAGTGCTGTAGAAGAATGAATACTTTGTTACATGAATACTATTCTTTATTCCACTAACTTTAAGAATACACATTTCATAGTTAAAAAAACACCTCTAAATAAAACATTAAAAAAAACGTTTGGGAATAACATGGAAGTTTTTTTTTCTTTTCAAATTTACATTTAAGTATCTCAGTTTTTTTCTTATTTAATGTTTCAAATGTAATATTATCTATCTCTATATCTCTCAATCAATCAAGCTGTATACTTGAGAACATTGAAAATATCACACAAAGTTTCGGCTAGAAATGAAATTTAAATATACATAATGATACAGATGAGAGATTCATCTGATCTCAAAATCAGAACAATATTGAGAACACAGAGTGTACAGTTAAACAAATATAGTGCTACTTCAAAAGAGCACCAGACCACTTCCTGCTGCAATATATGCCACATTACGCTCTGGCATTGAGTTGATATTGTCCTGAAGCAGATGGGACAAAAACTCGAGAAAAGCCGCCTCCAATTCATGTACAGAGGGACATGGGGATATTTGGCGTTTCAGTTGGTCCAACAAACTTCCTATAGGCGATAAGTCCGAGCAGCATACCAACCATGGAAGATTCTGAACATGAGGTAGAAAGTCTTGAGCTAGTCGGGCTGAAGCGAATGAGCATTATATTGCTGAAAATTTACCCCTGGAGAACCATTTATTAAAGGTCCTACGTGGAATCGAAGAGTGTAATCAACATAACGTGAGTCCGTAAGGTTCCACGTGGTACAATTAGAGTGGACTCGGATATCATAAGTTATGATCGTCCGGACCATTACGCCTGCTGTAAAAACAGTGTATCTCGTGACAGACTGGGTGGAATTGTATTGTTTTCCTGGGATCCTCCACACTCTTATCTGATTATTATCTGTCTCCAAAATGAACCGAGATTCATGACTAAACACCCTGATTTGTCAATCTGTGGCATACCATATCTCTCTAGTTTGGCACCTCTGTAGATGAAGTCACCAACATTTCGAAGTTGAAAGCAGTACACGAAAACGGCACTTGGATTGCAGGTTCCCTTCCTCAAGGAATCTGAAAATGATTTTTCCAGCAACTGATAGCTCTACATCTGACTATAACGTGAAACAAGTCACTATGAAATCCCCGAATGTTTACCGCATGATTCTACAATCCTCTGTCCTCGTCGTCTTCCTGGTAGCTTCAGATCCAGTTTTCTGCGCGTGGATACCGTCTCGTGTCAATTTCTTCCAACGTGTTCTGACAGAACACTCCGAACGATCGACCTGAAGAGCAACATGAGTGTCGCTCAGCGTGTGATCTTTATGTCGATGATCAGTACCCACTCAAATTCACTTAAATGTGTGGACCGTCTTCTCGTACGTCTAAATGGCATTCTTCGCTTAATAAAATCCTCCTACAGTCGAAATGTGGTCTTTAAGTTTATAAATCTTCCACTATACGCCGATTTTTTTATAGGTTCCACTTCCTAATTGCAGTATCTCTACAGGGTGAGTGGTCATATATATACATAGGCACTAAACTTCTATCTTTTTCAAATTGAACACCATTCAATTACTTTGCAAAGTTTTGCGACTGTAGCTCACTTTCTTCTTGGTGTGCTACTTTAAATACTCCTGAGTGTGTATATACTGAGAAGCCACCTTATAAAGGTTAGGCCATAAATATTTCATTCGACCACCTTTACTTAATTCAGCCTTAATTTTTCTTGGCATGGTCTACACTAGATACTGACAGGTCGCTCGGAAAATCTAAGATCAAACTTGAGAAATAGCTTTTCCCAATAGCATAAAATTGTATAATTGTTGATATAGATGTCAAATGACCCTTTTAAATTACACAAAAGCTCTTTAGAATTAAGATTTGGGGATTACAGAGACCTCAAATCAGGAGATTCTACACACCGCCTGATCATTCATCAATCGGTGACAGCCACAATTTGCCCTCTCAGTGTCAGTTTTTTTATAGAAATTTCAATCTTGATACACTTTCCTACAGATGAAGGTACATAAATACAAATATGGTGGTTTCACTAATATTTGATCTATGCATTATAGAGCTCCTATTCTCGTCCCATGTTCAAAGTCCATCAAATAACGTTTGCCCCCATATATTCGCAAGCAATTTTCCTTTACTACACTGCCTCAGAAACTCAACTTTTTTAAAATTCTAACCTAGCATTCAAGCGACAATATTGTGACGCAATATCTTATTCACATAAATTTGAAGTATGAGTGCGCCGTGTTAAAAACCTTTTTATAGTCTGAAAAATGTAAATAATAAATGTTTTGCCATGTTGAAAAATTAAACATATTTTAATACTGAAAAGAAAATCTGGGTAAATGAAGAATATTCATCAAAAACGCGAGTAAAATTAAATGTACAAAAACTTGCCGCAAGTAAAATTCAATATTTTTCGGATAAAAACGACAGAAATCTTTAAAAGCAATTTCCATATCATTAAAAAAAGTCATGAAAATATTTCATGCATGACCAATAGTTTGTGTTATGGTCCCGTTTGCTTAAATGTTTGTATTTGGGATCTATAAAGCGAGTGATATGGAATGCAAAATGTCGTATTACAGTTTAAAAGAAATTGACCGGTGAAGAAATAAAATGACTCTATTCGTTAAAATTGAACTATATTTTATGACCAAACGCTGTGTGTGTGTGAATGTTTTTTAAATTTTTATTTTTAAGTATAACTTACTTTAATGGAATCATGAAAAAGTTATGAGATCACAAATGATTAGATTAATTGATAGTTCATAAAAATTGGAAATTAAAATACTCTTAAGTGTAATAACATAATATTGAATAGAACTCCAAATCGGAATACTGTTTTTGGATAAGAACATGTTTCAACATACGTATTATATTATGACTTCGCTATCTATCCTACACAGAGGATTTCGTATGTATATATTTAAAAATCTATTTTTTCTGATGTAAAATATGTTCAATATTTTGTTGCCCATAGTCTGTAATGATAAAACATTTGTTTACAATGAATGTTAAAGAAAAAATGGCGCTTTTGGCGATTATTTCTTAATTTTAAGAATAGAATACAAAAAACTGGCGTACATGTTATAATTTCAGGAAAATGTAAGAAATTTATATTATTTTTCTGAAAGAAAATATGTTCTTATTCAGGTTTTTTTAATATTTAATGATTAATTTGGTCGATTTGTATTTCGTAAGCTATTGGTGACATATCTTATTGTTCTGAATTTTGATCAAGTCATGAAGATCATACCTGAGTTGAGCCCTCCTCAACAAACTTTCACACGACTAAATGTGTGCTTCAAAAGATTTCATGTACATTAGCTCCTCCACATGGTGATTCTTCACAGATAGACTCGAACTCACAATTTGACAAACAATGCAGGTCACGTGTTCGCGGCCACGAAGACAACCTTAAGCTACTAAAACAGCTAAGCTCTTAGAAATACATTTATTATTATGGTACAAATGATCACTTTTTAATGCTAACAAAAAATATTAATTTAATCGAAATATACCTATTTTTTTCTTTTTGTTTAAATTATACAAACATAACTATACGCAAGTCAGATTCTTTTAATTAGTGGCAAGCTTATTTAATGCTTACTTCGACCAAATAATTTTCTAGTAGTAAAAAATATATATATATATATATATATATATATATATATATATATATATAAATAACCATCGCTTCAAAGTATTATTTTTACTTTCTTTCTGAGCAATAATCATGTTAAAGGGGATATAAATAGTACACATTTCAGAAAAAGAAGTAATAAGATCCAATTATTTTTAAACATACGCATATATATCGATAGATAAACTTAATTCTGTTACCACGAACATGTTAAGTTAACTATTTGGGTTTTGGTTGAGATCTTTAAAACGTTACCTCAGGCAAACGCTGAAATCCTTGATACCTCGCTTTTTTCCTCAGAATGTAAAACATATGGATTTATATTAAGATGTATCCACTTTTAAAAGCCATTATTTTCTTTCAAAAAGGAAAAATATGTTTTATACTGATGTAATGCTGTTCAGTGAAGTTAAGAAGATAAACATATCTTACAAAAATCTATACTGAAAAAGAAATTTTATTAGCAATGTAATTAGTTACTAAGCAATACCAAATACCCAAATATTCTTATGTTAATAGAAAAATAAAAGAATAATTTCAAAGATTTTTTGAAAAAAAAAAACAAAAATGAAAAACTGAGACATGTTTGAATGAATATTTAAAAAGAAAATCTAAAAAAAAATCAGAAAACTTTTATACTTTTTATCAAAATCTCAGATTACAAGTACTCTTTTACTTTTCAATTCAAAAAAATTAAGTATGGGAAAAAAAAAATTATCCCGCATTAAACGCAACCTCTACATAAAGGGTCCCTAGACTTTCCCATCCTCTACCCCTTTTGAAAATATTTTCTTCATAGATACTCTAACATTTTTCTCTGTAGTATACAACATAAAATATAATCATAATACGAATAACTGCAAAGAAACCTTTAAGATAGCAATTTAATTAAAAATATAAACATATAATTAAGAAAAAAATGGAATATCAGAATTATATATATGCTTTATTATTTTAAATTGTAAAATTTCACTTAAAATGCCTGGATCACAACTCCTTATGCAAATCTATATCATATCTTTAAATATAAAATGGATAGAATTATCTAATAATTACAATCCTTGAAAATTAAATAAAATTTCAAAACAAAACAAAATTGTGATCGACCCCCTATTGACCCCTGGAACACTAATGACACGTTTTAAACTACCATAGGCCCCCAAGAGATTCACTTGGACCTCGCTGAGAATCCTTGTTTTATATACACAGCTACCGTACGTAAATAATGCATCTTATTTTTGTTGATTTTCTAAAAAAAATACAAATAACTCGCAGATTTCAAATATACGAAGAGCACAGGATCGAATGAACAGAATGTTTCGTATAATATGACGGAGGATATAATGATTCTCTGTCATATTATACAAAACATCCTTTAGAGAGTCATTGATAAGGATTTGAAAAAAAAAATTTTGAACTGTACCATACCATTTGAGCAATACCATAAACATGATTATCAAGCATTGAAATACAATTGAAAATATTTACGCGTGAAAATTAATTTATCTTAAACGTATATCACAGGACATTAGTTGGCTCTAAAGCCGTGACAATTTGATCGTATTTGGCCTTGGGATACAGCTTCCAGCGCCGATCTCAGAGTATAATACAATATTTTACTTAAATCCAAGTGTCGTGAAGTAAATGCTAGAAGCATAAGAAACAGAAGATAAATTTGAAGATACTCTGTTTAAAAATCACCCTTTTACATCGAAAATTAATGTATGTATTCTTCAGTATCATGACTTTTCCTTAATCTAAGAATTCTACATCTTTATTTTTATACTGGAAAATTGAATATTTACTCATGAAGTTTTAAATTTCGTAAAATGCAAGATTTCTTCAATTTTTTTAAAAAGAAACTACGGTCCAAGTTTATCTTTTCTTATTATATAATTTTGAAAAATCTCAGCGTGAATGATTAGAATTCAAACATAAGAATAGCAGAGGATAGAATGATCTTCTGCCATATTATACGAAGCATTCCTTAGGGGGTTACGTATAAGTGTTTGAAGGTTTAAACTGAAAATGCACTGAAATGCTTATACATGCATAACAAACTTACAAGTCAATGTTTTAATAAAATGTATGATGTAATCACACTAATCAATTAAAACCAAAGCTTTTTTAGAATTTGTTCTCAACAAAATTCACCATTAAAGGTGAAGCGTAAAATTTACAAATAATCTTTAGTATCGCATAATTTATTAATATCTACGGTTTAAAGTAATGGATTGAGATTACTGACTTTTTTTCATGCTATTTGCACGCATTTCTGGTCTAACACATAAATCTAAGCCCATTGTTTGTTCCAAAGAAATTAAGCACAAATCCTACTTCAAAATTTATCTTATTTTTATTCTGAACTCTTTCTAATGTTGTCATTGTTAATATATAATAAAGCTATCTCTTTCCTAAAATTTTTACTCTCTTGCTTCCCTTTTCAACTCTGAAAAGTTACTTTATATCGACATTTTAATGTCATATCAGAAGAAAAGAAAAAATATAAAATATGAAAGTTAAACACCTCTTAAAATGTTATCTCGATATATAAAAAACACAGCCCAGTAAATAAAAAAGAACTGAGCTCAGCTGGATTATTTATATTCGTTTTACTCACTTATCTTCATTAGTGAAAAACGAAGACGAGAGAAGATCCACAAAAATATAAGAAAAATAGGAAATTTAAATTATGACATCCAAAAGAGCATTAAGAAAAAAAATGCTCGAAAGCACAAATGCCTTAGAAAAAAGGAAAACGAATTATAAAACAAAGAAATAATGTGAAAGAATACGATGTGCAAAACTTTGAATTAAATACCCTTCGGGTGGCAAGATTTTAAAGAAGTTTCTAAAAATGTAACACATTATCGCTTACAAACTAACAAATTGAGTAAATAATGCATTAGAATATTTAAAAGAAACTGATATTCATATCTGAATTAATCATTTAAGCGTCATAAAATTTTAAAACCCTATAAAAACATTCCTAATTTTACATTACAATTGATATTAATACCGTATTTCTTGGACCTGGTGTGTGTGTGTGTTACAATCTTCTCATTCTGGTGTGTGTTGGTTGAAATCTTCTCATTCTAAAAAATTCGTACTTCATAATTGAACTATTTAATGTTTATTCTAGAATTCGTGCGATAAATCCTAGATAGTAAGCTAACAATGTAGCCAACATAAAAACCTACTTTAAATGCAAGAGTACTGATTAGATATGTGACTAGAAAATGAATAATTATGTAAAGGTTAGAGTACTTTAATTTTGGTTTAGCTAGTCACAATAGAGCACCAAAAATATTTTAAAACCATGTATCCATCCAATTCTCACTCTAGAATCCAATAATTTTATCAAAAATGCATCACATAAATTTAATTAAAAATGTCAAATCTGTGTTTTACTTAACATAAATAACAAAAGTGTTTACATTTAAGAAATGCAACATAATCTTATTAAATAAAATTGACAGCTGGAAGAGTCCAATATAACAATATCTCATAAAATAAATTCCCTCGAAACTTCAATTACAAATTTATAGGCAACTAGGATTATTTTAGCGTATAAATCTTAAGCAAACAAACATTTATTTTCTCCTATTTTTTTACGTTCTTCGTATTTATCAATTAATTTTACTAATCCTTTTGTAATTAAAGAGCACGAAAACGGAACAATATTTGTTCATTTAGCTAAGCTTTAAGCCGAAATCTAAGTTTTTATCAAAATGACAAATTTTAAAAAATGAGCCCGAAAAATTGAAAAAAGAAAGAATATTTTTAATAGCGCCATCCTTAATGAAATGTAAGCTTAATAAAAAGAATTGTGTATGTTCTTATCAGTGACAGATTTTGACACACATTGCGATGAGCTATAATAATGCACCTGTCGTTTCTCAGAAAAGAAAGCATGTCAGCTTTCCTCGGTTGTCTCGCATTTCAAAATAAATACATTCCTTAAAGGAATACCCTTAGTATTTATTCGCGGTAAAATAGCTTTGGTATTTGGTTTGAAGAATTTCGCTGTGAAAGCGAAGAGCAAAGTAAATATTGCCAAAATTTATAATTTAAATATATGCCAATGTTTTCATTTTATCATCCATTTTTAAAAGAGAATGGAGGACGAGTACAGGTGTTCCTTAATCCACATATATATATTTACTTTAGTTGAAAAAATGATTAAATTCTTGCAAAGTGCCTCTTAAGTAATGTGTACGTTCTTTCAACTCTGACACACTCAACTATCTTAAATTTATGTTGTTGTTTTTTTAACTTTGTTCTGACAGGTAATTCATTTTTAAGTACTTCTAAAACAACAGAATGGAATATTGTACATACTCACAATAAAATGTTCCCCCCTTTCTTTTTCGGAGTTAAAAAGAAATACCAAAAAATTAATGAACGAGTTCAGTTGGTTACATTTGCTTTATAAAATAAGATACTAAATGGTGAATCAGTGAATACTGCATTACAGTCCGAAGAAAATATTAGATACAGCTAACAAAACAAAGATATATTATTTTATGGGTTTGTAATTGAAATCAATATAAGACATAAAACAAAAAGAATGCCCTGAAACTTCCTATGGGATCATTCTGATTGCTCGAAGAGGCTTAAGGCTCATAGCAATTAATCAGTTTTTAACTGCCTATTTACAAATTCCCTTATAACGTAAGTGGCCAGGAAAAAAAGACAAATTAAAATTTAATTTTCATTAACGATCATTTTCTGAAAGATAATTATTCGAAACTGTTGAGTTTGAAGAGTTAAAAAAATGCTTCTTAAAGAATTCTATTATTTTCATTTTTAAATAAGAAGTAAAATTTCAATAAAGGGGTCATTTACATATATTTCTTTGAAAGTTTTTTTTTTTTTTTGGATTTCAAAGATACTTAAAAAATCATCTTTCTTCTCGTATTAAAATAAGAAAAAAAGTAAGCAAGTATCATGAAGTCAATAATGACACGGATTCGTAAATAAACACTTGACTGGAGATCATTTTCAAGACAAGTGTAAACTAATGACTGCATAAGTAGATATCATATCTCTTCCCCATATAATCAAATACTGAAATAGAATGAAACATTTCAAGAAATTTCATTTGGATTTTAAATATAACACTTAGCATTTATTAAGTATTAAGTTAAATGTGGAGCATAATTTAACACTTTGCTGTATGCAGAATACTATTTAACGAAGAATTATTCAAGAGTTTAAATATTTTGATTAATATAATAACTTAGAGCTATCTGATTTGCAAATTCATTTAGCCATTTGTGTAATGTTACGAATCATTCGTTTGCTGATTGAACCCTAAATGAAACTTTTAATTTGGTGATTAGAAAAGTGATGTAACATTTATCAGGAATTCTTTTCGATTTCAAACATGTTTACTTCAACTTTTATGCCACTTCTTTTGCTAAATCCTGAAGTTATTTTGCAAATGCCGCTGAACTTCGGCGTCACAAAACTGTTATTCAGAGTTCCATTTTTTCTAGGAAACAATATAAAAACAATACTCTCGTGAAATAGACTTTTTATGAAGCGAAAAAGAAGAATGTTTTTTTCTCTTTATTTTTTCGACTTATTTTTCGTATCGTTTGTCTGTTTTCAGTGAATTTGTTATTGCCTACTTTCAATTTCCTTTTGCAAGTAAGTGTTTTGATTTGAGAATTCAGCAGGCAATTCTCTAAACCAATTAATTCTAAAATTGATTTCTATTTAAAAATCAATTACTTGTTGTATTTAAGAGTTATTTTTGTTGACAATCCAAAATTTTTAATGATTATACTTTAAACTTATTCTTGAGTACAAAAGGAAAGAAACGCTGAATGGAAAAACTCTAAGTTAAAAACAAGATATGCACATAATTTGAAATTTTAAAGTTCAACGAAAACTTACTACGCAGCACTTTTTGTGTGTGTGTTCCAATTTATAACCAATACATTTCAAAAAGTTGAAAATACATCAAAATTTAATTAGACAAAAAATTCGAGCGGAATGCAATACAGTTATTAATACCAGAAGATCTAAGAAATTCTTTCGCATTTTTCCAAATTAATTATTCCTAATGTAATTTCTTTCTATAGCACAATATTTTCCTTCGTAACATTATTATTTGCCTTAAGCACCAATATATTTTGGAAGTAAGATAAGTAATTTAATAATGTTTTCAGAAATATCTTGTTGAATTTTATTTTTGAGAGAAATTTTGTTTTCTGTCTCTCTCAAAAAGGAATTTGCTTAGCTTCTAAAGTTTGATTCTTAGATATTTGTAAAATCCTTTTGAAAAAGTTAAATGATTTTCTTTGAATAAGAATGCTAATTGGAAACGATGAAAAGAATCTGAATTATATATCCAGCATTGACTTGCTCAATTTAAAGAATCTGTTATGTACTAGATTAAATGATAGATATAATGCACTAAGCTAAATTAAATTATGTTTTAAAAAAGCAAGGAAATGATTAAAAAAAATCATTCAATCTATATTTCAAGTACTTTTTTATAATTTCATTATGTTAAAATGGATTTTCAACAGTGTAAAAAGAAATTGAATATTTTACTGTTATTTCAAAATTAAAGCCTTTATTCGTCGAGCTTATTCATTTTGAATAAATACATAAAATTCTACTCACGCAGGTATAAATTTAATATATATATATATATATATATATATATATATATATATATACGTATGTTAATATAAGACAGAAAACACATTCACTGTAAAAGACAGTCTTGAATTTTATAAGTTTCTACAGATGATTCATAACTTAACGCCTTTTGTCTGATTTTCATAGCACTAACTAAATATGGAATCCAAAACCTTTCCTTCAAGTTAACATTTAAAAAGCTATGTGAGGGCTGTTTTTATTTTATACGTATAAGCGTACCTTTTTTGTACATTCTTTCACTCGTAAATGAATTTAAAATTACATTTTGTGTTCCAAAGAACTTATCAAATGAATTGAATCAAAATAACTTTTGGTTTTTGTATACTTCAAAAAATTCTTAACCTAACTTAAATTAAAATGTTTGAGAAGGTATTGTTTACATTTAAAATCACAGTTTTTGTTAATTGTGGAATATGAAATTCATGTGAAAAGATGTGGTATTTAAACAAAGAATAGAAAATCATTTACACAAAAAGGTTTACACGAAATTAATATTATGTTATTATGAAGTTTTAATAAGAACACAAGTCATTAAATAAAAAAGAATATTGTAAATTCTCAACAATTCTTTAGCTATAATGCCTAATTTTACGCAGCATTCTGTCCTACTTTTGTATTTCTCTCTCTACCTTATATTTATTTCTAAATATATTCATTTACAGAAAGCTGTAAAACTGAGATCTTTTTCATGGGTTTTTTAATGACATTTTCAATTGTATATATTTTTGAATTATGCAAAAAGAGGACTAAAAGTCAAACCACAATAATTACATATTTTAAACTTTTTATTCTCCCCTCTTTATGAAAACATGAATTCGAATAACTATTTACAGATTGTTTACTTAGGTAATGAATCAATATCACATATTTACAAACCAAAATATCTAGCAGTTGTAACATTTAAAAGTATGCATATTAAAATCAAAACAAGATGAATAATTTCATATACGATGAATATGAACATAATATGAACAAATATTAAAATGTCGTTTCGAAAGAAATTTATCTGTGAGAAGTCTATTTTAAATGAAATTAAACTTGCGCCTGCAAGTTTCGTCTCATCAGTAAAAACATATATACAATTTATAATTCATACAAATCAACGGATACGATTTTATATTCCTAAAAGAGTAAGTGTTGATATGAGCCTGAAGGGATCCTTTATATCAAAGGAAATTTCTGTAAACAGAAGATTACTATTATCATGTCATAATTATCATTGTTAGACTGTGGTAAAAAATTTATATCGCAATTTAAGATGATAATTATAGCATGACAAAGGTAATGTTTGAAATATTTCTTCTATTTGGGAAATACTCATCTAACAATAATTTTTGTAGATCTCTTTTATAATATTATTTTACAACATATATAGCTAATAATGAAGTTAATATCCATTTGATAATTGAGCAAAAACATATTGATGAATAAGAATATCCTAATATTCATATGAGGATTAATCTTTTGCAACGGATATTTATCATAATTTTAATTATTTTATTTACAGAACACGTTTTTGCACAATCTCAAGCCAATAAGTTTACTTAAAAATTTATTATCCTCAAAGATTTCATTTTTTGAAAAGTTCGTAAATCTGTCAATAATCAATTTTCAATTGAAAACATAAGGTTTCTTTGTATAGTAAATGTTCTGAATGATTGTATGAAATTTAAAAACATTTACA
Organism: Trichonephila clavipes; assembly: GCA_019973935.1. Classification (NCBI taxonomy): domain Eukaryota; kingdom Metazoa; phylum Arthropoda; class Arachnida; order Araneae; family Nephilidae; genus Trichonephila; species Trichonephila clavipes. The sequence goes on from BMAU01003504.1 coordinate 116,959, forward strand.
TGTTTAGACAAATGATGAAAATAAAGCTTCACACTTCAAAGGAGAAGTGCAAAAGAACAAGGACGGAGATTTTTCCCACACATATAAACCTTTTATTATTAAGTAATTAACCAATTACCCATAGCACATGAAAGAAACAAGACTTTGTGATTTAAAGATAGTTTTGTAAGTGCCCATCAGTTTCAATGAAATATTCCAGAATATCTTAGTAATATTACTTATTCTTAAAGACAATTCTTTTGAAATCTATAAATTGTTTTATTGTTTATTTACATCGCATTACGTAGCTACATGAAGAATGTTGACGAAGAAACTCGTAAATTTGGGCTACGTTCATGTGACGAGGACGATATCTCAGCTGTGTGTGTGTGTGTGTGTGGCACCCTATTCCTCTATTCTCCGAACTACCACACCATATGAACGGAAAGGCTTTGAGCCTCGATACTCTTAATTTGCCCCTGTGCACAATGTGTTTTAGTTGCACTAGAAATAGAACCCATGATTTTATAAAAACAACGGCCGATACGAGTTCGTGACCGCGACTTGTTGAAAAATCTATTGATAAATTAGATCAAAAGAAGTGAAATTTTCTCCGAAACCATATAAATTTAAAATGGCAATCAATTTAGGATATTTTCCAAGGTAAATTTATTGAAAAGCCTGATCATCAGTGTGGATTTATGAGAAAATCATTATATAGCACTTTATCAGGTATATACTTCGTGAATAATTTAATAAATCAGCAATATAAAGTGAGATAAATAGCCAACATTAAGATATCTAGTAAGCTCACGATCGAGATAAATCTTCAAACTACACGAAACAATTTATTAAAGCCTAAATAATGGACAGTTAGTATCTCTCACGAATTCGAGGAAACGTTTTCAAAATAATTATCTCATGTAATGCAGATAATGGCGCTCTCCAGAAACGTTTACATATCTTCATATGTTCGGAATTTGTGGTGGACTCATATTAAAATTCTAGGCAAAGTTTAGCAAAAACTAATGTGAAAATAAATAAATGTAAGCAAGACATGTTTAATATGTCAAACCAATACATTCAGATGAGAAATAAACTGCAATCTAAATATGTAAAACCACTGTTCCTTCATTTACATTTTTCTATGAGAATTTTAAAAACCACATAACAAGTAAACTTACATTTGCGATAATATTTCAAATTCTTTATTTAATGGTACTTGAATATATTAATTTAATATTATTCCCCGTATTTTCTTCAAGAATTTAAAATTTAAAATCTTATTTACGTTTTCGAAAAATAAGCCTTTAGAACAGCTAACAATTTTAACGAAAGTGAAAATACATAAAAATTTGGTTTCAAGTTATTTTAAATTGTGTTGTTTTTTGTATTCATATTGCTCAAACACCTAGCTTTATCAATTTTTTATTTATTTAAATCACTCGTTATCTTCCATTCGCTTTCAATCTTCCAGTAAAAGTAATTTGGTTTTGTAACAAGGAAATTAAATGCTAATCCTCGTAACGCGATTTGAAATCTTCATAATCCTTTTCCTTACGATGCTAAATTATTCTTTTCTGTTCTCTTATTATTCTGGCTTTAAATTTCCTGAGAATTCCCAAATGCATGAAATAAATCCTTCAATTTACATATTTTAGAAAGAAATTATTTTAAGAGTATTTTATTTTTTTTTTTTAATTTTATTCCATTGTGTTTAATAAGATGATTAATTTTAAAAAGCTAAAATACTATATTAGACCCTATTAAATACGGAACAGCGTTTTTTTTATTTTAGATTTTCAGTTAAGAATGCATTAATTTGAATTATATTTCTCATTATACACATTTTTGATCAAAGATAAATGAAAAGAAATTAACATAGGTTCCTTTCGAAATTAATTTTAATTAAACTGAAAACAACTATAAAAAATTTTAAGCTTTCTACTGTTTCTAATTCCTTAATTTATTCAAAAATTAAAAAGGGAAAAAAATAATTTCAATAATAATTTATATTATACAATTTAAGCCTACATAAATTTAAATAGTATGATGATTTTTTTAAAAAAATTTAGCTATTGTATAGATTTTTCACATGTACCATACACCTCTTAGTTGCAATGAAAAAAATTTTACATAACATTTATTAAAAACCATTAATAAAAAAGACTGTTTTCGATGAAAAACACTATTTGTTCGCAACAAATAATTTCTAATTTCAAAAATTTCCTTAACTATACTAGCTATAAAAACCAATACGTAGCAAACGGATCTTTCAAAGGATACACACATGTTTTAAATTATTCTATTTGTCTTATTTCTGTTATTTGTTTTAGGAAAAACATGAAAAATTATCGCTAAAAGTTATCTAATCTGTAAGAAAATACATAACTTATTATATACTAACTTGACAAGAAGAAATACATTGAAAGAAAGGAGTTCTAGTTACAAAATCAAATAAAGTTCTTTTCCCGTTTTTCTCTCCTCGTAAATACAGAAAAATTTATAAAGATAAAAGAAACATGAATAAGCTGATTTCAAAATCGACTCATGTTTTGTTTGTAAAATGCACATAATCAAAATTAAAGTCTATGTTACAATTGTCTAGAGTGCTGAATAATTCTTTTAAATAAGAGAATGTCTTTATTTGTATTAAAAGTCACAATAATAATAAAAATTTAATTAAGTTTGAATCTGAATCTTTAATGATTAATGTCACTTTGAAGAAATTGACTATGACAGTAAAATAAGTCAAAATTTTGATTTTGAGCCCCGTCTGAGCATGAAGAACTAAAATTGAAAATTTTTATTTCACATTTCAAACATTCCTATCGGGCTACTTAAGAATCCTTTTGCATCTAATATAGGGCAATAATCATATTAATTCCACATATGATGATCTTTCACTATGCTGATGATGAACTGGGAACTCTCCGGCTACTAAGCCATGATTCAGGGAACAACCAGACTACAATAGTAGAGATCTGCACTGAATAAGCTGTCTCAAATTTAGAACCAGATACAGACCTTAGCATTAAAGTTCTGAGTCAAAAGATTTTAATGTTTTAGACTTTTAGTTTGAAATCTTTACTTGAAAGGATTAAGCAAATAAGCTCCAATTAATGTTATTCTTATTTTAAGAATCTAAAATTTCTTAGAGCAGAAACATTTTGTTTATTTCTTGTAATAAAAAATCAAAACAAGGAAGGAAATATATATATATATATATATTGTATTTTTTTTTATTTCAATAATATTTATGAGAGAGATAAAATTTTGCCCAATTTATTTAAGGTGATTGCCTACCTTGAAAATGTCGTTTTTCGCCTGCATAAGGCATTTTTTTTCTTTCAAAATCTTATAGTTCGAATATTTTTCTTTCCAAAACAGTTTTTCTTTTTCCTTTACGCGAAACAGAAATAAAGTTATAGTGATTTTAAAAAACATCATTCTACGCAAAAGGGCAGTAAGATAAAACTTCAAATAAGTTTTTCTCAAAATTATGTTTTCAAAAAAAAGTCTTTACCAGATACATGATATCTTAAAAACCAAACCAGATAACGTTTTGAAATTTTGTGGGAATGTTTATTATACTATTTTTTGTAAAGTGGACTATAAGTTTTGTTGTAGGTTAAACAATTTTTTATTTAGGGTAGTATTTATAAAGAAAAAACTTTAAAAATATCAAATTTTCGTATTATTATGTATAATTGTAATTACTTTGTTATTTAATATTTCTCTTAAGTTTTAATTCATTTTGAAGAGCACCGTAATATGTATGTTGTGTAGAAAGAAAATTATGATAATTGTATTAGAAATTTTTTTGTACAGTGTTACCCGTTTTAGTGAAAATTTGGTAAAATGTCCTTGAAAACAACCAATTTTTCTAAAAGTACAATATTTATTTTTAAAAAATTATGTATATATATATATTCTTCCTAAAAACACTCAATTTGTTTCAAAAAGGTGTTTTATAAAAAAAATGGGGTTGGAAGGTAGGCAGTCACGTTAAGTCTCCTACATTTTTATCAAACTATGAAAAAGTGGAATTTACTAGCAACTAAAAGAACTAAAGAGTGTTTCGAATTCTAACTGGGCCTATATTTAGAGTGATCCCTTGGGTACAGACAAAATCAAACTTAACCTCAAGAAACTAATTTATGTAGGATACCAAGTCATAACCAGCAAAATTGCAAAGAATATTCTAATAAAAAAGTGTATTTAATCATGAATATTAATCTTAAAATACAAAATTCTGTATAACCATTATTGTCTTTTATATATAATAATATATAATCCATCGTTCATGAAAGATTAATTTCTTTGAAATATAAATTTTGCAAGGCAAACATTAATAAAGTATTTTCCCAGCCGAATATTTTTAATGAAATTGATATAATTAATGAGGTAATAAAACTTTCATAATATGCAGTTTAAAGCTTCTCAAATTGTGTGTTAGGAAACTCATATACCATTAGTTAAATTACTCTTTTTTTATCTTGGCAAAATTTATTTTAAACCTCTTTCTAATAAACATGAGTTAAATAAGTCATTAGTTTCTTAATTACTTTTTACAGTGTAACTTAGTGATTCAAATATTTTTCTCGACTTAATTTTGTTAATATTTTTTTAGCATTAATCTGTTACGCACAATTTTTCTCGGTCTTAACTATGATGCTTTTTAGCTCTACTGTAATTATTAATTATTTCTATTTTAGAAGGAATTATCATTTATAAAATTAAAAATGTATATATTCACACTTATTTCACTTAGAATCTAATATGAATATATACTCTTATTTTAAAAACTTCAGAACTCAATTTTGACAAATTGTTTATAACTTTCATTCCAATTTTCAATCCGGAATTTTACGCATTTATTTGGTCGCCATTTGTTTATTTTTCAGTAGATAAATTGTGATGGTACAAATTTTAATTCTTACAAGAAAAATTCAACTATGTGTTTTAAAAAGGTGTCATAGAACTTTTGTATTTTTTTTTACAATCTACAGTTTATTCCATCAATTTTCTAATATTAATCAAATGTAAAGTAAATTTGTCTCACTCCCTCCAAAATGTCACCAAAATATTTTTCAATTCATCAGTAAGAAATGAGAAATATAGTGAAAGTATATAAAAGTCTAACTTAATTCAAAATAAAGCAATCATTATTTAAGAAAGAGTCTGATTTAAGTAGCAAATACTAAACTTTTAATTTAATTTAATATTTTTATTATTTAAAAAAATGTTATCATTTGAAAATTTTATCAACTGAAAAGCTTATGGAGAATCATACTTTGTATTACTTTATTTATTATTCCACAGTAGTTAGTTAAAATGATATTCAAGGAAAAAAAAAGAAATATTTTAAATACGCACAAACAAAGGAAAGTTAGAAACCGTTTTAATTTCATGCCATGTTTTATTGAAATGAATTTATAACTAAGTGCTACGATTTTTAATTTAAAACTTCACTGTAAGGACACATAATTTTAAAAATAAATTTTGCCACAGAAATAGAGATAAAAGAAATATGCAGATTTATTTTTATCGGTGCTTGAAGCTGGTTCCATATATATATATTTAAACTCAAACCGCTTGCTTACAAATTAAACGTTGCATATATATACTCACACACATATAAAAATGTATAACAAAACCACACACACTTATACATACATAACATAATCTCACACCAAGCCAAAGAAGGAATAGTTTTTTTGAGATTTTTGGATGGGATTCTATTATTTGGATGTATAAAAATATCTAATGCCTCGAAATACTAGAACAAAGTAATCGAAGGAAAACGAAAGAAAATAATCTGCGTGAGATACATTGTAACAAAACTATCACGGAATGAAAGGATTCTTATTATTATGCTGCGTGTGTGTCTTATTCTTAAATAACAATTTCTTAACAATATATAGCATATAAATTTCAGTTCTCTGTAGACGGTTTCTTTCACAAAACAGAATTAATGGTACCGAAAAATAAGATAGCTTGCTGAAATGTATTAAGATATGTATTTAAAATAATATTTCAGATATATCCTGTTAATTTGAAAACTAAATACACCGTGGAATATTAAAAAAGTAATATTTTCTAGATAAACGTAATATTTATTTCAGAATCAAAAATTTCTGAGTTCGCATTTAAAATTTAAAACACTGAGTTGGATTTCAGATTACTTCATTAAACGATATCGCCATAGTTTTGCAGATATATATATATATATATATATATATATATATATATATATATATATATAATGAAGTAAGTGAAGTAAAATGATTTACTGATAAAAAAATAGTTTGTAGAATAGTTACAATATATTCCTTGCAAAATGTATATAAATTAAACTGAAATTATAATACTTAATTTTTTTAAAAAAATTCAAAATGAGAATAATCAGATAAATATGATAGCATATAAATTTTCAAAACTAGGAATAAAAACAATACAGAATAAACAAACTCAAGCATTTACCGTGATAAATAATTCTGTGCAAAACAAAAAAGAATAAAACCGTCAAAAGATGGGATAAGCAAAAATTTAATTTAAACGTTACAGGAGATTGGATACTAAATTGTGGATTCAAAGGTAAGAAAGCTAAAGTAGAATTATATCCAAGATCAAAAATAAAGTCAAATACTCCGCGCAAAAAGCAATCGAACGTGAGATTTTAGACTGCCGAGAAATCCAAAATCATTGTCTCCCCAGAGACTCATTCTTAATATGAACTATAAAAAGCAAATATACATATTTACCGTAAATACGGGAGTAAACAGATTTTCTTCATGTGGCGACAGATTTATTAAAATGCAATCTCATTCTTTCTTCGTCTGTTAGCCTCCCCCCCCATCTTCCTTTTATATTCCTTAATACCGTTTGTATTTTTGCCGATCTTTGTTGTTCGGAAGATATAAGTAACAAAACCTAACGAGGAGCATCGATATTGGAAAATGATATGAATGCCTTTCTACAATAACTCGCATTGCAGGAAGCCTATCAACACTTCCGAACAAGATAAGAAAGAGAAAAAAAGAGGAAAGAAAAAAATCGAGAAAGAATTTTTTTCCTTCTAAAGTAACAACATTCCCTATCTATCGTTTGGTGCCTGATTTTCAAGTTTTCGTTTAGGCTATTATCCTTTAACATTTTAGTTCCTCTTTTTCTTTGATATGTGCAGGCCTCAAGGTTGATTTGAAATTTAGAAGGAAGCCACGTATTTTTTACAGTAGAATTAGTGCAATTTGATCTTTTTTAGTTTTGTCTATTATTTTTGTATTAAAGATGAGTATTGAAAAAAAAATGCTTTAAAATATCTTGCAATGAATAATTTCATGTTAAAAAAAGAAAAAAATGTCAAAGATATGTTTTTAGGAAATATATATTTTTCTGCAAGATAAAAGATTAAACATTTAACGTTTGTATCGAACCTCCAGGCGCGTTGGTGTGAAAGTTGGTGGAATGAAGAGCCATCATTTAAAAAACAATAACTTTTATTCCTTAGCCATTCTTTTACTATCAACTTTTATTAAAGCTAATGAGAAAAAAGAGTCAGTTTTAATTCTGCTCTAAATATTTATATGTGCGTCATGAATATATATTTATCATTAAATGTAGATACTCAGTTTGATCCCTCAAACTCGAATCACGAGTCTCCTAATTCTTTGTCTAATTAAACTAACAATTCAAATATAAACTATAATTTAACCTAACGTCAATGCATCCACTTCCTACCTTTTCTTCTCCGAGCTCAATTCACTTAACTTTAAATAGTAGTTTTCCTTGGCATAAATCGCGGTTCCTTTATAGAAAGAGGTTCTCAAATCAAGCAGATGATTGGAAATATTTTCCCTAGAGGATTAGTAAAAATACACGAAGATAACCCGTTTCACAATCTTTATCAAATTTTTGCCAAAGTTTGCCATGAATTATAGATGAAAGTATTTATAAATGTTTAACAAGTGTTAGTGACTGAAACGTAAGAACTCGTTTGAACTAAATTTAACAAAAAAGACTTTATGGACAAAAAATTATAAATTGAAGAAGAATTTACTGTAAAAGTTTTTTTTATGTCTGACACATGAGAATAGTTGTATATTTAGTAACAATGTAAGGCATTTAAAATGTTTAATCAGTGGCATTTTAAATAGGTACACAGTTCTCAAAAGAAATATTCATTATGTGACATTATCCATCAGCATTAACATTAGAAAGACTAAAACTTATATAGTATATACCTATATTGTCCAAAAGCAGTCAAAATGACTACATTGCGAAAGAATGATTAATGTGTAAAGAAATATGTTTAAAATTAACTTTTAATATTTTGCATATTACTTACAGCCATGTAACAAGTTATTAGTAAATATTATCAATAAAAAATTTTACTTCATTTGGGAAAAAAATATATTCTAAAAAATTCTAAGAAATTGTGCATTATAAATGTAATTGTTTTCCTGATTGAAGTTAAAAAGCAGTCAAAATTACTTCCTTGGGCAATCTAGTGTTAAGAAATTACTTTCTTAAAAGTTATTTTTTAAATGAAATTCTTTAAAAATACAAAGTACAAAAATAACTTTTTCCTATACCAGAATCATACACCTACGGCCCAAAAAGAAGTTTCAAATATATTACATATTTTTCTTTCCTTTTCTTCAATAACGCACCTTTGGTTTTTCCGAGCTCCACGCATATCTGATACGAATGCAGCAAAATTCATTGTCGATATCATTTCACTTTCTCATTCAATAAAATATCAAAACTGAAAACAATATCGAAAAAGAAGTGTATGAAATTTGTGTAAAAAATAAACAAAATGTGAAAGGATTCAAACATTACTTTTGAAATGTTAGAAATGTAAACTCCCTCGATGTTTGACTCGAAGACGACTAGAACAGAATTTGAATCCAAACAATATCTACGGATTTTGTCTCTTGTTGCGTGCATAAGAATATTGGTTGGTGAATGGGAATCAGTTCCCACTTGCACTTACAGCAGAAAAGAAGAAAGAACGAAAGAAAGGACTAAGTAAAGAAAAACAATGCACTGGCTTATTTAAACGCGCGCATTCCATTCCTTTCTATTTTGATCTTAATAAAAGGAAGCTGTCAACTCTGTCTTAATTTTAACATGAATGGACTGTTTTTCTCCTTTTTTATAAGTGTCTTTCGTTTTTCGTTATGTTTCCTCCTTTTTATTCACAGTTGAGATCTTTTTTAATCTGAATTAACTTTTTTGTGTTTATTATGACAACTTTTTTTTGCTTTACTTTTTATTGAGCTTTTAGATTGAGATTCAAGCAGCAAAAATTTGGATTTTATGTCAAATCTAAGCAATTCAGTCTTGCATAGCTTGTAAAAAGAATCCACTTTACAATCAATTACAAGAGCAGCTTAATTATAAGGAAGATAAAGTTTCGCACACAAAAAAAGATATTCGATTTCCAATTAAAATGCTTAGGTGCATAGAAAACTCCTTTGGCTTCATTTTTCTCAGCTTGAAAATAAATTTTTTTTTAACCAAAAAAATTGTTGAATCACTGAAGAGATTATAATTTGCTAAGATAAGCAGCTTAAAGTATAGTTCTCTTTTCTGAGGTTGATCAGTTTTTGTTTTTATAATTATTTAGTATTTATTGATCTATGTAGATTTTTAAGCACCATGTAATGCTTCTTTTGTAATTTCTTTTATTTACTTCGTCAAACATGGTTGATTTACTTTAAGACAATTTACGGGTGTATTCCTAATACTTTTTTAAATAATTCTTATTTCCCTCGTACGGAAAATTATTCATTATTTTTTCCCTTTTGATCCCACTTGAAGTTTTCTCCTACTTTTTATATGTTCGAACTGAATAGCAGAAAACTATTGATTTCATTAAATGAAATTACACTCTTATAATAAAAAAGTGGAGTTTTACTTATATTATTCTATATTTTTTGTGTATTTATTTTTGTCAGATATTTTTTTTGTGTTAAATATTTTAAATTTTATAGTCTAAATTTAGTAAGGAATGTATCCACTAGAGACATCAAAGAAAAATGATGAACATTCGAAATAAAAACATACACATAATACAGAATGAAAAAAATATCCTAAGTAATGATGTATAGAGAAAGAGAGAATTTGGTATTCTTATTTTCAGTGGTATGACCCTTCACACTTCAGTAATTTTATTTAATTACACCAAAAACATTTAACCTACACCTATAACGAGCTATCTCGTAAGGTTTGTCTCTTAGAACTAATTTGGGTTTTTTTTCTTTAAGTTTTTATTGAAATTTTAACCTCAACCTTCTTATAGAAGATACGAGATATGTCGATGAATAGGCGTATGTAAGGTAATGTGAAGTGTAGTTAAATATAGATTGTAATTATACTGTCAAAGTGAGTTAACATTTATAAGGTCAGATGGAAAGCATTTCTTTGCCGAGACAATATTGATTGGGGGTTTACTTAATATTTACTTAAACCATATAGTGAGACAATTTGATTAGAATTTAATTGGAATCAGATCCATTTCGTGCATACTTGTAAAGAATCATTAGTAACTTATTTAAAAGAACAGTACAGGAAACGCAGCATCTCGTTCGGTTAATTCAAATAAGACAATTTTGATTATTTATATTGCGTGCTAAAATTGATCTTCCCTACATACTTTATATATATATATATATATATATATATATATATATATATATATATATATATATAAGATAACAGACAAATAAATAGTCTGTAGATTATACGTGTTTGCAGATCTTTTTTGTGTATTGTATTAGGTCTATACCAGGAGCGTAGCAACCACCATATCAGTGATACGGGGCCTTAACACGTGTAAGTAAAAAATCGTAAAATATTAAGGAGCTCAAAACAAGGGCCCCTCAACGAATTTTTAATACAGGGCCCTCTCGGAACTAGCTACGCCACACACACACACAGTGTCTACTACTCTTACTTTCATATCGGGTTCGGGTTTCGGCTTTACGAGTGCGAAACCCTCGGAGTTAACCAGTCAAAGTTTGGAGGGACCGTTACTCTCTTATATTTGCGAGATTAATTTTCAAACATTTGGCAACCTAGTGATAATTGTCAGTAATTAAAGCATGTATATTCCCAAGTAGTTTTTTAATATGAAAGTATAACTTAACGTCATTAAAGAAATCTACGATTAGTTTCTGAATACTGCATTGTATTTGAGTTTCCCAAGAAACTTAAACTCATTATGAATAACATTTGAAGTAAGGTATTAAATAATCAAATTGTATTTCACCTTTTTAATTTTTAAAAGCTAGTTAACTCTTTGGTTTTTAAGTCAATTTCAAATAAAAACGTATTTACTTCGTTATCAATATTTTTAAGGTCAGAAGACAGCTTTATTTTTTTTTTTGTTATACGAATGCAGATTAAAGGTCTAAAAAATTTTTTAATGTATCAAACGTTTTCATTGTCGACTTTTCGTCCATTTCTTCAAACCTGAAGCCATCAGATCAGCCGTCTTGTCAATTTAGCTTTCTAACATTTAAGTGGGAAAAAATAACTCGAACAAAAGGCAGTTTTTCCTAAGGGAGTTGACTTAACTCGATTGGTAAAATGGTTGAAAGAAAATTCTTTTCAAAACTACACTCTTGAGTTCGATAATCTCTGAATGTTCCAAACGTCATTCGAGCTTCAACCGTCATGTCAGTCGCTTTCTGAAGGATTTAATTTCCTGTACTTTTCACTTAGCGAAATGTCTAGAGCTTACAAATTCTCAATTTCAACCATGTGCTTCTTCCTAAATATAATAAATTTTTATCAGATTTATGAGTAAAAAAATCCCATTGTGAGCATGGGAGTTTGAAATCTAGTTCGAACTTTCAGTAGGGATAACCATTGCATTAAGTCTTTAGTAATCCCACGAACTAGAAATTAAATATCTCGACATCTAAATATTCTGTAAAAGTATTTTTAAAATAAAAATAATGAATTAATGAACATGTCTTAGTAAGAGAACGTTGGCTTAAATATAATTATATTGAATCACAAAGAGCCGTTTGCTTTTCAATACCAAATAAAATTTCCAAATGCATATACTTCGAAATACTTGTTAAAAATTTAGGAAACCAATTTTCTTATTATTACAAAGAAGCTTGAGAAAGATTACTAAGAAAAACAATTATTGTAGTCTAATTGCTTTAAATTAAAGTCTGCTGCATTTAACTTAAAAATTCGAATTTCTACCAAAGTAAAGCGTCAGGTAATAGATAAAATATGTAAATTTAACGAAACTTTCAAAGGGAGATTTAAGTCAGGTATGTAAATGTGTACCAATCCAAAAATACAACAATTTTATTTATTATGTGTCGTGCCAAGTAGATCTGTATACACTCTCTCTCAATAATTTCATTAAAAAATATAAAAATGACTAAAATAGTCATAAATGTATAAGAGCAAAATTGTGGTATATGTACATTTAGCAAAATGGAAGTCTGAAAACTTCAAGAACTTAAAGGTTTTTAACGTAAATTTGAAGCAGTATTTGTCTTTTAATAGAACTGGCAGAATTTATTTTTCAAAATATATTTTACCGTATTAAATTAAAAAGAATTTACACTATTTTGTTATGAAGAGACAAAACCATAGGAACAGTGATTCTGTATTAGGAAATAATTATTATGTATGTTATTTTATATATGAGAGAGAGTAAATATTTCAAAAAAAATTTCATGGAAACAGGATATGAAAACTTTAATTAGTTTTTTTATATTATGAACCAAAAAATGCCTTACGTCTTATCAAATTGCTTTTTGAGTTTGAAATTGATAAGAAAATCCAAAAATCACAACTGATTCCTGAAAAATTATCTTATGTTTCATTTACGAAAAAAATAATTCTTATTTTTAAATTAACAGAATATTCCATTCGATTTGATGTATTAGGGAATAAATGATGGCGAAGCACTTTAACATGGTTCAAATCTTGCAAAAAGGATAGAATAAAACTTACCCATTAAAAAAAATTAACGAATAAAAAACGAAAAATGATTAATTTAGGAAAGAAAATTTAAAATATTATATAAAAGGGAATTAGCATGTTATCGAGCAAAAAATTTAGCAAGAGATTTTTACTAAAAATTATTCAAGCAATGATTCAGTAAATTTTTACTTCTTTTCGAGAAATGCCAGAAAGTAAATTTTTTTACTCTGGTAATATTGTCTCTAATTAAAATTTTAAATACACCAAACAGAAATTTGAAGACAACTAATATTTTTGAGAGAAGGAAATGACATTTTTTCGGATAAGCATGAATTTAATCTCTATTAAAATGATAAAAACTTCAGATCACGAGAAAGAGATAAGAAATTTGTTGTTTTTTTTAAAGAAAGCTAGGTTCTAGCATCAACAAATTAGAGGGTTGAAAGGCTATGATATGGAGGATAAGGCATATATCATGCCTCAAAATCACTATGAAATGGTACGGCATTATAATGCATACCATATATTGACATTTGGAAACATATATTCGTAGATGATAAGATAGAAGTTGAATATTATGTAAGAAGTAATAAAAAAGTACCATAAAATTCAGCTTACAGCGCGCACTTGTACTTTCAAGATGCATTTTTTAATTTTTAGGTATATTCGCAGTATAACGCTCGCGCACTCTCTTTTTTACAAAGAAATCTGAAATATACGTGTTCAATGTTCTTATCTTTTGAAGTCATTTATTCGAAGTATTATCCCAGACTTTTAAAAAATTGCATATTTCTAGAAGTACAACCTTTTAAGTTCATAAGGAATGTCATTTCTTTTAATTAGCAATATGTTGATAAACGCAGAAAAGTCTTAATTTTTTCACGCTCATCTTTTTTTCTTTTAATTTAAAGCTCTCATTTTTATACCCGGCGTGTAACACGCACACCCGTAAATTTTCATCTTATCTTTTGCGTTAAAAGTGCACGTACTGGATTTTACGGTAACTAAAATCTAGAACCTGAAGAATTACTCTCGGTATCAAAATTATTCTAAACAATTTTATGGACTTAATATTCTTAATGCGGTTTTATTACAATTTCTTATATGAAGAGATCCTCTATTGTCCCCTGATCTCAATAATTTATATAAACAAATGGAATTAGGAACTAGAATTTATTGAAGGTTGAATAACTTAGAAAAAAAGTTATAAACGAGTTGAATTCAAGAGTAATTTTTAAAATTTTAAATTTCGCTACTATCATAGAAATTATTTCTTAAGAATGGGGTAAAATCTCAAAAAACACAGAAGAGTATATTCCATGCCAAAGAAATTAAAGAGTCTGATATGAAAAATAATTGTTCATCTCAAAGTATCGATTACAGTTGAAATCATAGTTTTATTGCCAGCTTTGTCAATATTTTTACTACAAATATTTTTTTTTAATATTTTTACAGCATTTCCATGTATTCTCTTTTTGTAGAATGGAATTGTGAATTTCAAGAGCAAAACAATGTGGCTTATGTTATTTAACTGGATGTTGTGGAAGTTTTCTGTCTACGTCAATATTTTTTGTCTGTATTTGATTTGTTCGATTTTCAGATATATATTTTCTCGTTGCTAAAGAAAATTCTATGGCGGATTTCTTTTAAGTTTAATATTTTATCTGCATTACAAAATAATTATAATCTATAGCGTTTTATCCTCAGCCACTTTTGGGTATTTTTAATAAATTGCTAGTAAAAATTTTAAATTCAAAAGCTTGTTTCTTAGGCACGCACTCGATACTAAAGTTAATGGTCGCGACGGGTGACTAATTCACCCCAATCTTTTTTCTTTTTTTTGTAATTATTTTTATTGTACACGATAAAAATCGTAATTCTAGTGAATAATTTAATTAAGAGGAAGTACATTTATATAGACTTTTAAGGACTTTCCAATTTTTCTTTGATAATTTGAGAAAAAATCCAATAAAACTGAAATAAAACTGCGTGACCTTAATAATGGACACAAATCACAGACACTTTTCGTTAACATTAAAGGAATTTTATGTATTTGCAGGCAAAACTCTCGTATTTTGTGCAAGTTATTGTAGTTTTATTGTCCTGGTGATGATTCACAAATAGCATACGTAACTTTTTCTCGCTTGTGTCTGTTTGACAGGGCGTGGTGTGTCGTGTACACTTGTGACTTTATATTTTTCTTGATGGATTTTTTTAGGTAGCATTTGAAAACTTTCCTTTCAACTCAAACGTTTCATATTCATCCCTTTTCTCAGATTTACTTTCGCTATCAGGATTAATATCCATTATTTCCTCAGGTTCTACACTTGCTTGATCAATTTCAACTTCATCCAATAGGGATCGCACAGATGCCCATCTCTTTCTTTATATTCTATTCATTTACATTTTATATTCTTTTCATTTACATTTTATATTCTTTTCATTTACATTTTATATTCTTTTCATTTACATTTATAAACCATAATGAGTCGTACAACACAGCAGTCAAAACCACTAATGTGTTCACAGGGGGAAAATGTAGCCTTTTCATAGAAAATATTTTGAAACAAAAGTGGTCACGTGGGTAACTCACGCACCCCTAGTACCTTGAAGTTGTAAGAAAACGTTTGCCATTCCCACCTGACGAATACATTTTAGTTTACAGATGACTAAAATGTATGACAGGTAACATTTTAGTTTAGACTGTCATATAGGAGGGTACTGACAAGGTCGTTCGTAATAAATTAACAGTTTTCCATGAATTAAAGATTTCGTGAGCCTGGGGTGACTCTGTCCCTCCCGCGACCGCTCCCGGGTTAAGTTAAAAAATATTTCAATTTAAAGCAATTATACATTTTATTTTCGTTACAAATTTTCTAACTTGGAAAAAAATATTTCTTAAATCCATATAAAATAGCTATAATTTTTTCAAAACATCAACTATTTAACCACACGCATGTCTTATACTCAACTACTCAATAATTTCAGTATCCTGGGATTTCGAATCGCCAAATAGCTGAAGTCATTTCAACTCGTTTCTGAACATAAAACAACTTAAGTTAAGTAGATTCGAGTCAATTACAACAAATGTAACTTTATACTACGTCATGCTCATCTTAAAATGCCTGTATGCTGATAATATTTTAAGATATCAAAAACCTTCAAATTACAAAAATATATTGCTTAAAATATTTTGCTTGGTTTTTATTAACAAGAAATTGGTCAAATATTTAAAAAAAATTCGTAAATTACGTACATTCAGAAATCTAAATTTTTTAAAAAAAATATTGCGTTATACTATTATATTATTTGGTGTTTTGCTAAAAAATACCGTATTTATTCGAATCTAAGCCGGCATCGATTTCAAGCCGCACCTCAAATTCTCAACAATTTTTTTTGTAAAATATGAAAAATAATGTGAAATGGTTTGTCGATATCCAATTTTACGAAATTGAGATCAATTGAAAATGAGAACTAATTGGAAGTGAATAATTAGTTATATGCCAGTATTATGAACTTTTGAATGGACATACATGATTGCTCTACCTGCCCCATTCAACGATTTCTTTTCCCTTCGATTTTAAGTAGTTTTGGTAGCATTTGCTTTAGATTCGAGTAAAGTTCTTTTTTTCTGTAAAAGATAAAACATTTCATTTCTTTTTAAGAAAAAATCATCTCAGTCGCATGCCAATCATTTCAAACAATTTTGGGATGTTTTTACACAATGATAGTTTATTTATCCTAAATTTATGCTTCATTTAACACATAACATCAATCCATTTTTTTTTATCTTTATCCAATCAACTTCTAAATTGTCTTTATATTTTTATTTTCATTTTTAAAATTTCTTTGGCGATAGTTTTGTAAAAACCATTTATTTTAAATCTCTCAATACAGAATTTCCTATAGCTTGTTCGAAGTAGCATAAAATTGATAAGCGTAGCATTTATCGCTTCAACTCACTTCGCTATATCCACATCATGAATCGTGCCAATTCTCATATTTAGCTTTGCGGTAGAGTTACGAAAATAGATGTTGTGATTTATTTACTAGTGCGAATAGAAATAAGGTAAGAAAAGTGGTTTGGATTAGAAATTATTTCCATGACTAAAAAGTAATTACTGTTTATGTAATTTTAATTTGAGAAATACTAAACAAACTTATTTGCATTTCCTTATTTGTTCATTGTTGAACGAATTTCTCATTATAATGAAATTATATTTTAGATTTCAAAATATGTTCGTTTAAACTTCACTTTATCGTGTTTGGGGTTAGTAAAGATATAATTATTTATTTATTTATTTTTGCTAGTTTCACACATAAGCTTTTTTTTTTTCATTTCAAGATTAGCTTTATTTTTTAAATGAATGTATTATGCATTTACAAGAATGTTAATACTGTGAATCCAATAATTAAGACCTAAAATTAATACTTGGTGTTTTTAATTTTTAGAATGATTGAGTAAAAATGAAATGAATAATTTCTAATGCGTTCACATGGATTTACCTTTTTTTATTTACGAACCTAATCCAAAATCTGTATATATACTATTTCTCTCTTTTTTATTTTAATTCTAATAGAACAAACCAAAATGACCACAAGATTTCTCTAACTAATATACACTTTAATTTTCCAAGAATTTTTTAATGTTGTTTAAAACGAGATAATTTCCTGCTCATTTCGAGTTAGACGAGTTAGTTCTGAAAACAACAATAATGGAGATCAGAAGTTCAATCGAATCATCTTGACCTAGCAATTACTACAAAAGGAAACTCAAATTTCCAGAGTAGTTTCTTTCTCGAATTTCTCTTTTAATTGGAAACCTGTTACTTGATATAGATAATAATATTCTTGGATTTTTTTAAGTTCCCTTCTCTCTCCTTTCTTCTGATGGAACCAAAAATAAGTTTCATTATATCAATAACAGACTCCCATTTTTTGACCACGATAATAGTTCCATTTTATCCAGGGTAGAAGTTTTTTGAAAAACGCTTTTTTACAAGATATAAATAAGAGGCAATTATTTTTTTCTGGGAGAGATTTCAAATATTAGTTTGAAAGCTTCACAATAATAATATTAATTGAAAGTATTAAGCTAAACCTCACAAAATATATTATAAACGAATTTTAGTTTAATTTACAAAGAAATATGAAATTTCTGTAATTTACATTCTATCTCTCCTTGTATAAAATTAGTTATTTTTTCCTGATAATATCAATTTGATAACAGGTTGTTTAATTAAGAAATTAATAATAATCATGAAGGCATAGCTGATCTATTCTGAAAAATATTATTTTTGACTTTTAATCACATGTACTTATCAATGATAATGTCTTAGCTACATTAATTAAATAACTCCTGAAAGAGAGATCTTACATTTGACAGTAATATTATAAAGATCCATTAGGTTTGGTGGCTGATAGTGGAGGACATAACCTTGCTTATAGAAAAATAATGTATGTCTGACGATTCAAATTGTGTACTCTCAGCTCCAATTACGAGCCTTAAGCTCTAAAATTAATAATATCTTTTATTATTTCATCCGCACTTCCTAACTTTTATTAACGTTTAAATATTAATAATGGTAAACTTTTCATGACATCTTAATGTCTTGCTACAGAGGAAAAAACATCGTAAGACTTAAAGTCTTGAAAACTGGGAGATGAAATTGAAAAAAAATGAAGTATTTCAGAAATTTAATAAAAATTGCTGAATAGTTTATGGCTTTTTTTAAGTCTGAACTTTTTTATTTAACTTTGAAACAATTTTCATTTTGAAAACTGTGAGAAAAAATCTAAGTATTACAGTTTCAACAAAAATTGCTAAATAGGTAAGGTTTTTTAGATCTAATCACTTTTATTTAAATTTTCTCATTGAAAACTTGGTTTTAATTAATTTAAACGGGATCTTTTTTTTAAAGTTTTTTTATTCATTCGGAGCAGGTTTCCAAATGAAACAAAATAAAATAATAAATAACCTTTTTCATGGACATTTATTCATTTAACTAATTGATGTTTTCAATACGGAAATTCATGTTCAATGACTAGCTTCCTCAATATCAATGACGCGCAACACGACACTCGAACGATTGAAAATTTTGCTCCATAACATAATTTTAAAAGTTGCCAACTGTACAAAAAAAATAATATCTTTTTTTTATTCCTTCCAAATTGTTTTATTAACCATTTTACAAGAGGTCTTAATAGTCATTAGCATCTTTAATCGAAAAGAGGAATCCATTTGCTCCTAATTATTAAGCCACATTTTTTCAGCATGAAATTAAAAGTAATATATTCACTAAATACTTATTTCCAAAAATTACTAATTTGTATCTTCTGAGTATTTCTTTATTTATTCAAACACTGATATATAATTTATTACATTTAGTTTCCGTTAGATTATGACTTGTCAAATTTATTAAGAAATTAAAGTTTACTAGCCAAACCATTAATTTTTGAGAGATGAAAACTACATTTTTATTTAAAATTAATAAAGGGAATTTAAAATTCTGAATATAAATTTTTATAAACTAGAAACATACAGAGCTGGTATTTATTCAACAAAATGCGGGACATAATAACAATTCTTAGGTAGCAAATTCAATCAGATACCTTAAAATATAATTCAATAAACACAAAAAAGATTTGAAAAATAATTTTAATATAATAAGGAAGACAACTTTATTAATTTGATATTTTGTGTAATGTTCCAAAGCAATAACTAAGAATATTTTTAAAAAATTATTTAAAGATTTTAGTGATATTTTTATTAAAACTGTTTTCCCAGATTTTTAAACAGTTAATATTTATTAGCAATATTTTGTTCTAAACTTTTATTTTGAAAAAGGACATTTAAAAACTGTCTTTTTTTATATTCAAACTTAATTAATAATAATAATAATAATAAGTTATAAAGCTTTTGCGCTGTCCATATGAATGCATCTTCAGAAAAATAAAATCAAGAACTTGACATTCCGAGCATTACACCCGTATCTTAGCAACACGGACTTACCGGTAACAATGAAGCGCTTAGCCTACGTTTCAGGTGAATTAGTACGAAAGTTCCTTCTATTGTTCTGGAAGTCGCCGAACACGTTACTCTCTGCTTTGATACCAAACCACGTTCTGAACTCTCCAGGTTGCCACGTGGAATACCTTTCATGATCGTCGCCAAGTTTGCTCACTCAACCATCGCCAAGTGCTCCCTCCGAATGTCAAAGTACTGTCATTCTAACTCTGCGGCAACCCAACGTAAAAGTTAGATACTTAGACCTTATCCCTCCAACATACAAAAATAAAAATTACTTTAAAATTTTTGGCTTAAATCACGACTTTCTTAAACAACAAAAGAGCGGTGTTTTACGTGTTGTTTGCTAGTGAGTAATAAATAATTCTTTCGCATTGGATCATTAGACTGGAGACAGGAAATTCTTTTTCTCCTTTTCGGAAACGATATTATTTACTGATGCATGAAATAGTGATGGTGACTGAGAAAAACAAAATGGTTACATTTTTATTCATATTCAAGGGGAAATGTTCATTTCCTTCTCGGTGGCTTATTAACACATCTGTTAGAATGTCCCCGTTGAAGCGAGATAAAAAAAATTTTAGTAGCCACAATGTTATTTTTCAATTGAATCAAGTGGAAAATTTTTGCGTAAGTTGTTAAAACTATAAAAATAACGAACAAAATACTTATTTAGATGTTTACTTAAAATTATTGAATTCGTTCACTGAAAAAACTAAATAAATAATCTTAAATAAGAAGTTCAATTGCAATTAGTTTCTCTTTTCAGCATTTTAGTCATGCTCACCAATTTCTCTCACCTAATTTTAAATTTTGTAACACCTGAAGTATAAAATTACTCAAAGCAGTCATAAGTGCATGAAAATGTTGATAAGGTAGAAAATTAAAGTGTAATTTTTTTCTGATGTTCAAAAGAAGACAAATTACAGAAGAATACATTACCAATGTTAAAAAAGCTAAAGTAAAACCATTTATTCTTCAAAAGGAATTTTTTAATGAAGTTAAAAAGGTTTAGCTCACACAAAGTAGATTAGAACAATCATCCCTGTTAGTTTTCAGTCTCAGGATTTCTTGATTAAGTTTCAAGATCTGAGGAAATTTAATTAGTAGAATAGGGGTATTTAAACAGCGAGATAGGTTTTTATTTAATTGACGTGAATTCAAAAAATGTTATCTTAAGATTCAAAAAAGGCTATCTTAAGATTCAAAATCAACTGAATACTTTGCTTTTAAAAGATATTGCATTATTAGTCTACATATATTTTTAATCATTTGTTTCTGCCTAAACTGTTACGAGAGTTAACATAATAAATTTTTTAACCTGAAGTACAAATTGATCTTTGGGGTCTTTAAAAAATTTATCTCTTTATTCTAATAAAATCTCTGAAGTTCTTCCTAATCTTACTTTTGTAATTCTTCAAAGTATTTTACATAAAAAATTATTTTTATAGGTAAACGTTAATAATACAAAACGGTAATATAAAAATAAAATAAATATAAAATTTATAATCACGGAAAAAGTAGCTGCTAAACATGTATTCTAAATTTTTTTCACGAAATTGTCACAGCATTTTATAGTAGTATTAAGCATATTATAATTACAGCTTTAATTAATAAAGAAAACTATAACTATTATTAAGAACATTTTCACTATTTAGAGAATTTTTTTTCAAATGAAATAATAATTTCTCGAAAGTTTTTTTTATGAAAATAAATAAGCTTTGTGCTGCAAATCATGCCGTTTAATTCTGAGAAGAAAAAAAAATATTGATTTACATTTCCCATAAATACTGCAATTTGCCTAACAATATACTTAGACGATTTTAAGCTAATCAGCTTTTTTTAAAATTCAGTCTCAATCGATACCAATACCTACCATAAACATACTGGAAATAGCCACTTTAACTTATTGTGAAAAAGGTAATTGTGTGAAATAAAAGTCAACAACAAAATATACTAAAAGAAACTCTCAAGTACTTCGATAATAGAAATACCGTCTATTTATAAAACATTTCTTAATCAGCAAGGCTTACCACATAATTTATCATGAATAACAAAGGGTCGTCCGTCCAAAAAATTTAACTGATAATACCACCGACTCTCGAAATATCATCAAACATAACAGAGCGACAAAGCAACGATAAAACTTTTGCAGTGTAAACAAACTTCGGATAAATAAACGGCTATGCACTAAGAGGGAAACTATTAAGTTTACTTAAAATAGCTCACTTTAAATTCTAAAGTTATTAAAATATATCGAGAACAATACAAAACATCCTTACATTAATACATAGCAATAATTAGAAATGAACTCATTTAATTTCTTTAATGATTTATACCGTTTTTTGATTAATTTGAATTAACTAATAAATACGAAGATTATTTAAGATATTTTAATTTAAATATTCGTAAATTGTGACTCTTGTTCACATGAAGAAACAAATTCACATTCATAGTATATTAAGTTTTTCAAAATCATCTTCAATATTCATAAGAAAATAAATCTATGATTCATGTCTCCAGAATATTTAATTTATGTTTGTAGGTTTTAATATAAAATTAATAGAGTATAATTAAATAAAAATTTCCCATTTTCTCGTACTACTTTCGTATGTGATAACCATTATCAACATTACTATATGTATATATATATATATATATATATACATCCATGTTAATAAATTATTCAATTTCAAACGAAAAATGAAGAACTTAAATTGAGATTTTATCTTCAAAGTTTCAATAATATATTCAAAATTTCGAATCCTAGAATTATCGAGTAATTCTCCATCAGTTAGCTGAGTGTTTCTCCATCATTGTGCATTGTAATTAAATCCTCAAAATTCACTTTACAATTGGATTGGAATCTTTGATTACGGATCAATGGTGCTTGGAGCGAACATTAAGATCAATGTAGCGGAAAGATATTCGGTATTTTCTGCTTTCTGCCAGAGAGTACATTTACTTGTTTCTTTTGAAATGTAGCAATCAGCTAAGACTTTGAAAAAATTTTCTTGTGTCGAAATAGATACATAAATGCTCTCCACTTCTCGTTTGAGTTTCGTCAGTCAAGAGAGCATTTCCAAAAATGATGTAAAAGAAGATATACTATAATCTTGGACTTCTCTGACTGGGATATATAGTTAAGAGAAGTTCTTCTTTTTCGAAACTTCGTCTTTTTTTCCAGGTTTTTTTCTTTTCAACAAAACATTTCTTTACAGCAGATTTTATTTTGTGTGTGACTTTTTGGGGTAATTATTTTAATCTTTTATTATTTTTATTTAAATTTAAGAAGTTTGGATTGAACTGAATTATTTATCGTTCCTGCTTTGTGTAAATTTAGTTTAATACTGTTTTTAAAACTATAATGTGAAATAGTTATTTTACTTAAAGTTAATAAATACACACACACTCTTCACTATATCTTCACTCTATTTTTTCTTCATATTCTCTCTCTCACTCTCTTTCTTCATATTATATTTTTTGTCTTCATTCTTATTCTATAACTTCATATTTTTATGTAAAGTAGTTTGAAAGACTACAGAGATGCTTAGTTTTTAAGAACTGAGTAAAAAAGTTACATTTATCTTAAATCTACATAATTACAGTTTCAGTCACTTTTTATGTATACTTTTAAATTTCAAAACCAACGAATAAAAACACTCAGAGTTGTATTCTGTTATAAAATACTAAACTTCAAAAAAGGATTTATAATTTTTTAAAAAAAATTTGAAGCATTTAGCTTTGTTATCCTTATATTAGGATATAAGGATAACGCTTTAAAAACACATTTAATAAATCAAGATATTTTTACTGCCTCTTCAAATAAATTCAAAATATATAATTACATTAACAAGCTTTTCCAAAATTTTCTTAAAATTTCCTAAATTAAACATTAATATTAATGTGATACAAGACTAACATAAGAAATACTTATATTATTTATATTTTGTGCATGGAGATAATTATATTTAAATCGAGAGAACTTATAACGAAAAAAAATCTTAGTTCTAAAAAGGATGTGTGTGAGTAGTTATTAAGTTTAAAAAAGATGGTTTTAATTAAATATTTACCCTCTTTTCAAGGTTTACTTTCTGAAAACATTTAAATAGGAAAAAGAATAGCTCAGTAATTTACTCGGAGTTGTCTTGTTTCGGTTAATTACTTTAGTCATCCGTGCTTTCCATCGTAACTGAGAATTTTAAGTTATAATGGATCTAACCCCAAAATTGTTAATGCGAGAGACAATATCCATGAATTTTCCTTTTCTCCTAGTCGTCTCAATATTACGAGCTCATTCATAAGGCAATACAATCGGAATAATACTCTCTCTCTGTAAATGATGTGTAGTAGATTCAATTCATGGTTCTATAACAATTTCCGCTTTGTTGAAACATTATTCATATCTCCACCTATTGCTTAAAGGTGATATATATCAAATGGGTTGTAAATTTCAAAAGATAATTTTGTAATACAAAGTTCAATGTTGTATTCTGCTTAAGCTATTATGATATTATCCCCAGTTAATTTACTGGAATGTAAGCAAAGCGTTGAACAGTATTTATATTTAACTTCTCGATGAAAAAGTGACGGTATAATTTTGGATGTTGTAAGTTGCAAAATCATTTAAATCATTTGTACAACAATTTTTAAGATTTTTAATAAATGTGTAAGAATAAATGCAAAAATGCATTATTTTAAATGTATAAAAATTATTTAATAGAATTAAACACAAAGAATTTATTGAACAGAAAACACTTGTTGGAGATTTGTAACGTTTATTAAAAGTGTATTATTTTAAAATTTACCCCATAAAAATTACCTCTACAATAAGAATTAGTTCTTACCAACACGATACATTATAAAATTTTAAATAAATTCAAAAAATTACACTAGATAAAAATAATAGAAAATTCAGTATTCGCAACGTGTATGAACAAAAATTTAATACGGTTAGAGAGATAAAAAGATTTTATTATAGGAATTCGATGAACAATCTACATTAATTGAATTTCATATGGAAGAGATTATCATAGAAAGCTGAATGTTGAAATGAGATCTAACTTAGTATATCACAGATATGTAACATGAATACAAAAAGATTAAAAGAGACGTTTATCACCTATCCCTAAAATTTTATTTTTACTGATATTATTCTGTAAATTAACACCTTTTGAATAATTGAAAAAAAATATGATTTCCAATATATAATACAATTTCCAATTTTTAATGTATTTAATTTAAGATAAAAAATGTTCTCCAATTTATATTATTGGGGAAAAATACAATATTTTGCTTTCCATAGCAATACTAAAAGTAAAAAATGTATTGGCAAGAAGTAAAAATAAGAAAATAATGTTACGCTATATATACATGCGTATGTTAGTAAAGTAATAAACAAGTATTGTCTGAAAAAAATTTGGTTTTTAAATTTCCCGCTTTGTTCCATTTATTTTTAAGTTGTATTCGAAGACAAAAAATATATGAATATGCAATTGTATTTCGCTCAGTAGATATCAAAGATTTTTTTCTTGAATTATAATTCATTACAGTTTCCCCACAAAATTAGTTGAAATACTCTCTTTTGCAAAAAAAATCGAAGCCCCAAGGAAGATTTGTCCGATTGTGATAAGATTTCACAGGTAAAGACATCTTGATGGAACATACAAATGATGTAATTTTCAAGGCCAATGAACATGAATTGCGGTCGTAATGCGCATTTCTGCTGAGTAACTCGGAAGATATATAACCGGTAATAGAGGCGGAAAATTGTTGCGGTCTTATTTCATTTTCGCCGTTGTAATTCCCTACAGAAAAATGATGAATGATGCCATCAAGAAGTTTTCGAAGACCTTATAGGTAACTGAACGACTTCGAAAATGATAGTGTTGTCGGAGTGCTTGAATCTGGGTGGTCATACTGAGCAATAGGACGTCCCCTGTAACGTGCGGACATAGCTGTGCAAAGATGCTGGCAGCAATAGTTGCTGTGAGGAACTTTTCAACGAAATGAACGCTCAAGATGCACAAATGTGAGGCAAGATCGGATGACTGTTTGACTGGCCCGAACTGCTCCAACGGTATCATATTGCCTACTATTCAACGTACTACAGTTCTTTTACTACCCCCGTGGTACCTCCCACCATTTCACGGAACTTGGATGAGGCGGGGTTACGCTCACAGCGGCCTTTGACCCGATAACATCGGCGGAATCGTCGAGAGTAGTGTCACAGCCAAACATCGTGGTTGCCATCGGACTGGCATCGCATAGTGTTCAACGATGAATCTTGCTTTACTCTTGTAGCAGATGACCTTCGTCTTCGTGTCTGAAGAGACCGAGACCAACGGTCTCAAACAACCCTTGTTTTACAAAGGCATGCATCCATAACCCCTGGCGTGACGGTGCGGGGGCCAATCTCATACGACAGCAGCTCATCTCTAGTCATCCTCCATATATCTTTAATAACTCAACAATATGTTGATACCATTCTGAGGCCGGTTTGTATCATTCTTCATGGCACGTCTTCCGGGGGACAGTTTCCACAATGCTAGGTCCCACAACTCTTGCATATCTCTGGACTCATCGTGCCGTTAATACTTTTCCATAACCATCAAGGTCACCAGACCTTTAACCATTCGAACATGTCTGGTACAGGGAGGGCACCAGATTCGGGCCCCCCAAAAGGTCGCAGATCTGCAGCAGCAACGGATGAATGCCTGGTAGAATGTATCGCAGGATTACATTAGGAATCTCTATCAGTCTTTACAGAGACGTATACAAGCATGTATCGCCGCCAGTGGTGGTTCCGACAACTACTGATTTTAACATTCAAGCTGTAATCGTGAGCCGTGGAAGCGCCCTACGGCCATAATATTTTATCATCTTATTATTTGTGTGTGAGCATATTAACAATTACTTCCTTTATGGTCCTCCGATTTTTTTGCAAAAGAGCGTAGTTTTCATCATTGAGTCGATCTCATCTCACGGAAATTCTAAATTAGGACTTCCGTCACCCGAATCCGTTGGGAGGGATTGAAGCAGTTTAATTTAAATTCACAAAAGTAGGGACTGTTTTCTGTTGCTCTAAAGTACAAAAATATTTCAGTTCCAGAACCAGTTTTTTTTTAAATTTTTTAACAATCCTAACTTTTAAAAATCACTGAAGTTCGACATAGCTTATTTGACTTAGTACAAGCAAAACTGCACAAGTTCTCATTTCTTAAGAAGACCATCCTGAGAAATATTGAAAGATTCATGCATGCAAATTTTAAAGATTTATATAAATACAATTTTAAATATGACAATTTAAATGCCATCTCGTTGCTTAATTACTATTAGAAACTACAACAAATTGTACTGCAATAATGCATTATTAATCAAGTTTAAAATCTTTCAGAGAATACTTAAATATTCCTAAACTTTGAATTTTTTTATTTCGCCTCTGAAAAAAAGAATGGTAAATTCACATAGTACGTATTTCAATGCATTAAAAATAATATAAAGAATATTTTGTTTAACGGAAAATGTGGCATAAGGTAGCATTGACACCAGAATACTTTTTAAAGAACGTTAACGATAAAACTTTGCGCCTTATTAATTATAGACAAACGTAATTTTTCTGCTAAAAATTCTCAAACAATAGTATAGTATTTTTTATCAATTTATTACGCATATAATGTTTTCGTTTCCTATTTAAGAAATTTATCTGGATTATGCATGCCTTAAAAAAAAATTTAAAAATCAATAATTTCTCAAAATTAAATAATTTTTTCTCGATAAAACATTTATAATAAAAGTTTTTAATTTCCAAGTAGAGTAAAAGTGTATCGATTTGTTGTATATGTTGAACCTCAGGTTAGTAATTAACTCAGTTCATGATTTTAAAAGATATTCAACAACGATATGAATTGAAACAGGATTTATCGGATTTGGAAATTTATGATTCATGACTGTTTTAAACGCTTAATAATTTAAGAAGCAAAAAATGCGAATGTGACGATATTTTAAAAATAAAATTCAAAAACAACTTGTCCTTCAAATTTGACATTAATTCGTCATTAAGAACATGATCATCAACTTGTTGTTTCATTTAATTTCTTCATTAAATTACCAGGAATCTTTTGCAACGGTTCATTTTCCGCTAAAGTGACTGTTTCGTAAATTCAATCTATACTTTTATTCGAAAAAATAGACACTCATTTTCGATTTTATTTTTTTTTCTTCTAAGCTATCGACTATGAAATAAAAAAATATATATATTTCAAGCTTCAACAGCTATCTGTCATTTTTGACAGAAGATTGGAAGTAGCCGACTACCTCTGTTGGATAACAGTTTAAATACCAGTCCCCCTGAATAAAAAAATTTGAACAGTGTTATTCAAACTATTTGAATGGTGCGGCACCGTTTTGGACATTTTTTTTTATCCTTTCCTTTTTTCTCTAAAAAAATATCACTCTAACTCCCCAACATATTTCACAAAACCGCTTAGAAACTTTTTCTTGTTATTTTCTCTGCATTTTTAAATCAGTTTACATGGCTGATGTTTTTTTTAACTTTTGAATAAGCTTATACAAAAGTTTATAAGACCGTGATGTTAATATGAGAAGCGATAGTCAGGTTTAGAATCAATATCATTTTAAAGGAAATCAATTTTTGGCTTGAATAAACTCTAGAGCAAAAAGCTATAACTATACCTAAAATAATTATATGCCTATATAAAAGCTATAACTATACCTATATAAAAACTGCATTTTTTACAGAGAAAAAAATTTTCTTCACAAAATATGAGGTTTTTTTGTTAGCTTATTTCTCTTAAAAGCATCAAAAGTAATAAAATTTGCAAATAGATATTGGCTATTGATAATCATGCTTTAGAAAGTTTTATTGAAGTGGTAAAAATCTTACAAATGTAAGAAAGGCTCGACGAAAAAATATATAAATTGATTGAGGAAAGATGAATCATCTATTAAAAATGTAAATTAAATTTAAGTCGATGTAAGTTAATTTTATAAAATAATCAGTTTTTAAAACAATTAAAATCGTTATTCGAGACCAAGATTCTTTTAACATAAATAATAATACATATTTTAAAATGAAAAATTGAAATTAAATTCTTCATGTCAGTTTTTAAACGTGTTGAATCCAAAGGCAAAGATGGAGGACAAAGTAATTGGGATGGTAAAACTCGATGTATGAGCCTTTAAAAGATATTGAAAGTGGTGTGCTGTCCAATTTTTTTTGATTGATATAAAATCAAGGTATCAATCAGTAAAATAAATTTATCTAAAAAAGTAAGTCTTTTTAATGTTTTATATATATATATATATATATATATATATATATATATATATATATATATATATATATATATATATATACATGGACAAAAAAAATTAGCGCAACCAAGAAAGAGTCGTCAAAATTAAACGAATTTTTTTTTACATACGTAATGACTACTTTGATATAAGTAAATGATTAGAAAACCAAAGAAAAATGGATAATTTATTTTTTTCAGAGAAAAAGGCAAAAGAACGGAGGATTTAATGCCTTGCTGAACTTATCTAGCGTGAATGGACGGTGCAATACAATCGGGCATTGAGGCACACAAGTTCTGTATGATGTCTTGAGACATTTCGTTCCATATTTGCTGTAACCTTGCCTCTCGTTCGTTCAAACTCGTAATATGCCCAGCTTGCCATCCCAAGTGATCCCAGATAGGCTCGATTGGAGACAAATCTGGGGATCGGGCATGCCAAGGAAGGGTAGTAACAGTGCGGGAACAGTCTTGTGAGACCCTTGCCGTGTGAGGCCGAGCATTGTCTTATTGAAAAATGGCTCCTGGGAGCCGTTGCAAGAATGGCAACACATGTGGTTGCAGGATGTCATGGACATACCACTGGGCTGTCATGGTGCCACGGATCAATACTAGCAGTGACCGTATATTGTAGGCACCTCATACCATCACACCAGCTGTGGGAGCGGTGTGTCGCTGTAAAGCAAAGGCAGATTGAGGCATTCACCACGGGGTCTCCAGACACGAACACGATTGTCATCACTGCTAGTGGACAGTCGCGGACGCCCAAAAATAACTTCAGGGGCAAGAGGTTAAGACTGTCTTCGGTAAAAGTATGAGAGCTTGAAGTAAACAAATTTTTTTGTTACTATTTTTATTCATTAATAAAATTTAATTATTCCAATAAAATTGTATTGTAAAAAGAAAACACATTCTCAGAAATTAGGCCACCTCAGGTGAAATTTGAACCCTAGACCTTTGGATTAGAAGTTCAACGCGCTATCCATTGTGCTACTGGGACACAAGCAATTTTCTTTTTTTATATATGGTTTTGAACTATTATTCTTGTTACTATTTATTCACTAATTAAATAGAATTAATATTTGGAAAAACTGTGTTAACATCAGGTGGCATCCACTACAAGTTTAAAAAATGTATTTGAACTTAAGTGGATGAATAAAAAGTATTTTATTAACAATTGAAAATTTGAACGATATGTATATAGGGAGAGTGCGAAGTTATGGTAGGAATTCAAAAAGTATAAGAAGTAAATCAAAATAAAAGCTTAATGGAAATTTTGATCGACCAATTGTCAAAGCTGGTCGCGCGCTCGCATATTACCTTACAGCTAAGATAATAGGGTGATCCGATTTTGAGATGCTTTTGATTCCGATTTTGACAATATAGTATTTGTTCTTGCTGGATTTTTCTCTCTCTTCCCAAACTATTTTCAAATAAACAATTATTCCTTATTGCCTTACATGTGTATTAAAACAGTATAATTTACAATCTATAAGAGAATAAAGTTATTTTCAAAAAGAACTCTAGAACAACCAAATGATAGAAGGGAATGTAACCTCCAAGAAAATATCCACGATATCTAGTGTGCACATATTGAAAACCACGTGTGACATTACTGATAATGAAATGATTCATGTGGGGATTCTTGGGTTGCATATCAGTCCACCATTTTGTGGCAGTATCAAGCGTTAATTAAGAAATATAATGTAATGTCGAAAATAATCAAGAAATATCAAACAGAAATTCTGCAGCATTCCTTTCTAAGTCAACTAGTTTCTGTCCTGATGACTCCCTAACTCAACGGGAGAAGGTGCGATCATTAGATTTATTTCAATCTATCATTTTATGTATTATTTATATTTTTTCATAAAGAAAAAGTTTGATTTGCATTTTCAATTAATATGGCGTAAATTAAATACAAGCAGGCTAAATAATTTAATAAGGAATACATCTCTTATCTTACTGAATTTAGAATGCAAAATATAAATTCTGTCAATACAATTCGTAGAATTATTTAATTTTAGAGTTATTTCATTATTATTTTTAATGTTCCATTAATTAACTGTTTTTCTCAACACTTTTTCTGGAATCCTCCCCTCCCCAAATTATTATTTCGAGAAATTCATCGATTGATTGAATGCATACCAAAATTTTTTTAATTAAAAATTGCGTTATATATTGTAATGTTCAAACATAGTTTATTAAATTGAAAACTATTTTTGGGGTTTATCATCAAATATTTAAACAATATCCAATGGAAGTGCATAAAGACATAAAAATACTATTTATAAAATGCGTAAGTATTCAAAGATACAAGTCCATATTAGGAAAAGGACAAAAAAGCATCATAGAAGCTAAATTATGAATCTAGATTAATATATTTAAAAATAAACCGAAAATTTTGAGAGTACGAAAACGCTAATCATTGTTTTTATAAACATGCGTTAAATTTTATGCAAATTGAAAAAGGCATCAGTAATATTGTGCGAGTCTTCGCACACACACACAACCACATTTCTCCGAAAAGCATTTAAAGAACAAAGGAATAATAATCCGTCTATTCACCTGTCACTTGGAAATAAGCATCGAACAGTCTCTCTCACAGAACACAACACATTTCTAAGCTTCTATCTTCTCAAGTATTTTTTCACTTACTTTAAGGTAAAAGCAACAAACATTTATAGGAAATGATAGACAATACAATAATTCTTTTTTTTTTAAAAAAAAAAAAAAAAAAAGATAGAATTCTTCTAAACGAAATAAAAGACTACTATATTTGAGAAGAAATAGTAAGCGTTAAATATTTTTTTATGAAATCAAGTCGTTCAGATTTAACGCAAGTATTTAAGAGACTATAAACCAGACAAAATTTTATGGCCACTCTTATCACTGCTGAATTTCCTACTTATTTATACTTGTTTTCGATTTGAAAATGTCGAGGAACGATTCACAATAAGAGTAACCACAAGAGACATGTGACAAAACAATATATTTTACATTTAAAATAAAATTATCGGATTGACCTTCCATTCAGTTATGATAAAGTAAGTCGAATGTCAAGGAATAGAATATAAACAATTTTTCATATCAGTAAATAATTCATAATGTAGGCAAATTTCATTTCTATATATTTGCACGTAATTAAAAAACTTTTTTTTTCATTTTTTAAAGTAAATAATTTTGATTTTCATAAAAGCAAACATTTATTTACAAATGACATTTTGAATGAACCTGCGAATGTTGTTAATTTATTTACACCAAACAAGGAACACTCAGCCTCAATTTTGTTATTTATTATATTGTTTTTATTAGGCATTATTTTCAAGTAATAAAAGCAATATAACTCTTTAAAATTACAGATTTTATTATGTACAGATAGAGACATTTCTGAAGTCTATTACCTCTTAATAGTTGAAAATTCTGCCTCTTTAAATATCCGACACAATAAATATTTTCTAGAAGTATAGGGATGAAATGTCAATGTATTTATCATTTGAACATCACTCAAACGTACAAGGTATGTTGCGATAGTTTGTCATAGCTCAACTCTTATTACTAAGCTGAACCAATCAAGTATGTAATCATGTAATAAAATTATATTGCTTAATTTAACCCTTTATCTACCGCATTATGATTTACTAGTTATTTTCATGCAATATTTCTTTTTGAATCAGTACATTGAAAATTAAGGGATATACACAAACAAAATACTCAACTTTGGGTAATTTAATCCGTTAGATCTAATTAATTAATTAAAGATATTCACCTGTAAAATTAACTATATATACTATTCATCGTCAAATCGTTATCTAAGGTCTTCATTCCTTTCAAAAAGAATACGACACCTACATTTTGACATTAACTACTTTTTCGAAACATAAATTACAATTTTCGCAATCCGCTGAAAACGCCGTCTGCAGAAAACGCAACATCTGCTATAAAACTATTCGCCTTCCCCGCTAAAATAACTCATAGAACCCGTGCTGCCATATATCTTGGAAAAGTCGATTTAAAAGAATATTCCTGCTAAGTATCGTCAGAGTATTCGTAAAAATTATTATTCTATATAATTTTAAATTGCGTGGTGCTTATAAGTACCGTCAGTAGTTAAAGGGTTAAAAAATTGAACAATTACGTCCACTCAATTTTAAGAATTAATGCGTATCAAAAAAGAGTATAAGTAGAAGTATAGAAATTGAAATATATATATGAGTTTGTTGTTGATTTAAAGTCATATAAAACTATCGATATAACTAAAAGATTTTCATCAGAAAAATTGAATTCAACAATACATATTCATTCTGTGCGCGTAGAAACTCTTTCAAAGAATAATACATTCTAACTCTCTAGAATATGTAATGTTACATTGTGCTTCTTTGTAGAAAGTTATCGATTTTATAAAACCTAGCAAACTTATCAGGAAATTGAACTTTCTGAAATACGAGACACATGTCTCGAAGTTTTTTTTATCGAAAAGAATAAAATAAGTCCTTCAAGTTAACAACTCGATCTTTTCTTTCTCATCCCAAATATTAGCATATCGCGAAACTCAGCACGCTCAATCTGTATTTCTTTTCATTATATATGTAAATGATTTACCTTTTTTTTCAGATGTAGATATTTCTTTTTGTTGTTATGTTTTATATAACAGAGGAATGCATTCGAATGTTTCAAATCGATCAACAACTTTCTTACTCTT
Source organism: Trichonephila clavipes (assembly GCA_019973935.1). NCBI lineage: Eukaryota > Metazoa > Arthropoda > Arachnida > Araneae > Nephilidae > Trichonephila > Trichonephila clavipes. The sequence continues at coordinate 150,944 of BMAU01003504.1, forward strand.
TACTAAAATTCAGTCTTCAAACAACTATAACGTTAAATTAACTAACCATAAAATGGTTAAAACTACACTTTTTAGTTTCATAGATACTTGGGATAATATTTATACCAAGATTCTTAGAAGAGCACAAAATTTTTTATAATACTATGAAAATGTATTCTAAAAGTTTCCTATTAAATACGTAAAAAGTAGAATGTCATCTATAAATTTTTATCCGATATTCTTACGATTTTTAAAAACATGTGGCAATGAACATGGGCATTTTATCAATTACTACCAACAGACTAGATGGTCAGCAAAGATTGTTAGGTGAATATTTTTCGTCGTTTACGTGAAGTAATTCTTCGATTATTCATGGACTTTGTATCACGATAGTGCACCTCCACATAACTCCATCATTATTTGTGATTTTTTGACAAAGTATTTGACAAATACGGCTCCAAAAACTTTGTAACCACCTGATATGGCACCCCATTTGACTCTTTCTCATTTCCAAGATAGAAAAATAACCTTTTTATAATCGCCCTTTTTTAGCTCTCAGTAATGCAATAAACTAAAATTCAATACGAAACTTGTACACCAAAAATCAACCTTAAGAGCATGTTTCTAGGAATAGAAAGAAAACATTACCGGAGGTATATTAAAGTCAAAGAGATTGTTTAGAATGGGATGTAATATATGTTGACCAATAAAATAATACTCATTGTCTTCTAACAACATTCCTGATACTTCTTGATTGCAGTAGTATATTAAATTTTTGCTTATTCAGATCTGATTTTAAATACACCAATGTTTTGTCACGCACCATGCCTCAATATTTTTTTACGGTTAGAACCAGAGTTTTTATTTCAATTAATCCGTTAAAATATCAGTTTCCTGCAGCAGATTTTTTTAATAATAAATTACAAAACTTACTCAAAATAACAGAAGGAAAAGTATTTTAACCAATATTGCCACTCACCGCGGCTCAATAATTTTCTACAGTTAGAACCAGAGCTTTTATTTCAATTAATCAGTTAAAATATCAGTTTCTTGAAGCAGATTTTTTTAATAATAAATTACAAAACTTACTCAAAATAGCAGAAGGAAAAGTATTTTAACCATTAGAATGCTTTATTGGTTAAAATGCTTCGAACACGCACATGAAATCTTTTTTTTCCATAACGTATTGAATGAAAAAATAGTTAGATTTATAAAATCTTAATCTGCTAGAAAAGATTTATACACTAAGGCATTTAAAGATTTAAGAGATTTAAATCTCAAAGGTTATAACCATTAGTTCATTAAAATGTTACGTAAAATTTAAAATATGTTGATAGTAATTGTCTATTGCTGTTTTATTATTTACTTATTCAATCACCCATGAAGAGTTTTTGTCTATTTCAATCTAAATTGCAAATAAATCAACGAGAACAGAGTAGTTTTCGCATGTTACGTAACAAAAATGTCCTCCGAGACACTATGTAAATATGTGTACTATAGTGGATTCTTTTGCACAGAGATCAAACAGTCGTAAACGATAGCGCACATTTGTTTGGGGAGAGGGGTTACAATGGCTGGGTAAACAAATAAAGACAACACATTATTTTCGTAATAAGAGACTTATCGAAAGACCATGGCATGTCATAATACCTAACTTATAAATAAAGGGAATATATTTATGTTAGTTACAGAGTAAGTTAAAAGGATTCAGCGAATTCACATTTAATTTAATTTTTAAGCGTGTACCTTTTATCTTTTTGAAAGAAGAGAGACAATGGTATCGAATAATAAATAAAATCTAAGAATAGATTCACAATCCAATGCAGTCTAAATATATTTCATCTTATAATGTTATATATATTTATATTAAGACAATAATATGATTTATTGTAATCGTATCATTTTTAAAATAAATTGTGGCCAAATGTTTTTTGGTTTCCAAAAAAGAAACAAATAATTTGATTTACGGGTTTTAGTATTGTAAAACTGGTTTTAAAGATCATATATGTATTTATAGAGACCTGATATACTAATTTATTGTTTGAAAAGGTATTAAATGACAAAGAATATCTTGTGTTTAGAACTTTCAAAGGGAAAAAAAAGATAAATACTCTTAAATATGCTCAGGAATTTGTTTTACTACTCTCTCGCGATTTTTCCCTTAAAACACTCACAATTTTTAAATATATATTTATAGAATTATTTTAATAGCTTATTAATTTTCAAAATAATTATTTTTCCGCTTGAAAATTTTCAAAAATGGCTAAAATATTAAATAAATATAATTTTTAAAAAATTCCTATTCTTTTAATATTTGTATTTTAGTATTTTTTTCCTTTTGCATATTTTTTTTAAAATTTCAATATCTTTATACCAATACTCATTTTACCAATTAAAAATATAACCTTTCACCTAAAAAAATTATTACACACACTGGAGAGAATTTTTTCATGTATCTATCGATAACTTCTTAAACTAATATACTCTTCAATCTTTTTAGAGATTCATAAGCTGAACTTTAATATAGATCTAATGTAAAAAATGTTACTACAAATTCATATTTTTTAACACACACAAATCTTGTTAGGTTCATATTTTTCTAAAAAATGTAGTAAAATACTTTGAATGATAATTATACAACGGATAGTGACGAGTTTATGTGCTGAAATCATACTTTGTTCATTGGCTGTATTGTTTATTTTACATTAGATGAAAATCAGCGTTACATGTGCTTAGAGTATTGAGACATTTAACAAAATGCAATGCTTATCAAATATAGAGGGAAACTAGATTTTGTAATTTGCTTTTCTTTAAAATTACGATTTGCTTTGATCAAAATAATAATCTTTACATTAAAGTTGTAAATAGAGATGTTAATATTCCAAAAACAATAACATTTTTTTGTTTTAATTTGAATTGTTGAAAGTTGAGTTCTTTGATTACAGTACTTTTGAATCCTTGATTATTACTACTTTATACTTTTATAGATGTACCTTTTTCAGAAGTGATTCATTATTTGAATGCATTTCAAGACCTGAAAATCTGGATAATTTCAGAAATACATAACATAAGACATTGTTATCTATGTGTATATAAATTTAAGTTTGTAAGGCAAATCTCTAAAACTGTTGTGTCTCAATATCAACTTCATTTCAGAAAAATATTTTATCGATGATTATTTTTAAACGTGTGTTTCGTTTTATGACTATAATCTCCCGAAAACGAAAAGAAGTATTAAAATCATTTTATAATTGTCAAAAAAATTTAAATATTTTTAAGAAAAATTATAAAAACGTTATTTTATTTTGAACCGTTAATAGTTATACGTGCATCAATTGTCGTTTAAGGAAGCAACCAACATTCCATTCTTTCTTCAATATTAATGTGTACCGAGATAACTTCTTTTTCTCCTTTCTGGAAAAACAAGTCACCAATAAAACTTTCCCCTTGCTGACTGGTCTAAATCACCCAAAAAGAATCGAATTTCTTCCTCATTCTCTATAATTGTGGAGAGCTTAGCCCCTGGATGGAAGTAAAATTAACATTGTCTTTGGGAAGGAATTCCATTCGATGGAAAAATGCGCTTGGAATAGGAAGTGATCGCTTAACAAATGTTATCTCAAGGAAATATATTATTACAGTGTTTTTATATAATTGACTTTTTTACGCTCGTATAAAAGCTATACATTTCTTACGTTAAAGTTATATGTTACGTATTTTACTTCGAATTGAAATAAATTGATTTAAAAACTGTTCATTTAATCACAAAGTATTTAGTTTATTTCTCAAGGTGACTACCTACCTTCGGAACCAATTTTTTTTTATAAAAATAAATTTTTGAAACAAATTGAGTGTTTTTAGGAAGAAAAATAAAAAAATATTTAAATATATAAAAAATTTTAAATAAATATTATACTTTTAGAAAAATTGATTGTTTTCAAGGAAATTTTACCAAATTTTTACTAAAACGGATAACACTGTATACAAATTTCTAATACAATTATCAGAATTTTCTTTATACACAACATACACATTATGGTGCTCTTCAAAATAAACCAAAATCTAAGAGAAATTTTAAAATACAAAAAAAACTACAGACACAAATTATACATAATAATATGAAAATTTTGATATTTTTTAAGTTTTTTCTTTTTGTAAACTACCCTAAATGAAAAAAATATTTAACCTACAACAAAACTTATAGTCCAATTTACGAAAAATAGTATAATAAGCATTCCCACATGAAATTTCAAAACGTTATCTGGTTTGGTTCTTAAGATATCATGTATCTTGTAAAGAGTTTCTTACGAAAACATAATTTTGTGAAAAACACATTTAAAGTTTTATCTTAACGCCCTTTTGCATAGAGTGATGTTTTTTTAAATTACTATAACTTTTTATTTCTATTTCATGTAAAGAAAAAATAAAAACTTTTGGAAAGGAAAATGTTCAAACTATAAAATTTTGAAATAAAAAAATGCCTTGTGTAAACGAAAAGCGACATTTTTAAGGTAGGCAGATAAAAGATATACGTTACTTTTATCAATGAATCTATCTTTGGGTTTAAAAAAAATTATGCTATCTTGAGGTATCCGATTTTGTCCGAACCATGATTTTTATAAAGCGTATAAATAAAAAAATTTAATTTACTCTTACCTGAATTAGAATATACATATAAAATTGTTTTAAGAATAGTATTATAATAAAAAATTATTTAAATGCAATTTTTTTTGGCAGAAAGTGCAGATAGAATTACATATTTTCAAAACATTCTCCTTTTATGAAAAGCATTTCTGTGATAATATTTTGCTTATATATAGCTGATTTTGTGCGCAGAGCCTAAACTACGATTTTTGAAATATTTACTTTAGAAGTGGATTTATTCATATTTTAATACATCAGAGAATAAAAATTTTAACAAAAAAACGCCGATTATTAATTGAATGAATAGAAACTAAAAATAATGTGAATTTTTCAAAAGTCCTAGTTCCGGCTCTGTACAGAAGTCTTAGCTATATATAAGCAAATTATTATTATTATTATAGAAGTATTTTTTATAAAAGGGGAATGTTTTGATGTAAATCTATCTTAATTTTCCCCCCAAAATTGGACTTAAATAATTTTTTATCGTAATACTATTCTTAAAACAGTTTTATATTTATATTCTAATTTATGTGACAGTGAATATCAAAAAAATTGTTCATTTATACACTTTTTGAAAATCGTTGTCCCGAATCAAGTCGGATACCTTAAGCAAAAAAAAATCACGCTCTATGTTTTTTAATGATATTAAAGTTGTGAACGCTAAGTCAACTCTAAAACAAAATAGCTAATTTTTAACGATGATTGGTATTCAGTCTTTTTTATATAGCAAAGTTTTCTCAAAAAATTAACCATTTATTTTACTTAATCCCTTTTTACTTTAGAACTTAATAAGATTGATGACTGAACTTATTTTAAGCAAATAAAGTCTTAAGATAAACAAAGATTAACGCATCGAGAATGATAATCCACTAAAAAATCATGGTCTTGTAACTTTTTGATCAATCTTTCAATTGGTTTCCCTCCAGTAGATTCAAGACATAAACTATCTTCATATCAGTTATATTATGATGTATTGCTGTGGACCTATCAAATTACGCTCCTAAAACAAATGATGGATTTCGGAACAGTTTTTTATATATTAATAAATGAATAGATATAAACACAATAATTTTTATACTTATATGTATTAGTGTGGGCAGTATATATATAGTTAAAATATTTCTGAACAAAGCTTTTTAAAACATAAGTTTCTATTTTGTTTAACTCAATTTACGATAATAAAGAATGAGCTCCTCATGTTCATAGACTGCTCTTCAGAGACTTAAAAGAATGATTTAACCGCTTAACTTCCGATTAAAAATTACGCGATTCGCACCCCAGTGCAACCATTTTTTACATAGGGACGTATATGTGGTGTATTTGAAGAAATAGAAAAGGCACGAAAAATAAACAAACTTTTCTTTGAAATAAATAAATCCTTCGCAAACAATATCGAGATCATTTTATTGCATTCCACACCCTTCGAAAGAGTTTTACTGATATCAGCTCAAAGAAAAGAATCGTATTTCGTCAGAACGTATATATGCGTCCTGAGCACTGAACGCATTGGTTGAGCGAAACGAGAAAAAAACGCTGGCAGAGCAATTAAGGGGTTAAAATTATTGTTTTGAATATAAAATTAATTTAGTTTAGTGATTTAGTATTTTTGACGCAAAAATTTTCTGACGAGGGAAAAAGTTTTCAATTCTTTTTTTTTAAAAAAAATAAAGGAATATTTTTTAGCTCAATTTTTAATTAGTTTTTAGTTTTTTCTGCAAATTTATTATGCTAATTGAAAGTATTTAAATTTTGAAGAATACTACTTTTTCGTTTTGTCTAAAAATAATTTTTTAATAAATGCTTATTCTTTGATTAATATAATAAGTTTACAAAAAGAAAAAAAAATGTTTTAGAATATTTGTTTCAAGAAAATTGTCTGGAGTATTTGTTTCTACTTTATACGATTACATACACAAAATGCTTCTTGCACATGTGTGGATTTTAACAACAGGAATGCACTACTAATAACTTAAAATAGAGCTTTTTACAAATCTTAATCTCTACTAATAAGAGTTTATGTACGTGTGTGTAAGTGTACAATGTAGCACAAAAACAGAAAGACCCAGACGCGTGAAATTTGACACGCTGAAACTGTGAGTGATGATGAATTGCCCCTCGAAGAGATTCTTTCGCAATTCGCTTTAGATTTTTTAAAAATTCAGTATTGACGTGACGCTTCATAGCTCTAGTGATATGACGTCATGTCCATCTCTAAATGCAATAAATTATTTTCTCAGTAGTTCTTAGAGAAAATGTTACATGCTTTCAATATCATATTTATTTATTATTACAGTTATTTGTTGGTTCCTTGCAGCAGAATTTCATTTCTTTTGAAAGTGAAATTTTTCGAAAATCAAGTTTTAATGCACACAAGGAGGTTCGGACCCATCACCCTTGATTTGTTTTTTCGATTGATTATATTCCTACGTATATAGTACGTAAAATAATTAATTATAATTTATTTTATTAATTAATGCTAATTATTTATTCAATAGTTTATTTTTCAGTGTTTTTAATTCCTACAATCGATAAAATCAAAAGAATATGTTTGTTGGCGTGATGAGATATACGAGATTGGTGGACTTTCGACCCTCGATCCCCTGTCCTCTAGAAAAATTCCTGTATGTGACGCGGTTTATGTTCTGTTCTCTGCCTCGCTACTGTTGTTCATAGCAGTAGTTTACTAGTAATTTAACACCAAGGTCTATTTAACATGTTTTAGATAGTTTTCCAAAAATTAATCCTAATTTAATTTATTTTCCAATTAAAAGCTGCCTCCATATATATTATTTACGTCATACTTCTTGAAATGCTTCATGATCCCTAAGCTAATTTTCTTGATTTATATATTTCGGGTTATTTGTCCCAGAGTTATCAGTGCTGAAACTTGCTCTACTGCTGTTATTACTTTTCTGTTAAAATTTATGGTAATGTTTTCTCATTTGTTCTTTTCTATTTATCTTTTTGGCATGTTGATTCTTTTTAGAGATACAAATACATATTTCCGTTAAATGATTCGTTTTTTTGAAGCCGAATTGTAGTTCATTGGATATTATTTCAAACGTGGAAAGTCATTTGAAAAATAGTTGTAAATTTTCGGATACGCACCTGAATTTGACGCTCCTTTTAAAATGAAATTGTTATACTTGCTAGTTGAATTTAATTTTTAAGAATTTTACCTACGTTAAGAAGGTTTGATCAATAATGAATTTCAGCAATGGAAATTAATGCATCCGCCTAATCTTGAACTTGAAGAAATCATTTGTTAATTCTTTTAATAAATCGATGTATTTTTTAAGCTTATAGAAGAATTGGCTTGAATAACATTAAACTGGCATTCAAACAAGCAACTAGGAATCGAATATGGAAATAATAAATTTTGATGAAAGAATCATTGTGCATTTTCTCATTGTAGAAGGAATTTATGTTTATATATACCGTAAGATCGCGAATGATCCGGTAAAATCCTTGCATCTTCAAACAGAAAGTTAGTTATGCATTAGTGATATATATTGCATTTTTTGCCATAAAAAAACATAAATGGTGAATAAGGTATGCTGGTAGAAAAATATTAACATTTTCTTAATCATTTAGTAAACTTCAAGAAACAAGAAATTTTTATTAAATGTGTGTGAGTGAGGAGAGCACACACACAAGAGATTATAAACATGAATAAGGTCACGATAGCCGAGTAGTCATACATCATGTCCAATCCTCGATTAGAGTTCCAATAACTTTGAATACTTGCCGTGTAGAGGAAAGATGAAAACTAGATCGGTCGACACTCAAAATCTTCACGTTGGTGCGCTGTAGAAATTTGGAGAATGGAGTAATATATCCGTGTCATTTCAGAATGAAGAGCGTTTTTCAACACTGACGATGGATGAAAAACACTTCGAAAATTCCTTCAATAATTTGAGAAGACAAGAGTCAAACCATTCTTAAAAAATTAGTCATGACTTAAAAATTAGTAATGTTTCATTTGGGACAATTTCATATAACATACATATAATGCTAATCATTAAAGTTGAAACTGCAGGAAGGAAAGAAAGGAAATCAAATAACAAAACTCTACTTATTGTACACAGGCAGCATAGTAGGAAGAAAACGTCATAAATTTATAAGCAATTTGAGGATATACAGGTTCCAAAATTAGTACACACAATTTGCCGGTTCTGACCAAGAAGGCGGTTCTAGCCCAGTTAGTAAACGAATCAAACTGGCTTTGGATGATAGATATGGGCAAGTCATTTTATGCTGCTTTATGTATGTGCTCCACTTCATCCATTGTAATAATTGGTTAGTGGTTGCGACCCAGTCCCTCAGCAATGGGTGATCGTTCTGGAGTACGTTCTGGAAAGGGTTTCGAGGTAGGTCAGGACACAACGCGCAACATTCTATCAAACGCTATCTTGATGAAAGATGACGTCTCGGAGGTTTCGCAGATGAGACACAGCCAAGACCTTAACATCTGAGAAATAGCTGTGCAGATTACCGACGACGCAAATGGTGTTCGTATGTCTACACATTGGTTGCCCGTAATACCATACTTGATGCAACCAAATGAAGAGACCTAATACAAGCAAGCCATGCATTCTCCTCGGTGTCTCCGGACATGGATACATGTAACATATAACCGTCTGAAAGGACATTGCAGTTAGTGTCTCTAATGTATTCTATTTTTGTTGTTGTACGTGCCACTGTCGCTACACGTTTCTGTGTTGTAGTGTCAAAGGAAGTCACAATAATAGTCGCGGTGTGATTAATCCGTGCTGTTCTCCAGACGTCGTCGCACTGTCCGGACTCAAGATCCATGATGTGGCTGTACGATTTTGCAAAGCAGTCATTACAACATATCTGTCCTCTCGAATGTTAATGGCTGGAGGTCATTAAGATCGTGCAATGGGTTCTGCAGGAACTTCCTGAACCCATTGATTTCACATTCGCAAATCAGTTGTTGGATTCTTAACAATGTGAGCAGCAACACCGTGTAACGATAAATCGTACACTTGATAGGCCACGACCTTGCCGCTTTCGAATTCCAACACTTGATGGTAGCCGTTTCTCCTTATACAATACATCACACGGTCTCTTCACAAACAAGCAACACTCAAATGCGATTTTTGAATGCGCGTAATTTTCCTTTTATACTGAGTTTCAGATGACATTCCTGTTCCTATGTCGTTCCTGACATACTTAAATCCTAATCATTTTCATATTCCAACATCTTCATCGCATAAGAATTTGATGTTTACACCATCTCTTCTCCATTTTGTTGCGATTTTAATCACTAGCTATGCAATTGCAATTTTAATGCATATAAAATGGACAAATAAGCAAACCAAATTATATTTTTGTATCATCTGGATAATATACCTTGATGTATGTTATTTCTCCTTTTATCATCTCTTGGTCAATAACAACATTCCCAGATTATGAGTCCATATCAATTGCACCTGATTTGGCCTTATGTGACATTTCATTTGGTGTACAAATTAGACTCCCATAATAAAGTACGATGTTTTTTTTTATATAAATTAGTTCACATAGGCTGCCAAACCATTTAAACACGAAAAGAAGATTTTTAAAAACATTTTCAAAACAAACAAGGCAGTTTGGGAAAGTTATAAATTCAAGGAGAATTTTGAAATACGTCAAATCCGCTTATTATTTTATAAAAATACATAATTGGCACTTGATAAATTTCGTACGAATTTCGTAATTTTTTAAATATAATAAATGACTTTTCTTTTATAGCTGCGTATTTACGTATTTTTTTATTATATTTGTTAAATTTACTTTGGTGAAACAAACTGATAAACCATATATAATTCCATATTTTAATATTAAAGTCCTTTTTATTAATAAGATTTTGATTGCTAAAAATACTATAAAATGTTCTATCCAAGTAGATTTCAAAAAATAAATGAATAAGAATACTTTTTTAAGAATGTTTCACCCAAATCAGTTTATATTCTTAAATTTTTAGCCATTCAATTAATGCTATTGTTATGCAAAACATTTTTAATTTTAATTCCAGAAATATATAGTTTTAAAAAGTTGAAGCTTTTTATTTAAACATAAGTATTTTATCAACTTTAAAGCAATATTTAATACAATCTGGATGTACTCAGAGTATTTGAAATATTTTTCTCATTCAAGGTTTTTTTAATTATTTTTTGTTTAAAATGAATAAATTAAATAAAACAATTTTTTCTAAAAGATTAAAGCTGTCTGTAGCCTGGATTAAAGTCTTATCTTTTCTATTTAAAACTCTTGATATTCTTATCAAATAAATTGTTTTGTATGAACTTTTATTTTCTTTAAATGTAAAAGAACACACACGAAAGCATAACTCTTTTTTAATCTTCACGTGAAAATAATGCGAGACAAAATTTTAAATTAAAGTTATGTTACACAAGAAAATTTAACAAATAAGTTATTTTCAGAGACATAGTAATTAAAATCAAATCTAATTTTTTCTACCTTCCAATCAGATAACGGAAAAATTACTTGTTCGGAAATTTCAAATATATTTCACAGCATCGTTATTATGAATATTTAAACAAGATTTATATTGCCCTCAAATAATAGGTATTAATTAATTCATATTCACATCCCTACAATTTTCTACTAAATAACTTTACTTTAAAAAACTACTAAAAAACTTTCAGCTTCAACTTATCTTTAACGATAAAGAGAAAATACTTGCGCTTTAATCATTGTTCAATCAACACCCATTTATTTTGTCGTTCAATAGATACTCCTTTTATTTTAAAATGTGCAATCTTCAGTTTCCAGCTAACCGAGACTGCCTTTTATTTAACACTTCGCTTGCCGGAAACTAGATAATTCGTATTTGGTGATTTGATTCGGGGATGTCACCCATAAATTAGTTTTCTCTTAACCCGACTTACTTTAACGAAATATTTTCGAGAGTTATTGTGTGACTAACTGATTGATTGTTTGTTTAGTAACGTCACATTTTGAAGCTACAAGGCCTATTTCGCAATTTTAAACCCTGATCAAGTGAGAGGGTATTTATAAAATACATGTTTTATTAAGATATAGTGAAATTCTATATAAAGTAGAAATATAAAATTAGTTCGAAAAAAAAAATTAAAGCTAACAAATTTTTAAATAAGTCACACAAAAACATTTTATTTCTGTGTTATACTTATTCAAATATTTTTCTAAAGCTACTTTTTTGTATTATGCGAAAATGTAATTCACAATTTTTTTGACTAAGATATATTTTTTTCACAAACTTTAAACATAAACATATATTGCGACATAGGTTTCAAATACCGGCCATGTTTAGCACCAGTCACTGCTAGATACGCTTTATCAAAAAAAACTAATCATTTGTGATGCGTCCATATAACTTCCATTATTAATTTTCTGTTAGAATTCATATAGTGTTATTTGAGAAATCATGGATGTATTCGCTCTCTTCAACATGTTTTCTTTTCTCTATCAAATTAGGTACATAATCAATTGAGTTTTATGGATTGCATGAACATTTCTGGTTTGTATATATATATGCAAAATATTTCAATCTAATATCAAAAAAGAAAACAAACATAAAATACAACAAACAAAATAGCCATATCGTAAGGAATTTTTTCTTTTTTCGAGATCGAAACATTCTTCGGATATTAAAGAAGCCAGTGTATTTACCCTCCTCCGAAAGAAGCAAATCTTCAAGATAAGATTTTTATGCATTCTTATACCTCCTTACAATTTTTCCCGTAATATTAAACTATATATCTTCCGGAACCATATAATGCAGCTAAAATGCGCTTCTTGAAGATTTCAATTTATTATTTTATGAGTACTTGCTTTATGTATGTATATGACTTTGCTGTATATATTTTAAAGTCATGTACGAGAGTTATGAGAAAGATCAGAACTCCATCTCGAAGAAAACAAAAAATTTAAAAGAAAGCATAAAAATGACATAAATTTCAAAAGAAAATTGAAAAAGAAATGATCTTTTGGCAAAAATTATAAATTAAAAAAGTCCATGTGTTATTTGCAGATGACATGCCTTTTTGTTAACATAGCATTAGCGATAATGTATAACATTTATATATATAAATAGGTTAAATGACTAGAAATAAAATGGAAAAACTCATCACGCGCATTTTCCATGGTATAGCATATCAAACATATGCAATAATATATAAGAAAACAAGTGACAAATAAACCATTTTGTATTTCTTTTAAATATATTTCCTCCAGACTAAAAGAAACAAAGCTGAAAGCAATTAGTTTAATTAGAGCTACTTATTAGTTAAAGAAATTTTTATAATAATTCTGTATTTGTTTGGAACTTCCAAAAATTTAATTGTCGAAAATTTTTTATATTTCTTAATTGTCACTTACTATTACGAATAATTTTTAAGTAAAAAATTGTTTGTTATAGTACCATTTTTAGTTACAATGTGACCATTTTGAAGCATAAAACGTATTGTGGTAGTTTTACATTTATGTATCCAATGCACATAATTTGTATTGTAAATCTGAAATCTTTATTTTCAGTCTATTATATTTAAAACAATTATAGAAACTAATACAAATAATTTTAATTTCTTCGCTTTTAAATGTCCCAACTCTTTTTATAAATAAAAAAAAAACAGTGAAATTTCATTAAACTTTTAAGTTCGTCGAGTTACGTATGTATTAATAGATAAATAAAGATTGAGAATTATGCTGTACATACAAATGGATCTTGTACGTAATGAAAGATTTGGAAATTCGTTTAGCAAATTGATTACAACCATAGTAAAAAATCCTTAGGTATAAATAAGAAAAAAAATATCCTTCCTTCTAACTCTTCTTTATAGAATGTGAAAGAAGGTTTTATCTTAATGAATCTACTAGTATCATAATTATGTCAAACATTGAATCGGATGAGAAACCCTATTATTTTTTATTACTTTGAATTAATTTTAAATGTACGAAAATGGATTTCTCAAACCTACATTTTACGTTCAAAACGCTTGATTTAATTCATTAAAACGCATTTTGTGATCAAGCTGAATGGAAAATTATGTTCGTTTAAAAAGAAAATGCGCCATTTTCTTTTGATTCCAAATATTCTTTGGTATTTAATTAAATTCTTTATTTGATTCGAAAATTGATAAAAGGGGGGGGATGCTTTGTATTATGTAGAGAATATGGACTTGTATTCTGAATGATTTTTAACATTTACATAGTCATTAAAAAATGCTATCTATTTGTATAATAGTATTATTTTAAAATCATTTGTTCGCGAATCAATTATTTCTAAGCCACACAATATTACTTTTTGCTTATAAAACACATAAATAAATAGATATTGTTTTAAGCAAACTAAGAGATTCATCAAATAAATGAAAACTATACCATTTTAAAAGAAAATAATTAATTTTCCATTAAAAATGATTTTTATATTATGCTTAACTATGACAACGTTGTTTTTTAATCCGAAAATGTGCTGAATTTGTAATTATATTGCATTATCTGAGTATAGTTATTTTGGATTTTTTTAATAGTAGATAACAATGATAGCGAAGTTGTGACTCCAATTCGCGTCCTTACACCAATCCTCATGGGGAAATTCTTCTTTAAATATTGTTTGAGTTTAAAACCGCCTTCTGTAGAGAAAATTTGATTTTATGCTAACTTGAGTATTATTTACTCCCTGGCAATGGATGTGTTAGAATTAGTCATCGCGTTATTATAAAGGTGTAATTAGAAAATTGCCTTTCGAAAACTTTGGTGTAAGGAAGAAAAAGTTTGAAGTTGGAATACAGCTGACCCAAGAGGGATCAGACGAGTGCTCTTCTTTCGCATCAAAATCATATAAGTGTTTCGTTATTTATTTGAAGAGCTTAATATTGTGATCAAAACTAATTGCTCCCTCGGTTTATAATCCTTGATGGATCATAAATTGATTAAACTGAAATAAAAGTTATTATTTTTATAACAGTGTCTGTTGATTTGGAGTCCCAAACTACACCTGCGGCCTTGGAGCTGCGACAAAGTGTTATGTAAGCATCAATCGAATTTTGAAAGTTGTCATGGTTTCAACATATATGAAAATATTAAAATAAATCAAGGTATTAATCAGAGTTTTTGTTTATTATGTTACGTAAAATGAAAAAAAACATTAATTTTATGATAAATAAGATTAAATATGAGTCAGATTATATTTGATTGTGGACACAAATATCAATAGCTTTCCTAACAATTATATTATATTAACTCTGAACTAAGAATGATTTTTCTCACTAAAAATTTTCCTAAAGCTCAAAACTTCCAGAAATTGTGACTATTTCGCCTGAAAATAGTTTTGATTGTTTAATCAAGTAACGGCTATGAAAAATTTAAGAAATTCGGATAAATGACATTCTAATAATCAAAACCTTTTCCTGTATACAATTATTCCAAATTGGGATTGTATCCATTGTATTAATAAAAAATATTATTTATAAAAAATGGTGCGTTCCTTGAAGACAAATATAACGTATTAAGAAGCTATAGAAAGCCATTTTTTATCGTTTTTTTAAACTTTTCATTTAAGCTATGACTGTATTTGTTCAATATTCTCACGTTTGTTAGAAAATCTCTAAAAGTAACTATTATTTCGTTCAAGTTAATTATGAAATTATTGAAAAAAAGTATCTTTATTATATAATATATATTCATTCTCTCATAATAATGAGATATAAAATTTAGAAAATGGTTTCGTTTTTAACTGCCACATTTCAATTTAAATAAGGACTTTCCTTTGAATAATGAAGGGACAATTTTCATGAAGCAAGACATATTGTTATAATAGTGAGAATTGTTTTGAGAGAGAGAAAACTCATCATTCTCTTTAGAAAACTTTTAATGATTCTAATACGATACATGCGCAAAATTTGATATTCCACCATCAAAACTGTCTCGTGTACAATTTTATTTTTTTAGTATAAAATTTATAAATTATATATTTTTATTTTTTTAATATAAATTATCACTATTATTTAAACAAGGTTTTAATGAACAGTTTTGCCTATTGGCAGCCTTTGTTACTGATTTTAGAGAAACAAATATAACGATAATTTCAATAACTGTTGCTTAAAATAAGTTGGGAAGTAAGTTGAGTTTTTAATTTCTTTAGATGTTACAAATGTTTTTAAATAAGTTTAATGTTTTCAGTCGTAGAATCATCCCCTACTACTTAATTAATTTCAAACTCAATTGCTGAAAGTTATTTTTTGTATATTTTTACATACAACCGTGAAAAATCTTTCCTAATTTCCATATTGACATGTTACTTTCGACCCGTAATATTGGTTCTTAAAATAGTTAAATATTTTATTTGAAAATAGAGAATTCTTAAAAATGTTTAAGAGGAGGAATTTTATTACTACTCGTATTTAATAGGAAATAATATCTTTCATCGAGAAGTTATAAGAATAAACAAATACTCACACACATCGGTTCCTCTCTCTCTTTTTACAAACACGAGAAATTAAACCGGAAAGAATTCCCTTAAAGATTAAATACATGGGCTGTTTGTGTTAATTGTTAACTCTTTTTATTTTGTTGCTAAAGTCTGATCCAAGCCAAAGATAGTGTAAGATTACCCTAAATTATCACTGTACTTAAATCAATAACAATATTATGATTTTGATATTGTCCCCCCTAAATACACGTTTTTTTAGCTATTAATTCTCGAATACGAAAAAATTATTTTTCCAATTACATTTTATGAATATTAATGTTAACTAATAATATTTATAAAAAATATTTTTTTTCTGTCTCATTTTTAATAAATGCTTAAGTTTCATACTTTGCCTTGATACTAATTTGTACACAAATAGTTTACACAAATTAACGTAGCTCTAAAAGCTACGTGAGAGCTATTAAAGACACCCCACAAAATTATTCCCTGTGTACAGTAGCGCACACAGAAATTTCTCAAGGGGGGGGGGCAGGGTCGAAAGCCCATCATTCTTGTATCATGCTTCTTTTGATTTTGTCGATTTTCGGAAACAAAAAACAGTAAGAAACTAATTATTGAATAAATAATTAGCATTAATTAATAAAATTAATCATCAAAAACAAATATTTAACTAAACTTTAAGTACTATATACTTTGAATTATAATCAATCGGAAAAAGTCAAAGACTTTGGGGGGTCTGGACCCCTAGAACACTCCTCTTGTGTGCGCCACTGCCTGTGTACAAATAATGAGGACAACATTTGAGTTCGACTTCACTCTCCTAACTTACAAGCCACATATCGTAAGGACTTCATAGTATAGTTCTTCTCCGAGGAAAATCAGAGTTATCCAACAAAGGTTTAAAGCAGGGAAGGGGGGCAAATAACAACCCCCAAAGACCACCCAAACAGTGAGAAAATCAAATCAACAGAAAATGTTGTCTCTATCGGAATCAACATATAATTATATTTCTTCTTGCATGAAGATCAACAAGAGTCAACATAGATTCAAGTATTCAACATAGAGGACATTCACTTGCAGGGAGTGATGAGAATTTCAACAAACAATCTCATCTTTGATTTCAAAAAAATTAAATAAAAGTGTCATAGGGTACATTTGTCTCACTAAACTGATTCTAAAATTAAATGTGCTTGCAGCTATAGATACGAAATTAGCACAAAAAATAAATTAAATAAAACTACCATTATTTTATTTCTCATACTTTTATTGATTTTTCAATTCCTACTATAAGTTCGCACTCTCCCTACATAAAGCTATTTATATATCTTGTTCAAATTTTCAATCGTTAATAAAATACTTTTTATTCATCCACTCAAGTTAAAATACATTTTTTAAACTTGTAGTGGATGACAAAAGATGTTAATACTGTTTTTTTTTCAAATATAAAGTAATTCTTTAATTTAATTTAATTTAATTTAATTAATTAATTATAGTTTAAAAGACATAATTCAGGAGACATTATTCCTCTAGATGGCAGAACCATTGGGCAAAACAGCTTTTGTTAAATTTGTAATGAAGATTTAACTTAACCTAAATAATCATATGCTAGTTAGACGTCAGCATTCCTTTTACACTGTGTGTGTGTGTGATTTTAAGATAAATTCCTATCTATCATGTTCAACTTTTATTAAAAAAGGAAATTACAAATTTAATGTGCTTTAAAAGTTTTTATGTTAATTTAAAAGGTATTTTAACACTTAATATTGTAATTCTGTCATATGTATATACATATTTATATATTAATTTTAATATTTAATAAAAAGTAACTAAATAAAATTTTCTTTGTTGAACTAAATAGGAATTGACTTTAAAAAAGTAATTTTATGTATTACTTGTTATAGTACAACTTATACCTTTTCTAAGATGCAAAGTCGATTAACGAATGCTATAATTTAAAATGGTGCAGCGCTACCGCAATGGGGCCCTCGAGCCAAAGCAATTACCCACCCCTGGTTTAGTGCACTCAAGCCGATCTCCGACAAAGACGTTAGGTTCAGTTTTAATTTAATATACGGCAACCTCGATAATTTCATATTGCAGTATCCAATAGAGTCAGGACTCGAACCCTAATCATGGCTGAACAACAACACCATCACTATTTTCGAATGCCATCTCACTAAACTAGAACGCAACTATTCCGCGTGAAACAACATTATAAGATTATAAAATTAATAGAGTATATGTACAATTATATATCGCTTATAAATCTATTCTTTGCGTTTTGTTCAATACTCTTTTTTGTTTTAAAATTCTAATATTTGCTCACATTCATTCAGTACTTTTAAATGTAAAAAGAAAATTGTTGCTAACAATGTTATAGAAGTGAATATGCATATCGCCATGTGTTTATTTGTTTGAAATAAGCTTTTCCATATTTTCATGTAAGAGATCAATATGAAATTCATTTTGCTTCACAACTAATTCATAAGATTGAAAAATTCTAACTCTTCATATTTTTAAAATTCGTCAATCTTTTACACAAAATTTTTCTCTCTCTCTTCTTCTTTTATATATATACTAACAAAATAATAAATAAAATAAATATTTTCTATCACTTGAATGAATATTCTTATCAACTAGCTTTGAAAGGACATGGGATTTTTCCTTTTGCTCAAAATTGAATTATTCTATCTTGGAGCTGCATATGAGATTAGAAAATGCTCAAAAAATTATTACTTTTCCGTGGTAAATTGTATCGTGCTTCTTCCGAAAATAATATTCAACCGAGTAATACGTAATTGCTTTCAGAATACCAAATGCATTGTTAGAAATGTTCGCAGTTGCTTCACATTATAACTTTGCAAAGAATTTTAAAATATGAACGCTCCTGAATTGAAAATTGAGTAAGCATTTTTTATAACTTCCGCAAGTTATAATTTATTTACTTATGCAAGTATCAACCCAGCTGAAATATTTCATCCAATTCACGTATTATTTTAAGAGTTTCCTTTTTTGGAACAGTACTTTAAGCTATTTTTTCTAATTTAAATATATATACTTTTTCAAAAAGGCCTCCAAATGATATTTGTGCTTCTCTAAAAGGTAACGAATTTTACTCATAAAATATTAACAAGCAATCTTATACTTTTTAGCCAAGAAAACTAATTCTAATGCTGAAAACTAGTTCATTTGAAGAAATTTACACATTTACTATTATAAAAGTTTTCTTAGAATTTGAATCATTTTTTAGTATAATTTCACCCTTTATTATTAATTCTTACCTCAGTTTCAATTTTAAGGATCTTGTAACCATTAATAATTCAATTAAATGAATTAACTAAATTGGCATTGAATTGTACATGTTTTTACTGTCAGTGTTTAGTTTGCCGTAAAACAGTTACGAATTACAATTCAATATCTTGCATTTTAAATAAGAGAATTCTATAAAGTCTATGAAATAATGTCCACAAATCAAAGCAGATTGTTACTTACATTAGAGCTTAATGTATAAAACCCCCTTTTCTTCTCATCCCTATTAATAAACCGAGCATCCCATCATGTACAGGAGATCCTATAATCCTATAATTAACATCATCGACAATTTTTTCATTTTTCTCTGAATAAAATAAAAAAGGTCTTTTTTTAAATATGCTTAGAGAAAGCTACTTCCTAGTTTAACTTTTCTGTAAGTATGCACCAAATAGAAAATTAAATGGAAAGTCTATAAAAAAATATCAAAAAGAAAGTTACCCCTGCCTTAAAAATCCAAGCCAAATCGAAGTGCAATTATAAATAATACAGGAAGAGTTTTCATTAAAGGGGAGCTCTAGCAAAATTGGAAACAAATACTTCTTAATGGCCACACTTTTTTGAAAAAATTAATGAAAATTTTCAAGAAAACAAACACCTGGTGCATTTTTACATCACATATTTTTAATTTAATTGATTCATATTTTTCAAAGAAAAACGTTATAAATTATTTTTAAAAGGTACTTGAAATTCTTTATTGTTAAAATTTTCTCTTATAATGTTAACTTTTTGATACCATCGAAATGTATCGAATAAGATGTCACTATGTTAGAGAAATTGTTTTTGAGGAATTAAATGGATGAGAAAATAAAACATAAAAATTAACAAACTTCTACATTGCTCAAATTTAGGAGAGCACATGGTTTGAATGAAATTAGCAAATATTTCTACCAATAGCAAATGTAACACAAAATATCTATTGTCTAAAGTGTAACAAAAAACAAGAGAACTCGTAAGCAAATAAATGTTCATGACTTCAAAAAAAATACGTACTGAAACAGTGTTTTCACAGAAAAAAAATTATTTGAAAAAAGTTATTTTCAGAAAAAAGTTATTTGAAAATGTTACAACAACGGGATTTATAGGAATCCATGGTTTGACAAATTATTGGGGGACTTGGATCCAATCAAACATAAAGAAGTACAACGAACTATTTTGGATAGCCAAGAAGTGGCTTTTTTAAAAGGTGCGTAATCGTTTCTAAATGGGGAGTGTTAGACATCGACCAGAGCAAGAGCATCTCATGCTACCGCAATAATTGATGACTGGTATCTCCAGTTAATAGCTCATTGAGACTAAACATAGGCACTTCTACTCACCTGCAGATACAGTTGCTTTGGGCAACAGTATGGAGGGTGTCAAGCTAAACGGTCCGAAATGGGCTTCATCAGGATAGTCTCTATGCACGTAGGCCACTCATATATGTTCTACTTACCACAAATAACCTTGCAGCGAGAAGGTGGGCTGCTGAACATCTAGATTGGATGCAACCTGATTAGAATCATGCACTGTTTACTGATGAGTCCTAATTCAATCATGAATTTGATCCCCAATGTGTCCTAATATGGAGGGAAAAGGACACTCAAAATAATCCCGCATTCGTACGTAAAGGTACAACAGAAAAGAGTTGGGTTGGTGGTAGAGGCTATAGAATCAGCATTGGCGGATATGCGAAGTTGCATATTATTCGGAGAAGCAATATGATAGCCCGAAGGAATGCAGACTATATACTGAGATCATATGCCGTATCTTATGATGAGGACAAATGGCGATTCCTTTCTTTTAACGTAATAATTTCAGACCTCACACAGTTTGACGTGAAAAATATGCTTGAAACTAAAACAGTACAGTGTATGGAGTGCTCAGAATGCTCTTCTGAATAAAACCCGCAAGCATGTTTGGGACGTACTCGAACGACAAATTGCAAAGATACTGACACCTCCGTTTACTTACCGGAACGGATATTGCACATTTTGAAGAGTGGAGTGGTACCCCCAAAGGTTAATCGATACTCTCATCGCATCTATGGTAAACAATTGTGTGTGCCGGAGTCTTAGATTTTTAGGGAGACCACACATCTTATTAAACATTCTACATCTTTCCAAAGAATACTTTTATCATTTATAAAAAATTAAATTTATTAATTAGCTTGATATTTATCGAATTATTACCCTGAAGTATGTGTTTTCAAGCTCTTTCCATCATTTCAAAGAATTAAAACTCCCATACATTTTTTACATCTCCTTTTTATTATTACGTTTCATTACATATGTACTTTCCATTTTATGCCCCTACTTTGCTGTCTCGAATGGTTTTCTTTACTTTTATTCTTGCTTCCCTAATTTTTTTCTGCAATGTATAATTGATCTAGACGAAAACATATTTTTGTATGCTTTATGTACCTGTCATTGGTCCAGCAAAGAATAATTCATTTACAAAATATTTTGTGAGATTTAAAAATTTTAGATTATAGTAAAAACATTATAAACTTTTGAATACTTATTAAACACAACTTTTAAATTAAATTAACAAATAAAAATTATTTACTTTCCTAAAATCAGGTTTATATGAAATTCAACTATTTGAAAACTTAACTAAAAAAATCATATCACTTTAATTCCATTTTGTTTATTTATAATTTCTGCAATTTACTGTTATTGATTTTGAATATGAAAACATATTTTTTATTAAGTAATGTTAATTGTGTGTAAAAAACGCGTTTCATGACAGAAAATCGAAGACATTTTTCCAAATTAATTCTCGAATAAACAGGATCAACAAACACATTTCCCTTACTTAAGAAAGCACCCGGAAGATAAAAAATATAAATTTTCCCTAATGCAAGTGATTTTTCTAGAAAAAAATTAGATGCCTTTTTCAAAAAGATGAATCCAAAAAATTCATTACGAATTCGAGAAAAATTAAATGTTTAGAGAATGAAAAAGAATCGTTGACAGGTAAATAGTAGTTTACGAAATGATTGATCTATCCTTAATGAACCATTAAGAATCGATCAGTTTGGTGAGTATTAATGAATAAAAAATAAAAAGTTTAAAATAAAAGAACTGGAAATCGTTGCATTGTCTTAATGCAGGTAACTGATTTCATTTACCGCTAGTTATCAAATTGAGATCAATTTGAGTAAGTTATTCTTTAGATGAATTATCTCTCAAATTTTGAGCTTTCTAATATTACATTGAACATTTGTTTTTAAAGAAGTATAATATGCATGGTGATCAAACATATCGTTACTATAAACGCAAGTTAATTAGAATTTGAACAAAACTTTACATTAAAATTTTATTTTGGGGTTCTTTTAGATCGCCAGTTAATGCTCGTAAGAACCCGTACTAAAGTGTACTACTTATACACTACGTAAGACTACATAAACTTCCCTGTTACTTAAACTTGCATTACATCAGTATAAAAGTGAGTTGAAAATAATATAAAAAATAAGTCCTATTTTTCGGATCTAAAACATGAACTTTGGCTACACTCTCATGTTTTTCATTTACTCCATAAACACTTTTTGTATCTCTTCTCCAAGCAATTTTTATTTACGAAATAAGAAATTTCCTTCGCCACTTCAATCTAATTTTCATCTCCCTTCTGAGAATAATTAAATGTAACTTCTAAGAATAAACTGTTAATAAGCCTAAAAATTAAGAAAAATGCTTTGTTTTTCAAAATTCTTAACTAAATTAAGTATTTTATCTTTTTAAAAAGTTATTAAAAAGATTAAATGTGTTCAGATATTTTTCAGAAATTCCAGTGCTTTTAGATGCGTTCCTGCTATGGCTCTAATAGGGATAAAATTAAAACAAGAATGCTCTGTTATCTGCTTAGAACATCCTAGTTTTGATTTTCCCTGACGAAAGGAGAAAATTCTGAAAAATGAAAGTACGATGAAATTTGCTTATTTTTAATTGTATTACATTATTCCTAACCAAAATTCTTCTATTAAATATTTTCCTAATTTTTTAACTTCTTATAAGAATTAAAAAATGTTGAAATGTTCTTGAAACACATTTTTTTTTAATTCATCGTTATTACTTTCACTCCTTTCTTTTGGAAAAAAGATAATTTAAACAGGATTTCTATTAAAAGGTACCTTTGAAAGCAATACATGTTTGAGGAATTTTAGATTTCTTAAAAACAATATAAAGAGCAACAAACAACTTTTACATAAATTGTGCTTCGTTTGCTTTACTTAGAGTAGTATATGTCTAATTTTTCATATCAACTTTTATTTCAGAGCAGTGTTGACGTTCAGACAAGAATATTTCTATTAAAGCTAGTATATTAACTAACGTTTATAAAACATTACTTTATTAACACAAAAAGCGTACTTTTAAATTTCTCCTATTTATATGTAAAATGTTGTAAAGATATTGGTATTTAATGTGGATATATAAATTTATTGAAGATTGAGAATCCCTTATAAATATCAATAAATTCAAGCACATTTTAATGTACGCATTAAATCTCATTTTAGCTAAAAGAAGCGAATTTACTGGCTACAATGTTTAAAACGCCATTTTTCATACAATGAGAAAGTATAGTAAATGCGTATTAAATGTTCAGAAAATAATGAAATGCTTGTGTTTGGAATAAAAAGTAAGTGAGAGTAAAATTCGATCTCAGTAAAAGGTTCGCAGTGAAAGGAAAGCGTTTTAAGTGATGCTTTTAGACCGACACTTCACTCTTGACAGTTGTGAAATGTAGACTGAAGAAAGTACTTAAAGTGTTACTTTATTGCTCTTGGTCACTTGCAAATAAACTTTTAAGAGACTATTCAATTCAGTATTGTGATTAAGAAAAACTTTTATAAGATCATATCACTTTTATTTCATTTACCTCTTCTGATTTAATTAAATAAACTTTAAAAGCCAGATTTTCGGAATATAAAACCGTTTATCAGCTTAATTGAAGTAAATTAATTTCGTTAGCAAAATTATCCTGTATAATGCAAAAATAATATTTTATTGAAAGAATACATGTCTATTAAATAATACTGAAGAAAAAACAAGAAATATGTGTATAATCGTACAGTCTAAAATTATGAAATACAAAGTAAACAAGTAACTTATTTATAAATCCAAAAATACAAGTTACCAATCCTCTTTTCTAAAACAAAATCTTAAGAAAGGAAGAAAGCAGTAAAAGCACGTATATTGTTCTTGTGATTTTTTTCACTCCAAAGCATAATTTCTGAAGAATTTAAATGAAATAACTAAGGTAAAATAAATTATTTGCGTGTTAGAAATTTAGATATTGAACAAGAATTTTTTCATGCATTAAATAATTAGGCGTCAATCATGGTGGTTTCTTAGATAAAGAGAAAAAATCAGCCTGAAGATCTAAGTAATGAGTCGAATGTTGTAAAACTTCATAAATAGTAATTCATTAAATTTTTAAGAACTGTGTCCGTAGAATTTATTACTAAATGGCTTGTATTTTAGAGCTTTAGAAATAAAAAGACACCAGAGAAATTCATTTGAGATCTTAAATATTAATTTCCAGATTTCGTTTGATAACAAAAATAACATTTAAAAGGGTACCTTGGGGTTACAATCCCTCTTTTTATCACAATTAGTTTTTATGTACAATGAACTTTCTCATTATATTTAGGCACCCAACAGTAAAATATATAATGTTAAATTAATCTAGATTTTTTAAAGAACTTTCAAAAGCTCACAAAGATATTGAAAATTTCTATTGGCTTGTGGAAAAATATAAAATATTATGAACATTGATTTGATCACAATATTCGATTTACATGATAAATTTTGAAAAAAAAATGTAAATAAACAATCATTTCATCGCTTTAGAGCTTACTTTTGATTTATCATTATTTATACTCTCTGGTTTAACATTTTTAATTTTTAAATGTACTCTATTTTTCTCTACTCTTTTAGTTCTATATTCTCTTAATTTCCTTCATAAAATTATGTTCTTTTTTTAAACAAAAATATTCTACTTTTTAACGCATATTTAATTTTAAAAAATTAATTCAGAGGAAAAAAATGAGAAATCTTTATTTATCATAATTTAGCGCAAATCATTCACACACTCGAGATGTTGAGTTTCCTTTCGAAAATTAATTGAAATCTTAAAGTAAGATAGTTTTGACACATAAAATATAAAATAACAATTAAATCAATTTAGAAATCATTTTCGTTAAAATTTTTCCACCCGATGCCCATTATTTCTTTTCGTATTAAAATCTGCATTGTAGTATTAAATTCCTGTTACTTACTCGAATAGAATATTTCATTGTATTCGACTTCTCTTTAATTGTATTCGAGGAACTAAATAAGTAAAAGAATGTATTTAATATAGAGAGTTTGCAAGCCTTCACATATTTAATTAAAATCGAACAAATCGTGAATGAGTTAAATAAAGGTACATTTACTAGGAAATCTATTATAGTTAAAATAAATTCCAAGAAATGTTTATTTGCAGAATCGTATACGTCATGGTAAAAGAGATTATAATAGCATATACTAAAGGCCTTTTATTCGAATCTTAGCTTTAAAACATACTCCTTAAGTTTTAATAAAACACTTTTATGTCTTAGTTATCCAATAAAAATATCAATTAAGCAAGATAATGAGAACTTTGGGCGTATCCGTTGAAATTTGCAGCTGATGTTACAGATAGCGAGATTAAAAAGTACTTCTAGAGCTGATAAAATTCGCGCTGTCCATCAAAATCTTCTATTCATGTTACAAGTACTGGAATGAAAAACGACTTTCAGAGAAACGGAAGAGGAAAAAGAAAGATAAAAATCTTATCTTAGGATTTATTATAGTACTGTCACTCAAAAAAGAGAATTTGCAGGCCATAATACCTTTATTCTTTTTATTTGTTGCATGATTAAAACTATACCGGTATTTTAAAAAAAACTGTAAGAACTACGATTAAAGTAAAGATAGGATTATTTAAGATGCTCCGAAACTTCAAGATTCTTTCAATTTGCAAAAAAAGAATGGATATAATCCAGTGTTTCTCAAACTGTGGGGCGCGCACCCCTTGGCGGGCGTGACAACTCTACGAGGGGGCGCGAGCATATTGAAAAGTCAAAAACAAAAGATTATTTAAAAAATTATAAATTTACTGAAAGTAAACAAACAAAATATATTCTGACATAATAAAATATAAAATACACATTTACACTGATATATTACACTTATAAATATATCAGTGCTACACAAAGTATTTTACAATTAATTTAACAATACAAAGTTAAGAACAAGTTTAATAATTACCAGTGACCCCATGAGATAGTCATATATAAAATTATATACAAAAATTAACACTTATCTTGATAGTTTTTACGGCTTATAATTAATCCCCTAAATACCGATTAAAATTTACGAGATTCGTTTTCCACGTAGGAGCGCTTATGCGGTGTACTGCGGGGGGAAGAATAAGGAAGAGCACAAATAATCTGAAATAAGTAAATCCTTTGCAAACATTGTCAAGGTCCTTTTATTGCATTCCAAAACCTTCGGAATAATTATATGGATAACAGTGCCGAGAAAGATCGTACTTCGTAAAGACGTATATATACGTCCGGGGAATTAACAATTTGACTGAGCGAGACGTTTATATACGTCCGGGGAAATTAACGCTTTGGCTGAGTGAGACGTTTATATACGCCAGTGGAACTTAAGAGGTTATGGTCATATTGTAGTTTTAGCGTCGAAATATAGTATTATTTAATTCAATACATTGTTATTTTATGAGGGGGCGCGATGAAAAAATGATTGAATATTGGGTCGCGAATATTGAAACTTTGAGAAGCACTGATATAATCGATTCAAACTTCTTTTTAAATTTTAATCCATTTACTCCAAAGAAACATTCATATAATTGAGAAACAATTCAAGTTTATGTTCCTTCGCCCATACAAACAGTTTTTTTTTAATTTATTTATTTACAAAACTCCTCGTGCTCACATTGCGTAACATGAGGCTTACCGATGTAAGTGGTAACAGCATTATATAATTTAAAACAAAATTAAAAATACATTTAAGATAAATATATAAAATAAAAAGGAAGGGGGAAATACACAAATAATAAAGGGAGGAAGGTACCTATAAAACTTTAAAAATCTATACAGTGAACAAGGTTTTTTAAGACATTGAGATTTTCAGTACAATTGACCAACAAAGACAAAAGAGGCAGCCAGGACCTAAACGTTTCAACTCCTTTTTAAAATGTTTTCTTTTACAAAAATATAAGTTACAATACAAGACATGTTCCACAGTTTCAGCATCCTGACCACAAGAACTATATCACTACCAATTAAATTAAACCTAGACAAATAGCTCTTAAAATTTCCATGCCCTGTAAGGATCTGGGATAACTTAAAATCAGTAAAAACTTCCTTTACATTTTAGTCATTGATAAATGGTCGGAAAAATTTTTTTAGTCCACAAAGCTTTAGGTGAGACCAAGAATATACAAACATTTAAGCTGAGAAAGAACCAGAAAAAGAAAATGAGATTCATATTAACCATAAATAAAACAGCCTAAAAATGAGCTATGACAAATTTCACGTTCAAGAAAATTGATATAAACAATCATTATACGTATACTATTTGGCATTAAAACACTCTCTTTCCATGAAGATAGTTTCACTTAACACAACATAACACTTCAGCTGATGAAATAATATATGTGTTAGGAACATCCTTTGTGGTACCGCTTACTCAATTTCTAAAACTATTGGGGAAGAGATTCCATTATCTACCTCATGCTATTATCTACCTCAAATGTGTCTCCTCTGATTGGATTTAAACCATTATATCCCTCACTTTTTTTTGTAGTGAATGAATAAGAGAATTTAGGCTTCTTTTTCAGCATATTTTGTTTGTAAGAATTTACAATGTTGATAAAATTATAGTTTTCTTCACAGATAAATTCTACGTTACACAATCGTTATAATTTATTTTGTAAATAAAATATCACATGTCTGGTTATAACCAGTCTTAGAAATAAATTACAAAACAGGCCAGTCTTAGGCCAGAAAATTTACGAGAATTGTACTAAATGCAATTTGGTACAGGCAACTCAGATCATCTTTTGTTTTGTGCAGGACTTGAAAGGAGGACATATATTCCAGTTCTCTTTTGGTGTACGATTTCCTGAGGACTCTTGGGCTCATGGACCTGGTCTAGCCTGCGGCTAGACAGGAGGAATTAGTCAACAACAACAACAACAAAACATTGTCTTAAAATATTTTATGAAATCCTATGAGATATTTTATGGGGATCGCTTTTATTCTCAAAGTTAACTTAAAATTAGAAACTGAAGTAATAGCAAAAGCATTAGTTGTGCTTAGTTGAATTAATATCCTACTAAAAAACTAGGAATTTGTTCAGCTTCATGTTTTCAAAAACATGAGAGAAATACGAAATCTAGATAAGTAAATATTTACTCTCAAGATTTTTACATTGTATCAATTGCAGAAAAAAAGCACTAAAAACCCCAAGGTAAAGTAGTAAAGGTCAGCGATTTTGACTATTTCCCACGCTTCGAATTTCACCTTTATATCTCATTTATTATTTTTTAAATTTAAATAAACTGAACTCGAGAAACTTGAGTTCCCATTTAACATATATAATTTAAAATTTAGGGTTATAACGCTTGAAATTATTATGTCAGTAATCTTTTAGAAAATCAATACTCATCAGTTAAATATAATTTTACATTTTTAAAATTGGTCTTATAATGTGAATTTAACACCTATAATTCTATGCTTAAAATTCCATCCCATGTCTTTGAATTTTTAAACGTTATCTACGAAGACGATAAAGGCATATCACACACACACGCCGTTACAATTTACAAAAATAGTTTTAAACTTATTTCTAGTTTATAATTTTCAGCTTCAATGCCTTAAAACCATCTTAGTAATACAAACAGTCACTATTTAATGATTGAAACAATGCAATATAAATACAAAATTGATTAATGAAACGAATAAAATTATCTTTTTGTTAGTTATCATAATTATAATGCTATCATTTAAATTTGAAGTTTTTGCTCGTGTTTTCATAAATTAGATATGCTTGTATTCATTGTTATTATTGCAAGAAATTTAACTTTTCTAATAGAAATCTGCTCTCCATTATGTGTTTCTTTTTTTTCACTAATTTCTTATTCATTTACACTTTGTATTCGCTATATAAAAATTTTCAATTGTGATCTATCAAACCTTTTAAACTTTTATATTATTTCCTAGTTTCTTGTGCTTTTTTATAATTTATTTTACTTTCTAATCAAATAATTCATTTTCGAAGACAAAATTGAAAATTTTTAAACACATTACCTACTTTTAATTATATTTAGTAATATGTAAAACTGTCAATTTGTCTTAGAAAATTATTATTAAATATTTTTGGCTCAACAAAAATAAAAATAAAACGTTATTGTGTATGAAAAGTATCTGGTTTTTGCAACAATATATTTTTATTACTTAATTTCTTTTTGAAGTTAATTCAGATTTTTAAAAAAAGGAAAACCATCTCGCATGAAAATTCCTATTTTACATTCATGACCATTTACGTGCAAAAGGAATTACAGTGAAGAAAGATTTTCTTAATAGAACAAATTTAACAATTCTAAGTATGATACATTATAAATTTTTCTTTCGGCTTCTTAAGTTCATAATAGAAAATTTGTCTGCGGTTAAAATTATTCTTTTTATACTTTTTTGTCTTATCTATTGATATACTTCACATTTTTATACATTAAACTTTAATATCGAAGAGATTTATGTCTGTTTCGAAATTGAACCTTTTATAAATCTTTTTTTAACTGAAAACACTTCGCTCATGAAAATAACGGTTTTGTTCCTCCTCACTCCAGGGAGCAATTTATTATTTTTCTTTTGCTTTCCGAGCTGTAATTATTCCCAAGCAAATCGTTTATTTTTATATACTCTGAATTTTAATTAATTTTAGAAGGCATTCCATTGTTCATAACTTTTTTAATGTCTACTCTAGTTTGCTTACTATAAAAAAAGTTGAATAGAATGAACTTGAATCCCCTTTTAAATAATCTATACCTTTAGCATTTAATAAAGATGTTAAGAAAATTAGAGAAGATCTCAAAATTGAGACACATGAAAGTATGAAAAGAAAAACTACAAAAAATGAAAAAATAAATACATTTCTTTATTTGCTTAAATATTGTTAGGTTAAATGAATTTTTAGGAGCAAAATAATTCCATTAATTTTAATCTATTATCATGTTTTGATTAAAGGATTTCACTTTAAAGTTTTTATCGAAGAGAGAGAGAGAGAGAAATAAATTTAAAAAAAATTACTTCTTTAAATTCCTTATTACATAATACTAATTTTGCATGCTTTCTTATCAAATCATTAGTATAAGCATATTTATTAAATATATTAACGATAAGTAATAAATAATTCTATTTTCAATAATCTGTACTATATTTCAATTGTTTAATTTATTACGAGTGCTATTTGGTTCTTAGTTATACCCTTGAGAAGTATTTTAAAGTGTAAAAGAAATAACTTTTAAATTCATCAGAATCTTAATAAATTAAAACAAAAACAGCATTTTATATTAAAATAATTCAAAATTGTTCGTAGCTACATTTAGGCTTGTTGACATCTGAGCTATAATAACACATTTTTCCCCAAAGAGTTGCTGTGACGTTTACCACCATCCAGCTGCGCGAATCGGCATCTTTGTGGATCACCACACGTGTATTTGCACTTGCACTTTAAAGTTATTGCGTGGTCCCGTCTTGGATCGCCCCGCAAGCTTTGACATCACGAGGGACCCTTTTTCCCGCCGACTAGCAGGATGTAACTTGAAGCTAAAGAGGCCGACCGCAGATCCCCGAAGAGTGAGAGGGAGAACCAGATGTAGCTTTGAACCTTTGAAGTGAGCGGACGCCGAAAGAGAACTCCACTCTCACAAACCACATCATTTGAACTCTAATAATCTTTTAAAAAAATTTAATAGCTTCAATGCATAATCTGTAAATAATAGCTGTGACGTAAATAAACTAAATGTTTAAGGTATCCGACTACCCTAAAACCATGATTTTTTTCAAAAATTAGCAAATTTTTTTATGACTTTATTTTATAGACCATTTTATTAACTTAATAAATATACCAAGTACTTTATTTTCCATCCACTAGAACAAAAACTACAAGCGTTTTAATAAAAGCAAATGCCATAACTTTACACAAGATGTCAAACATTAAAATGCGTTTTACTCGAAATGTGTTTGTTTCGAAAAACTCAAACGGGGACCGCGATTGCTCAAAATGTTTTGAAAATAATTAGCTGAAATTTTTTGCTTATGTTCTGCATAACAGTAGAAGTGTTTTGATCTTCAGATTTATCAATAACTGTTTTATTTCAAAATTTGCAGTTCTTTATGTGAATATAGTCAATGTTTTTTTAAGCAATTTTGTATAATGACTTAGATAAAGTGCTCTAGTTTTTGTAAAAATTAAAATATCTCTTATCATGAAGGTCACTTTAAACAGGAATAACAAAGTAACATATCAAAATTGAAAATTTGACAATTTGTTCATAAAATCTTTGTACAGAGCGGGTCCCGTTTATGTAATTTTTCGTACATTTTTACTAGTTTTTTCCCATTTTAATAATAATAATTTTTTTTCTTTTACCAATTTTAGGATTTTTTCCTTAAAATATACTAAATAAATATAAAAATCACAAAAAGATCTCCATCTCTCTTTTTTTTTTTCAAAAAAAAGTTGTCGCAAGTAGTCGGATACCTTAAACTGATCAATATCACGCTACCGTTATTTATCTCAAACGTCACAGTTGCATATTAGCAATTAAGCCTTTGCATACATGGCAAGTCCGCAAGAGTGTAAACCATTTTCATTGGTGGCACCTTCTAGTGGCGGCTTCCGCTACCAAATTGCGACGTTTGAATTTTATTCAATTAAAACTCTCGTCGGATGCTAAATTTGCCGGGATTTAATTTTTCCAAGAGTACCAAAGCCAAACTGACACTGAAAAGATCTTTTACATGCCACATGATCATGTGACATGCATGCCTACGATTTTCTCATACAGAAAATCTATCTATTCCAACCGAGATCGAACCCACAACATTAGGCTTACGAAATGGCCAAGCCAGTTAACTGGATCAGTTAGATAAATCAGTTAGATTTTTTTTAACGAGCTATCTCGCGAGGTTTCCCTCTCGAAACTAATTTGGGATTTTTTTAATGTTATCGAAAGTTTTAAGTGCGGTCTTCATGCAGGGAAAACATGGTATGTAGATATGAAGTGGTCTGAAGAGAACATCGAAATAATAAAAGCCGGACCATATTACCGGCCGCATTTTCATTGCTTCCAGTTAATCATTTTGAAGAAATGTCTTCCAAGTTCACTCCTAGACCGTGTGTGGGTTTATGAGGAAGAAGCCAGTAGCTTACATCCTTTCTGATTATATCAGAAAGTGGATAAATTTAATTCTTTGTTATTGTTACGGATAGTAAATCTTCTCGTCATAAACTTCGGCAACTTAATCAATAAAATGTATTTGAGATATTTTTGCGTTTATTTTTTATTAATTCTGGCGTATACGCCTACTTTTGCGTTGGGTTTGACGCAAATTCTTCACAGAATGGAAACATTGCCGTTACTTACGTAGTCTTTAGGGATTTCGTCACAAGATTATTTAGCTTACGTTTGGTATAATTTTTTATTCTTTAGTTTTCGCACATAGTAACAACGAATATATTTATATTTCATTCAATTTGTGTTCGAAAATAAGCTTGTAATGCAGTGCACGTATGTGTATTAAAGTGTTAATGTCACTATACTGAATGAAAAATTTAAGCAAATGTGGGAATTCTCTTCTGTGGTTATTTTGCTGCATAAATTTTATTTAGAAAATTTTAGATTATAACATTTTAAAAAAAAATGTTCAGCTTCATACAGATTTCTTTGGTCTTCTTGTTTCAAATATTAAGACATTAATGCTTTCAATTAATGATCTTTATAGCTAATCAGCTTAGTAGAGTATTACACCGAGTTTTTTAATTAATTAACTTACCTAATAATATTTTTCCTTCAGTTATTACATTAGTATTAAAGGATTTATTAAAATGATATTGTTACATGCACCCCATAGCTAATTTGAAATATTTTCTTCTTTTATTTAAAGGGAACATCTTTTTAAAGTTTAAATTTTTAACCCCTGAGCAATAAAATTAGTTCCTTTCTGCGAGAAACCTACAGAATTTCATGGTCGTGTCGTTAAAGCCCTGTATCACAGAATTATTCTTTAGAAAACTACATATTTTCAAAATAATACATTCAAACTTTATGAAAAAAGTGTCATCAGCTATTCAAAAACTTCGCGTTAGATGCAGAAAGCAACTAAATTAATGTTTCTGTTAGAAATACCCTTTCATTTCAGTTGTCTCTCTTTAAAATGATAAAAAAAAGTTATGATTTAAAAAGGGTTTTACAGATGATAATCAACCTTAATTAGTTGTAACAGCAGTGGTGTTGATGAATGAATAGAGAATAATGAAATGGATGAGTTCTCCATTCAAATTTTTCGCACGAGACGCCAGAATGGTTAAGACTTGTTCAGAAGTTTTAATTATGATAGTTAATGATTTCACGGACATTAAGATACTTCATAAATATTCTAAGGTAATGAGAGCTTCCATGAGCACTCAACTTTTTATCAAATCGTGTCATTTAGCTCCAATTAAAAATTCGTAATAAAAAAGTAGGTGCAATGTCATTTTATTTCGCTACATCAATAATTTTCAAAAAACATACAATGCATTAAATAACTTAAATCTATTAATATTATTCAAAATTTAAAACTTTTTGAAAGAGAGTTGAGTAAAATATGAAATCTCACGTGCAAAAAGGCTTTTAATGATCTTACGCATCCTCATGAAAATTTTGGTAAAAATAAAAAATCAAAAATTAAATAGCTGGAACACGCAAGAATACTAGAGATTGGGAAAAAAACATTTACTGTTGGGAAGTTTGGAACGAGAAAATTTTAAAAGCTCATTTACCTCATGAAATGTTTAAAATTTTCCACGAAAAATTCGTTGTGCAAGTATCATAAATACTTTTTAAAGAGATCAGCAATTGAAAATCATACTTCCGGATGAAAAATTCGATTTCTTTGAAAATTTTGAAAGTCTGTGAAACTCATTCGTTGAAGTAATTTCAGTGAAAATCAAATTGAATTGATAATAAAAATCATCCTTGTTATAATAAATAAGCATAAGAATATTTATTTATTATTAATATATACTCATTATATCAAAATTTTTTACGAAGCAGCATGTGTACGATTAACTATCCTTTGAGTGCATATACCGTAAAATCCGATGCATAACGCGCACAACGAACACAAAAATAAGATCGAAACTAACGAGTGCGCGTTATACGCCGGGTATAAAAATGAGAGCTTAAAAAATTTGTACTTCTACAAAGACCAAAATACTGTTTATTTAAAAGAAATTACATACTTTATGAGCTTAACGAGTTGTAGCTTCTAGAAGTAAACTATTTTTTCAAAAGACTGGGATAATACCTCGAATAAATGACTTCAAAACATAAGAGTACCTACATTTCAAAGGTCTCCGTAAAAAAAGGGTGCGAATAGTACTCTAAACTGAAAAATGCAACTTGAAAGTATAGATTCACTTTATACTCTGGATTTTACGGTATATAATTTTAATAATATCCTATAACATATAAATATCCATTGTGTTACTTTGAACTGAGACGTTAATAAACAATGATACAGTCACTGAAATA
Source organism: Trichonephila clavipes (assembly GCA_019973935.1). NCBI lineage: Eukaryota > Metazoa > Arthropoda > Arachnida > Araneae > Nephilidae > Trichonephila > Trichonephila clavipes. The sequence continues at coordinate 186,150 of BMAU01003504.1, forward strand.
TTAATTAAAAATTTTAAGTGTTTATTATTTCCTTTGGACCACAAGTAGCAGAACATATGAATTCTTTTAACCGCATTTCGTCAACATAGTTTATGCAGAAAGGAAAAATATGAAATCTTGTGCAAAACAAGTAATACAAAAAAAATAAATCAGTTCCTACTTAGGTCAAAACGAAGAAAAATTTTATTTAGCTACTTTTTATTAAATAATTACAACTAATATTAATATGTATATGCATAGGACAGAATCATAATATTAAGTGACAAAATAGAAATCGATTTGACTTGCAATTTTCCATTTTCCTTTCTCTATAGGGTGTTGGACTATTTTCTGTGTGTGTTTGTTACTATTTATTAATTAATTTAATTTAATTATTCTAATGAAATAGTATAGTAAAAAAAAATCACATTCTCAGAAATTATGCCATCCCAGGTTGGATTCAAATCAACAACCTTTGGATTAGAAGTCCAACGTGCTATCCATTGCGCTGCAGGGACACTACGAATGATTTTCCATTCTATATATAGAGTTGAACTATTATTTTTGTTGGTTACTATTTATTCAATTAATTCAATTCAATTTAATTAAGGAATTAATATTTGAAAAAATTGTTCTAACATTAAATATCATCTACTACAAATTTAAAAAATTGTATTTGAACTTGAGTGGATGAATAAAAAGTATTTAATCAATGATTGAAAATTTGAACAGGATATATATATATTGGGAGAGTGTGAACTAATAGTAGGAATTGAAAAAAGATAAAAATTGCTGATTATTAAGTGTTATTGAATATGGTCTCTTAATAATCAAGTAATGAAAACTGAGCAGATTTCTTACTGTCCAAACTTCCATATCATATGAGAATTATTATTAAGAGGTTCATTACAAAAAGACACAATTCTGCTCATATATGTCATTCAGAAAGGAATCACGTGTATTTAAAAAATTTTGAATTCAGAATCACATTTCATAAGCTGTAATTTTCTTGAGAATGTCTAATTTCAAACGTTTTAAGAGTAATACAAACATACTATTTCAAAAACATAGTCAATTATTTGCTTGTATAGTAAGTATGAACCGATGAACTGTATTTGTGTTTGATCTTTAAATTTTCCCCCAAAAAAATTAAGCTATTCACTAACAAAAAAATTCTTCAAATATTGTCTTCTAAGTTATTTCCATTGTAAAAGCCATATTATAATCATATAGCAAAAATTAATTACTGAAAATATGGCCAATAACACTGAAAAATTAAGATTCTCAAAAAATGACACATCCCTTTCAAATAACAACGCAATCTAATACAAAATAATTTTCCTAAAAATTCAAACACGTTTAAGAAAAAGAAAAGAAGAAGAAAATAAAATGTTTCATGCTTGATAATATAGTATAACTCTCTGTTTTTGTAGTTATTAGTATAAAATAATGGCTCCGAAACTTTACTCCCAAGAGAGAGAAGTATCCCTAGATTACATTCCTATGTTTACTATTTTCTCAAAAGGAGAACGTCTCTGGTAGAAATTTAATTGTAAGGCAAATTTATGTAACAATTTAATTCATACAATTCCTTTGCACAGAGCATCTCTCGTACCTCTGGGATGCTTTCACATACCCTCAGGAGTATGCGTTCCATTGTTTGAGAACCATCAATACAAATGAAATGAACTCGCTTAGGGATGCTGACTATACCACAAAAGATTCGTGACATTTCTTGATATCTTTAAAGCTTCCTTAATAAATAATGTTAATAAAATACTATTTAAACATATTTAATTTAATGCCCAAAGTCAAGATATTATATGTTCTATATAATTTACCGAAATAAAAATCAAGATTTAAGATATTCGACTACGTTCCGACCGGGGTATTGAAAAAGCATATAAACAAAAAAAAATTTTTTTTTGATATTTAGAATCCACTGAACTAGAATATGCATATAAAATTGTTTTAACAATATTAATACAAGAAAAAGTTATTTAAATGCAAAGTTTTGGCAAAAAATGGAGAAACATATTTTCAAAACATTTTCCTTTGATGTAAAATGCTTCGATTATAGTAATATTTTACCTGTATATAGCTAAGACTTCTACGTAAAACCTGAACTAGGATTTTTGAAATGTATTATTTAGAAGCGGATTATTCATATTTCAATACATCTGAATTGAGAAATATTAACAAGAAAAAAAACATCGGTTAATACTTCAGTTGATCGTAACTGAAAATAATGTGAATTTTTCAAAAATCATGGTTCAGTCTTTGTAGAGAAGTCTTATTTACATATATACGCAAAATATTATTATAGAATCATTTTTCTTAATAGGAGAATGTTTTGAACATGCGTCATTATTTCTTACTTTTTGCTAAAAAATTGCATTTAAGTAATTTTTTACTGTATTAATATTCTAAAGACAACTTTATATGTTTATTCAAATTTAGGTGACACTAAATATGAAAAAGTTTATTTATACGCATTTTCGAAATCCTGGTGCCAAAGATACTCGAATATCTTAAGAAGTGACACAGAGAAGTTACAGTCTCTCTCTATATATACAAGTAACCCATTTTAACTTAATTCTTTATGGGCAAGAACAATCCCGAGTGCTATTTTAAATTCAGCAGTTGCTTTTATTTCACAAAAACCAAATTATAATTTTTAGTTATTTAGAAAAATGTGTTTTTATTGCGACTTCAAGATATTTTAGTCTGTTTAGACATAATTGATATTTTCATTTAAATGTTTTTTTAATAAGTGCTAAAAAATAATTTGATACCAATATGAAATATTTATATTCCCAACATATTTTTGAAATTTTTTCCAATTGAGAGAAAATTACTATAGCCAAAAACAATTTTATGATAATCAAAGTAAAATGATAGGCAAAAATTAAATTTAGATAAAAAAAAAATGCTGAAAAATAGACAACTTTGAAACTTTTGGAAATAATCTAATTGTGTGATAATATTATATAATTAAAAATATTCATGATATAAAGAAATTCTCAAGATCAAGGAAAGTTTAAAATGCTTAAAGTACTATTGTTAATATTGGTTGAAGAACTGTCAAAAAAATTCGGGAAATTTTTGGCAGAAAAAAATAGACTTACGCACATCACGCGAAACAGATACAGAAATATGAAGTTCATAATTGTTTCAGTCTCATAAAGGTCATTTAATAAAGAGGAATTGTACACAACTGCGTAATAAATTCCAGACTGTTCCAGAATAATTGGGCTAAGTGTTTAAAAAAGCTTCATTGTTCAAAAGCTTCATTCATTCATTTAAAAGCTTCATTGTTCAAAAGCTTCATTCATTCATTCAAAAGCTCATTTGTATTATTATTTCCCAATTTTGTGAGTTAAAAGATAACATTTTGGTACTCTCATTTTTTTCAATTTATTTATTAAGGTCTCTAAAGTAAAATTTAAGAAGTCCCCTTTTTTTTCAGAAATTCTTTTATTATGGATTACTTTTCAGTCTTATTTTCAATAACATACGATCCCAATTGAAGAATTTTGTTTATTCACAAGAGGACGTTTGGGAAATGAAATCATAAGATTCAAAAACATTTTTGTTTATTTCAATCCGTATTATTTTTTGTAAACATGTTTGGATCTCTCAAGTAATAAACTTTAGCATAATGAGCTTTAAATAGCCCTTCTGCCGATAAAAGATTCCAAAATATGCTGAATTCGATAATTCTATTTCCTATGAAATGTCCTCAAGAAAGAAAGATAAACAAGGCTCCGTAAATGCCAAATATGGCCTGGAGAGGCAATATTTGCCTATTTTAAGTCATATTTATCCAATTTTTTACAATCGAAATATTCATGACAATTGCGCGTGTGAGTTGTAATGTATACACAATAACCATAGCAACAACTTTCAGGATTCATGGGATAAAAATCTGATTAAAAGAATCAGACAGTTGTTAAAAAGTGCATAGAAAAATCAGCAAAACACATAAAAAATACAATATGCTGTCTTACATACTGCATTATGTATCTATTAAGTCACATTTCATAACATTTAAAGCAAATTTACAATATTGTACCATAACCTGGTTTTCCTCTACCTTTCATCAAATTATTTTATATAAGGTATTAAAACTTTAATATCAAACAACTTTACTTCATGTCTTGATCTTTTTCAAAATTTGGCTGTATAAAAACTGGTCTACATATTGTATTGAAAATTTTGGGAGGAATTATTAATGAATGCCAATATTCTTGCCCCTCCCCCCAATTATTAATGAGAGAGAGAGAGAGAGAATGCCTTTTTATTCTTGGATAACTATATCTACCAGAAATATTCTACTAAATTTTGAAATAAGGGAAAATAATACGCTTTCAGCACATTTAATGTTTACTAAAAATATATAATTAACATAAGTTATCACCCCTGATTACATCTGAGCTGCGACCCCAAACTACAAACTTACACACTATGCCAACGTCAGTACTTTAAGCATCAGAAGATTTAACGTGCATCAGCCCTTCTACAAGACGAGTATCAACTCATTTAGGATTTCCGTTGCAAAAACGCAATATTAAATTCTAAATATTTTAAACATGTGTATGTCTCTGGCTATTTTTCAGTTAAACTAAAATTTTAATTTGGTTTTTCATACTTTATGTATGTAATATTATAAATTAATTCTATTTTTAACTAGCAAGATTTTCACATCTGAATCAAAGGATTTTATCTTTTAAAAAAAGTAATTTTATTTTAAATCACTTTTATTGTGTTATTTATGCTCAAATAAGTGTAAAAATTCAATTTGGAGCAATTCTGAAAGCACAAACTTGGATGGTATTTAATGGGTTAAGAGGAATTACCATCCCCACATTGAAGAGGTCATAAGAGTAACTATATAAATTATATTGTTTAGTAGATATTAATAAATGTATTGAAAATATACCTTTTTTTTTCAAAAACATGTTATTCTGGAAGATCAATTAAAGAACATTCTGAAAATCAATACAGTTTTTATCTTGCTATATATATATATATTCAATTTCTTACAGATAAATAATTTTTTCTTGGAATTTAAAATTTAAATAAAAGATGACATGAAAGTATTCTACCAAGAACAAATAAAAAAATTTAGTTGTAAAAAAATTAGAACAATGAAATGTTGAAAGTTTAAATAAATGAATGGGAGATGTAAAAAAAAAATGTATGCAATATAAGTAACAAATATTTACTTTAAATACATTACGAAAAAATTCTTTGCGCACTTTCGTACTGTCCCAATTTTACTTTCCGGAAATTCCCCAGTTTCTCTTGTTTTTCAATATCTTTTGTCAAATGAGATACAAAGCAGTACTACCATGCAAAAATTCTCGCTTAGCTGAACGGCAGAAAAGAGAGCTAAAAAAATTTTTAGAATTGATGTTTGAATGAAACACATATCAAATAATAGAAGCGAGACAAAAAAGGGTTAAAAATAAATAATTTAAGAGAAATCTAGGTTTTTGAAAATGGCATTTCAGTGGGATTGAGATAAAATGCTACAAAGCAATTGGATAGAATCTAAGTGAAAAAATAGAAGCTTTTTCAGAGGCTATTAGAACGAGAAAGAATCTATAACTGTGCGAAACACAGCAGGTGCTTATCGATTTCTTCACAATGCTTTTAAACTCGAATAATCAAGACCAAAATCAATTATCCACCTTTTGAAAAGTTTTCATACTATGAACAGATTCTAAAATTAACACTGAACTAACTTTCTTGTAAGTTTGTTAATTATCGAGCTGTCCCTTTTTCCTATTAAACAAGAAAAAAACTAGCACTTAATTTCGCTGTAGGATATCTGAAAACTAAATTGATCGAAACCAAAGAAATGATTTACTAACGATGTCACCGCTAATTAAACGATTATATATTTTCTTCTGTAATCTGAAATAAAGTTTCAATAGTATGCATACAAAAAAATGTATGGATAAGTAGACAAATGCAAGAGCTAATTTAATCTTCCTTAGAAAGGCCAATTTTTTAAGATTTACCTTTTTTTTCTAATTAAAAGTTTTATTTTATATATACTCAGATTTCGAAGAAAAATATGTCCAGTCGATTGATAAACTTCCCGCAAGCTGTTAAATGTCTTTTCTATTCTAATTAAGTTTTTGGAAACTGCATGTGTTTGTGAGATAAATTTAGCAGAGTTTTATGTTTGTTTTCTTCACATTCAGGCTCAAAATTTAATTAATTAGTGTGAGCATACACATTTTTGGAGATTTTCGTTAAGTTTTGTTTTTAAATTTAAAGCATGGGAGAAAGAGTTTTCTATTTGTTTATGCATCCCAATTTCTTCTTCAATCCACCAACAAGCATCTAATATATGCTCATAAGTTATTGCAAAATTTTATTTATGTAGAACTTTCTTCTGAGTCTGTTCCTTGATTTTGTTTCAAAAATCTGTTCTGCTATGTTAAAAGGGGATGCAATTACATTATTTAAATGTGAGTATTTGTTTCTTAAATATATTTAATCAATTTTACACTCACTCTCTTCCTGTGTGATTTTATGATTGAAGGGGATAATGTGTGCATCTAAAAAAAGATTTCATACGTTTTCTCTTTTTTTGATCAACAATTTTTTAAACTCAGAGAACTATATATTTCAAAAGTTTTCAACTGAAATTAATAAAACAATCTCAAAGGAGACAAAAGTTTTTAGCTATCAATTTCCTAAAAATATTGCATCAGAATAAAGTTTATCCAATAAGAAAAAAAACCTAAAAATTAATTAATGTGTTTTGTATGTTGGTGAAGGTTATTTATGCATCTTTTACAATTTATCAAGGTATTTAATGCTATGTAATCTGAACTACACCAGTTTCATGCAAGATTCTTTATGTCCTATATTATGTTAAACACAACTCAATTCAACTTTTTATAGTCCTAATATATAGTTTATATAAAGAACAAGTTTAAGCTAGTGAGCCATTAAAAAGTTATTTAAAAATTCTTTAATAATTTTCCATATTACTTAGTTTAAAATTTAACCAAAAATTTAGAGAAAATATTAATTCCAATTTTACAAGGTGGATGCTATGAGTTGTTGAAAATCACTAAGTAACATATACAGTGGGCTACAAAAGTATTCGTACACTTGCAATTTCTTATAAAATTTAATGTTTTTGACTAATAAAAATTAATATATTGTAATTGTAATTTATATGATATCTGCAACTTGTTCTTAATGGAATGACATAATTAATTTTTTAAAAATACTGTAACTATTTTTTTTAAAAATTAATTATCAAAAAGCTACTAAAAATTACGCCACAAAAGTCGTCATACACTTAACAAAAATATCAACTTAGCTTTAAATATTGTATTTCTTTCTTAATTTAGTACTTAGTAGGATATTTTTTAGTGTCCACAACAACTCTTAAGCGTCTTGGTATAGATTTAATCAGTTTTTTGTAATTTCTGCATCGATTTTCCACCATTCTTCTGTGATTATTGTTTTTACTTCCCATTTTGCATTTATTTTTGTCACATTTTCTTTTTTTTCATCCGAATCTCACCAAATATGTTCTACTGGACTAAATAAAGTGATTTATGAGGTTTTTTCATAATTTGGGGATAGTTATAGAGACATCAGTAGCGTACAATGAGAGCAGTGCACTTGGCGTCATTACCATGTTAAAAAATTAAGTAGTCTCCAACATCCAAATTTCTGACGGATAATTTAAAATTCCTCTTTAAAATAATTAAATAGAGCTCATGATTCATAATACCATGAAAAATACCAAATTATCTAATTCTGAGGCCAATTTACATCCCCACGCCAGAACACTTCTACCTCCATGTCTTATTGATTCAACTAGATTCTTGGAATTAAGTTTCAGAAAATTCAAAATCGACAGAAAATTGATTGGGAGGGCAGACAATTCAACATTTTTGGTTCCAATGGGCCTATAATAGCTTGTAAATGAAAAAATAAGGAGTTTAATCCCATGAATTTATGTGGAACAAGAACTCCTTCATTTTCATACTTCAGCATGGAAGTGAAGGTGTTCTGGCGGGGGGTATAAATTGGGCTCAGAATTAGGTAATTTGGTATTTTTTCATGGTATTATGAATCATGAGCTCTATTTAATTATTTTAAAGAGGAATTTTAAATTTTCCGCCCGAAATTTGGATATTGGAGACTACTTATTTTTTTAACAGGGTAATGACGCCAAGTGCACTGCACTCATTGTACGCCACTGGTGTCTCTATAACTGTTTTCAAATTATGAAAAAACCTCCTCAATCACTTTATTTAGCCCAGTAGAACATATTTGAGGAGATTCTGATGTAAAAAAAGAAAACGTGACAAATAAATACAAGATGGGAAGTAAAAACAATAATCACAGAAGAATGGTGGAAAATCGATGCAGAAATTACAAAAAACTGATTAAATCTATACCAAGACGCTTAAAAGTTGTCGTGGACACTATAAGATATCCTACTAAGTACTAAATTAAGAAAGAAATACGATATTTAAAGCTGAGATTTTTTTAAGTGTACGAAGACATTTGTGGCGTAATTTTTAGTAGCTTTTTGATAATTAATTTTAAAAAAATAGTTACAGTATTTTTAAAAAATTAATTATGTCATTCCATTAAGAACAAGTTGCAGATATCATAAAAAATTACAGTTACAATATATTAATTTTTATTAATCCTAAACATTAAATTTTATAAGAAATTGCAAGTGTACGAACACTTTTGTGGCCCCCTGTATATATTCTACGGAAACTATAGGATTTTTCTAAGAAATTCCTCAAATGCGTCCTTTTTTAATCGAATAATAACTATACCAAACAAATTTTAAAGTTATTTAGCCCCATTTCATGGAATCTTCAATTAAAACTTTCCCAGAAAACTTCTGGAACGAAAGCAAAGAAGAAAAGAATGATTTGATTAAACATTGTTAACTTGATGCGATTTTAAAATTGAGGAAAAAACGTGGAAATGTATCTAACCGTGACAATTGAGAAAGAGGAAAAAATTGCGCATATCTTCCTCATCAGTTACTTGGTTCTTTCGTCAGTTTTGATTCCATTCTCGTCGAAGTGAAAACATAAAAATAACACCTAATCTAATCAAATATATGCGTATCTTTAATTTGGGTTTTATTTCATGTAGCTTTTGAAATTAATGAGGGATTCCTTACTCACAGAAAAAATATTCTAATGATTAATTCTAAAAAATAAAAATACAGATAGATTCAGTTGTATGCAAGTTAATATAAACTTTCTTGAACTCATAGAGTCCTCTTATATTTTCTTGGCTCAAACAATTCAATTGGTAAAGTTAAGCCCTTTATATACAGAAAACTTTCGTTTATCTCACAAGAATATCTGACAGAAACATTTAACAATTTACTTAATTTTATAAATTATATGAATAAAATCTCATGACAGTATAACTAATAGCTATAACATTATTATAGCTGAAACTGCACTTAATAAATAGGATACATTTTCGCTTTCTATCTTTTTTATTAAGTTTCATTATTTAGACAAAATGCTGTTGTACACATAAATGATCCAGAAAGTTTTCATTTTTTCATAAATATTAGTAGATTCTTCTTGAAAAGAATATTGTGTTTTCTTGTATAACGTTTCTTTAGAGGAACTATTGATATTGGGCCTTTTAACTTAAAATTGTCAGGCGAAGAGGATAACACTTGAACTTATATCTCCCTTTTCTGTCTTCCACCACACATGTGGTGCATGTACACCATATGATTCAAATTAAAAATTTTAATTTAACTCCAATAATTTGAACCTTGAGTAAAACTTAGATTTCCTCTCAATTTATACTCGAATCTGTATAGCGGCATTTATATTAAAATATCACCAATAATAAATAATAGCCAGAAATATACTTTGTAGAAAATAATTGAATAATATCGGAAAGACAAAAATAAATCTTTAAAGTGTATCGTGACAAAAGCCAAATATTTTAATAAAAGAAGAAATGTAAGAGATGTTATGTATTATATAAGAATAAAGATGGTAAATAAGGATAATAAGGCCTGTAACTATACATAAATACTTCAAAATTATGCCTTCCAATCCTACTAACATAGGAAGAGTAACCTCTTAAAAGATTATCTTATAATGATAAATTGAATATTCAAAGAGAGAAAACTATTTGACTTTGCCAAAAATGTAGTCGAAATAATAACATGACTATATTAATTGATGTTTATCCGTTCCGGACGAGGTGATTCTTCCTGTCAAGCTTAACTTCATTTAAAAATTCAAATAAAACCATTAATGTTATAAAATACGCCGAGAGAGAGAGAGAGAGAGAGAGAAATTCCTAATTTATAATCATTCCAAGTTTCATACGCTCCAAATTCAGATCAGAAGGGAGAAACGTGTGTTCACGGTCCTGAATAGGTTAAAAGTAAAGTATTTTCTTTTAAATAATAATTATAATAAATTAAATACAGAATTAGTTTTTAACTATAAATTTTCTAATTTACAGTTAAAAGTTAATTCTGTACCTCCTTTCCTTCTCTTCCTTTTTAACTCTTAATTATTGATTCAAGTCAACGATCAAACTTTCGAATATTGCATAACTAGCATCTAATTTCATAAGCTAAATGAAGTAAAATAAAATTATCACAAATGCTGAATGAATGCGGAATTATTTTTACCTAACGTATATGTTTCTTCTTAATTTTTTTTTGCTTAGCGTCTCCAATTCTTTGAAGATGAGAAATTCGGGGACTATATTGTGGATTATCTATCCTTAATGAATATGTTAAGTTGATTTAACTATTAAATATTATGGAATCTTCTTTTCAAATTTTATGCTTTAGTTTTCATCTAGTGTTGTAATGGTTTGCAATAAATTGGAAAGATAACAGTTCTTTAATTATTCGAATGAAAAAAAAATGAGATTGAAAATTTTTTAGCTATATCATTCATTTTTATTAACGAATGAGCATTAAAGTTATGTTTTTCTCTGTTATATGAAAACGCACACTTGCATAAAAGATTCCATTGGTTTATTATTTAATCTTTTGTTTAAGAGTTGAGAAGTAAAAATATTTTTAATTATTTAGGTAGATATTATCTTCGCAAAAAGAGATATAAATGCATCTCACTCGAATAATTTAGTTTGTTGCCTGAAGCTATTGTGGCTTATCTTAAATAGATTAGGAATTAATTATTCTTATTTTATATAAAATCAATCCATCTGTCTGTCAATCTGTCTGATCTGTTTCGATTGTCTGTCTGCCTGTCTGTCCGAATATTTTAAAATAGCATGTCAGAATATTGATTTAAACAATGTCATCACTTTAACTCATGATAATGGTTTACTTTCAAGTCAGCAGTTTTTTAAAAATTAGCTCTCTCTCTATCTCTTTTGTGTAAGAAATATATCAGATTTAAACTAATCCTTAGATAAAACCATGATACTGAGCATCATTACGCTATCATATCGTAAAAAAGCATCAAATTTTTTAAATAAAAATATATTTAATTCTGTAAAAGAATTCTCTAGCGTAAGGTAAAATTTACAAAGAAAAATTTCTCAACAATGGTAAGCACTTTTGTTACTAACTTGGATTAATGAACAATTGAGACGTAAATTATTTTTAACCCTCCCTTGACAAATAATGACGTCTGGGAGGCGTCATTCATTTCATATATCATTGAGAACTCTTTAATGTCTCTAAGTCATCAAGAACTGTTTCGAAGGGACGCCAAGAATCTTGCGTTTCGATTCTGTTTTATCTCAAATTCTCAAGGTTCTTCTCATTCTCAACCTGACGAAATGATGTATAGCAGAGGTGGGAACCCGCGGTCTTGAGGCCGCATGCGACCTTCGTGAGTTTTTTCAACGGCCTTCATAGAAACTAGCACTTCTATTAATTAATATTTAATTATATAGATTATAACACTTTGAAAATCAATGGAAGCAAATATAAAACGACATGAAAGTATGTATGTTTCAATGACTGCTCGTGGGAATAGCCAATTGTACATTTCAATTGTTCGAACATATAATTTACATGTGGCCTCTTATTGTAAAAAGTTTCCCCGTTTCTGATATATAGCAATGCAAATTTGAAAATAAAATGCTTCGTTCCTAAGTTTACTCCAAACTCCGCAATCACTCCGTATTTTTTTGTAAGTCAAAGAGTTGAAATCAATTTTATACACATTTTAATTGTATAAAATATTAAAGCTGATTTTTTATTTTTGTACAAGCTGTAGCGTCCATCATGAGAATTTTTCTTTCGATAATTGAAAGCAATTTGAAAATCCTGAATAAACTGCCCCAACTGATAGCTTTAAAAAAAGTGTATAACGTGAAATATTATAATGTACACAAACTACGTTTTCAAGTTTGAAAGACTCATCATAAAAATTAAAGATTTTTAAAAATTTAATTTTTTTAGAACATAATTTTTTAAATGTTCAATTTGCTGAGTTAAATTAAAGTCAGATTTTAAATTTAGAAAAAAAAATAAAATGCTGAATTTAGCTTTTGATACTTGATATAATCTTTTAAAAAATAAAAATCCGAATTAAGTTTCCAAATATCGAAAATTTTAATCATCATCTAATACAAAAGCTTATTAACAATTTTATTTGCATTTTCGGGTACATCTTATTTATTGAATGAATTCTGAATTAAGTTTGAAAAAAATAAATGAAAATATATTCAACCATTTTGAAAATTGGGATAAAACTGAAGAGCTTTTTTCAAAACTTTTACTTCTTTTGCAAAACTTGATTTTGTTTGATATATTTTATCATAACAAAAGATCTCTACGAAATATATACATTTATTAAGAGTTCATACAAATTGCATTTGTTCTTAATGTATATAATTAAATATAATTATAAAAGAAAAGAATTAATGAACTAAATGCCTTCAAGGGAATCAAATCTCGTACCCTGAACATGACTTCAACGTCGCCAACCACGGTTGATTGATTGTTTATTAACGTCCACTTCTAAGCTATACGAGAGATATTGGTAAGTGATAAACCGCGTAATTTTGAACCAAGGTCAAGTGACGAAGACACATGAACTGACACGCTAGCCAAAGTGAGAGCTTTAATTATTCGACATGTTTTTCATAGATCAGCCTATCTACATGTTCGGTTTTTAGTGGTACTAACACTCGAACTCACGATTCGACAGAAACAAATCCATTTAGGAGTTCGTAGCCATGATCACTCGACTAAAGCAACCACAGAAACAGCCACAGAAATCGCAATTTCGACTAGTCGAGTATACCAGGGCAAAATAATAAATAGAACATGGATAATGAAAATATAGTGTTGTTGAAACCAATAAAATTATAGCAATCAAAATGATAATTAAAGAATTGTACTTTAAGTAGATATATTTGTGAATATGTTTTACTCAAAAATATACCTCACATTTTTCCTCACGTTCATAATCAGAAGGATTTTTTTTTCAAAAAATTCTTAATTTTTTTCTCCTAAATTTAAAATAACTTGTTAATGTGACTTAATTTCAAAACATTTAATATAAACTTTGAAAAGCTCAAATAATTCATTTTGAAACAAAATTAAGTTTGAAATTTAACCTCTTTAGATTAGTCATATTCCTCCAGTAATTAACAACACAAATCTGAAAAGGTCTTCTAGCCGAACTAACGAAAGATCTTTCCTTGTTTGGTTTGAAAGAACTTGTATCAACTATGAAAAAACAGAAACGTGTTTTCAGAAATTATATGAGAGGTCTCATTCAAATATTTTAATAAAAGCTCTCTCTATATATATTTCCCCTTTTTAATCTTCAAATGACTCCTTCTAAAATCTAAAAGATTCATAAATACTAACCCACATAAATAAACAAAAGTGTTTTATGTTAGCTATATGAGATTCAAAGTACAAAGTTTTTGTATAATTGTTATTCTATTTTAGCTCATTTAAATCGTAATATAAATATTTATCATTAAAAAATTGATAGTAATGCAAAATATTCAGAATAATGTCAAAAAACAAGAACAAAAAAATCAAAGGAGTCTTCTTAATCGTATATTCAATTCCTCATTTTGTATACTCATTTCGTATACCCAATTGATGAACGATACAAATTGCTATCTAAGTAGTAATTAAGCGCTTATCGTAAATAGTCAGCTTTAATTATTTATACCCTAGTGAGATAAATTATAGCCATTTAAATGTAATCTCTGTGGGGAAATAATCTTCTTTCAAATTTAAAAGATAAAACAGAACAAAACCTACTCAACTCTGATAAATTTGTAACCATGTGCTCACTGAAAAATTTCTGAAACTTCTTTTAAAAGTCAGTTTCTAAAGCATCAAATTCAATAACCTTCAGATCAAAATCAAACTCCCATTCAAAAAGTGTTTAATATCTTTAAAACAATAATCTTATTTACAAAATAGATTTTATAAATTTTAAAGTATCCCAAGTTAACAATTATCAAAGTTATATCTCATTCTACAAAGTTTTGGAAGATACTTTCTCTCCTGTAGTCTGTACAATCAGGCAGCTCAAAAATACTCGGGATATTCAAATTTAAAATGACTGGTGAAGCACTTTTTTCAATTGCCCTTATCTGTCTAAGCCAAAAAATATCGCTGTTTCAGACTTTCTGTTTAAGGGGGGGGGGATCTTTAAAAGTAAGTAAAAAGAGTTGGAATTTCTTTTCCTAAGGCTAGAAGTTGTTAGATTAGGTGTTTTCAGAAAAGTATGAATAGAGAGAGAGAGAGAGGCTTTTAAAATGTTTTGCGGAAAAGGAGTAAGTGTGTATCCTATTGTTCTTGGAGAAAAAAACAGTTATGAATGATGTATAATGATGTTTTTCATTCTTATAGAATAGTTTTTACTTAGAGAAATAACATCTTAATTTTATTACTTACTTTTTCATTCTCTCGTATAAAAAGTAATTTTTGTTACAAACCAATTTTAATTATTTTATTTGCAGTGATTCAATGTAATAGTTTCAAAAAGATCCAACTCAAATTAAGTCAGAGATATTATTAAGTTGTCAAGTATGCAATAGAGCAAAAATTGCACATAATTGAATTCAATTTTTTTTCCAATAAAAACTAAGATTTTAAGATGATCTGTTAATTTTTTTTCAAATTGAAATATGTGTTACAAAGAGGAAAAGATGTGCCTTTCACACGAAAAATAAATTATGTCAAAATACGACGTCTAAATGAGGTTATGTACAATTGAAATAAATAACATAAACTTTGCTCCATTTCATACTTGACAACCTAATAATTAACATAAGAATAGTTTAGGGTTTGCTAATTTGAATGTCTTAGAGCAGCAGTGTTATTACTATTCATGTTTCATTCTCAGGCAAATAAAATTCCCGCAGAAGGAACTACATAGGTAGAGTTGCTACTTATTCAATATTCTAGGTATGAAAATAGTATTGCACATAAATTTAGCAAACTTTTAACTGTCAAATAATTGTAAAAATTATCCGGAAGAAAAAAAAAACTACATTTACTTACGCCTTTACAAAAATACTATCTCGTTAAATAACAAAAACAAAACACGAGGTAATCAGCTTATGTGGAACTAAAAAAACTGGAAAACAAAATCTACACCAAAAAATAGGAACATTATTATTGGGATCGTAGTCAACATCAGCTGATCCAACTGAATAAACAAGATGCAGAACACAATATCTACAAAAAGATAAATCCTCGTAGCATAATATTTTTGGTCATTTAACATAGAAAAGTAATTTCGTTTGTCTAAATTAATATTGAAAATTAGGACCCAGGTATAAAACAATTTTAATATCACAATCAACCGCAGTTGACCCAACTGACTAGACATAATGAAGAGTTCTGAATCTACTAATAAATTAAACCAAGTAAAAAAAATGATCATTTTAATCTAAGAAGAACTTATCTTTGCCTTCATACCTGATATTCAAAATTAGGGCCCTAAATTAAGAACATTTTTTAGACAGTAGAATTTTGTAATATTAGTGTTGAAACATCGCCTATTTGTATATAAGACCAATCACAACATGCTTTTTAATAAACCATTTTTTATGTAAATCAGTTCATTCGTTCATGCAATGTGTTTCATGATTCGTTTCTTATATTATGAGGCGAAATGAATTTTACCTTTAATGTCAAAGCGAAAAATTACTAACTGAATATTTCTAAATTCTAAGGATGCTGTATGTTAATTGGTTTATGTTGGAAGTAAAATTATATTGTATTTGGGGTGGGGTTTTTTTTATTTTAAAATGTATTCTTATATGAGTTTGAGTTTCTTTTTAAAGCAAAGAAAGACGATCTCAGATTCTACATGTTATATATGAGGAAAAGTTTCGATAACTAATTGTTTTTAAAGCAATAGAATAATATATATTGTTCCTTAACTGATAAAATTATGAAAATTCTGCTTCGAAACAAAATAGCCCCATTAAATGGGTATTAATAAGAAAATCTAAAGCATTTTGTTCAAATATTCAAATAAAGCTATAAGATTAATCAAATCAACAGGATATTATATATATATATATATATATATATATATATATATATATATATATATATATATATGTATATATACATATAATATTTAACAATAAATTAGTTATGTTAGTATTTGTCTATTTATTGGCTGTATACTAAAGTAAATGTTAGAAATAATTCTAATTAAAAGTTTTATGGAATATATATATATATATATATATATATATATATATATATATATGCATATATATATAATCAATTTTATAAACATGCATCATCTTTATTATAGTTTAGTGAACAATTTGGAAAGGAACTATAACTTAGCTAACTCAAACTATAAAATTTCCGTATTTTATAGTTTGTATGTATAGAAATATAGTTTGTATATATAGATAAAAATCATCATTTAATATTTTATTACATATTTATCATCAGTTACTCTTTTCTAAACAGTAACAATTATAAGCACATTTTCTTCTGATGAAAAAGTGAAGCAATTACTTAACACAAAAATTAGAATCAAATTTGATTTCTTTTATATAAACCGATTTACCTAATTTAAAGATTTTGTGGAAATGTCAGGTCTTTTTATATGAAAAATAACTATTCTGGAGAAAGATTAATTTAATGGTCATTTTATACTACGATATATATACATATATATATATATATATATATATATATATATATATATATATATATATATATATATATATATATACCCTACTATAATAAAAGATTACATACAAACGAATATATATTTAAAAGAAATTCAAGAAAGGTTTAAAATACACGTGAACTAATAAATTGAAAATGATTTGCTTATAAAATAAATTAAATATCAAACTTTACCAAATTTACACCACTATTCACTTACCTCTCAAAAATTTAAAAAATTCCGCATAATTAGTTTTTTTCTAGGGCATTTAATAAAAATTTACATTTAAATACTGCTTAAGCTAAGACTCTTACTTGGTTCTAATGCTTTGTCACAATTTAATTTCATATCTGATTTCATCTAAAATTCTAAGCTTTCATTCTTCTGGTACTATATATATATATTAGAAAAAGAGGCCCTCAGGAGGGGACTGAAAATCACACAATGAGAGTAAGACCAAGTACATGCCTTACTGCCTTGCACTAAATCATGTTTTAACAATTCCCACTTTAAAATTGAAGAATATAATTTTGAAGCTGTTGACAGAGTCACTTATTTAGGTTCGGAAATTAACATTAGAAACGATTGTACTACTGAAATCCAGAAGAGAATTACTATGGCTAATAGATGTCTTAATGGAATACGAAAATATATGAAATCGAATTTAATCAAAAGTAAAACAAAGGTTATATTGTTTAAAAGTCTTTTAAGATCAGTATTAACTTATGTATGTGAAACTTGGTCCATGTCTCGAACAGATAAGATCATGATAAGTATCTACGAAAGGAAGATTTTAAGATTTATTTCTGAAGGAATTCAGGAAAAGGGAACGTGGCGAAGAAGATCAAATTTAGAGCTGAAAAAAGAATCTGATATTAACTTCATCAAAATATAACAAATTAAATGGGCAGGTCAAGTTTTCAGAATGGACGAAAACCGCACCATTAAAATAGTCATCAATGTCCAACCAATTGGCACCCAAAGAAAGGGCAGGCAAACCTTAGATGGATTGATGGCCTAGAAAAATATGTCCTAGTTTTGAGAACTAAGAATTGGAGAACACTAGCAAGAAGAAGGCTGGCATGGAAAAGGCTTCCTGAGAAGGCCCACCCTGGACTGTCTAGCTACTGAGGAAGGAAGAACATATATATATATATATATAACAGGTTTCCAATCTTGGTTCTTAAGGCCAAGAGTTTGCTATTGTCCTACTGAGGCAAATATTTCTTACTGTTTTGACTAGTTATACTTATGTTTATAACTATTTGTATATATTATTATGGATTATATATATATAATGTTAAAATTATTTTTAACTACTGAAAGTTTGAATCTTTAAGAACGAAATTATTAAATAAAAAAAATTCAAAATTTCTCAAATTTTTGTTTAGTGTTTTTTTCCCTCGCTATTTTTCTTTTGCAATACACCTTATAAAACCAAACAAAAAAAAGACTCATCAAAAAGAAATTTTCTGATTAGGGTGAAATTAGAATGTGTAATGCAGATAAATCAAAATAGAAACGTTAAAGTTTTAGTAGAATATGTTGTTTTATTCATTACATATAACAACAAATAGTAAACCAGTCAAAAAGACACTGGCCTATCTTTGAACCTTATACAAACTGCTATTTGTCTTGACATAAAGATAGATAGAGTTGGCAAATCTCACCCCTACGGGATTTCTTACCAAACCAGATCGAATTATGTTATTTTCTTTTTATTTAAAACATATAAAATAATTATCAAGCACCACAAGTATCACACGGAGCTTATAGACGTAAGTAGGAAATAAAAACAAATAAAATAGACAAATTACAAAGTGAAAGTTTAAAAAAACCTATGAAGTTACAAAATCAAATCAATTAAGTTACAAATAATGGGAATGCAGCTTTATTGGAAACAGACTAGCAAAACATTAAATAGCCATTGGGTTTTAAGAACACGTAGCTTAACATTTAAGTATTATCTCTTCCTTAACTTGGAACAAAAAAGAATGTTTAATACTTAGCTTACTACCAGCACAACAGTCGCAAAGTTTGTAAGGCACAGATTAAATCTGTTGAGGTTGACCAGATAGAAAAAACTAGAGGATTTTAAAACTTGAAAGAAAGTTTTTCCATGGCGGTCTTTATTGAAGGGTCAGAAAATGTTACTTTGCTAGTAAAGTATTTGAGTGTATAGGTTGCTCTAGAGCAGGCATGTCAAACTCAAATGACATTGCGGGCCACATGAACTATTTTATATTAAGTCGGGAGCCGCATGCTCTCAATGTTCAAAAAATTAACATAATACGATTTATAGAATGATTATATTATGCATCTATTAGACTCAATGTCAAGGGGGTTTTTTAATATAAAAAACGAAAATAAAAGTTATAATAAGAAATTATTATTTAAGAATTTAAGGTTACCAAATCTTAAAATGCTTCAAATTTTGCATTTTTTATTTTTTATTTTGGTCTTAGAAAATAAAGGATACCTCGCTAATTTGGTTGCTGTATTATTATTTTATAATTCTACAAAAAGAAAGCTGGAAAACTGAATTTTAATACGACAAGCAAAGTACTAACTACTCCCCTTTTTTAAAGGGACACAATTTTGAACAGTGTGGTCTTTTTTTTTGTTTTTAAAATTAATTTTAAATAAATTTATTTTCATAATTTTAACAAGACATTTCAGTTGCATATTTATCTAATAAATTAATCTAAATAATGCTATAATATCATTCAAGGATAGTGCTCAAAGTGAAGTATAAAAGTAGTAAAAAATTAATGTATAAAATATTAGTGTTTTATGTGTGGAATATGCTGGGAATCATGGATGACACATGTGTGTTTGCGAAACTTACAAAGAAAATGAATTAGCAATAACTTAAAACTAAAAGAAAAACAAATATAATAAAATAAAGCACACTAATCCTATTGTGTGTGTGACTTCAAATACTTTTTTTTAAAAAAAAATTTAAAATCATGATGTGAAAAATATCCTCCTTATTTTTGATTTTTTTAAATGAGTTTTTTGTGTGTGGGGGTGGACTCCTATACATTCTCTGATAATCTACTTTACCTATAGCACTCATATATCTTGTATGTTTCAAAATATAATTATTTCCAATAAAATACAATGAATACTTTTTTTAAAAATAAACATTTAAAACTTTTAGATATTGTACATTATCTTCATAAAAAAATGATAATAATATTATAAATCATAAAATTAAACTTTTTTTAAAAAAAATATTTTATTTACATTTACTGTATAGAATTATATGTTAACAAGCACTACAAAGTTTAAAAGTTATATTCCAGTAAACGTTATGCAAGTTGTACCTAAAGTTAAGTATATGACTGAAAAATATGAGCTATTAATTGCTCACACATAATTATTCATATTTTTAAATGTGATTTTTTTACATGCACAGGCACATAAGTATACAGATATTACGGCTTAAAATAAGTTTATTTTCACCTTCCAAGGATGTCCCGGTCCCAATATTACCTTTTAGAAGATGTTTGGTCCCGTTTTTCATAAAGCAATTAATCAAAGTTTGGTTGAATATACTGAGCTGATGCGATATTTAAAATTGATGATAAATGTTTATCGGTTAATCTTGACCTTTCTGAATTTTTGTTGTTTTCATTAAAGAAAATAATTGCTCGCATAAATAAGTACTTCCGAAAAAAAGCCATTATACGCGTAACAAAAGAAAACATCTTAGGATAAATATGTGTAAAATTCTGCAATTCCAACTCCCATACATTATTTCTTAAGCAAGGAATCACATTGGGTCTCAATCAATTCTATTTGTAAATTTTGTTCAAAAAGTTCAATGTCGATGTATAGAGGTGAAAAAAAGGGGAAATTGTAATTCACAGCTTTTGAAATCCAATTCTATTTCTAACAATTTAATTTGGTGAGCCTATTCTGTAAATTTTAATTTAGGGAATTTAATGAATAGATATTGGTAGCTTTCAAAGTGAGACAGGTTTTCTTTTTCTATTTGTTTTCGTCAAAGAAATAATTTTTGTTTAAAAGCGTTAATGTTATCAAATAGTGTTGTAACAAGATTATTTTTGCGTTGAAGCTTAAGATAATGTTGATGAAGGTGACTTGTGATACCAACTGAAAAAGCCAGGTCCTTTAGCCATTGTCCACCTTTTTAACTCTGCTCATTCGTATTTTTTTTTTGTTTCTAAGAAAATTATGATTTCGTCCAGCAGTTTGAAAAATCGTTTAATACTTTATGACTCGAAAGCCATCAAACTTCTGTATGATATGGTAGATCGGTGAATTCACTTTCTATGTCTTTCAGAAATGCAATGAATTGACGATGATTAAGCCTATGTGCTCGAATATAATTTACAATTTTTGTGACAATTTTTAAAACATGTCCGATATTTAAAACTTTGGATCACATTACTTGTTGAATAATGTAATGAAAATGTTCAAAATTATTGTGTTCGTGTTGTTTGTATGTTTCTTTTAATCTTGTAACAACTCCTTTGGTAATACCGGTCGTGGCCGGTGCGCCATCAATTGCAAGAGAAACCAACTAATCCAATGGTAACTTATACTTTTTTACAACTTCCATAAGTGTATCAAAAAATATCAGCTCCAGTGGTAATATTATGCATAGATATAACTTGCAAAAGTTCTTCATTTATTTTTAAATTAACATCGCATCTGTGAACAAAAATGGCCAGTTGAGCGATATTTCGAATATCTCTGTACTTTCATCAATTGTAATGGAGTAGGCTTGAAATATTGATATTGTTGAATGATGCTGATCTCTCAAATTTTTGGCTATTTCATCAATTCTGCTAGCTACAGTACTTCCACTTAAGCTAATACTTATTTTTTTTTAATTTGTGCTGGACATAATACACCGCCGCTTTTATTAAGCATTCACTAATAAAATCTCCTTCAGTAAATGGTTTCGATCTGCTTGCTATTAAATGGAATAACATATAACTAACTTTTACAGCAGCTGTATTGTCTTCAGAAAATTTAGTGAAAACATTTTGTTGTTTTGGAAGAGTTGAATTCAAATCCGCCAATTCTTCTCGAAATTTTGAAACGTATTGGTCATAATTTGGTTTATGATTTGTGTCATAGTGCCTTTTGAGATTATACTCCTTAGAAACTGAAATGGAATTTTTGTTAATCAGGCATAATATTTTATTCTTGTTTTGGACACAAAAACGTTGCAGTTCCCATTTTTCCTGAAAAATGCGACTTTTATCTTCAACTGATCTCTTTTTACTCTTTGTAGTTGAAGTTTTTTTTTTTTATTATTATTAAATATTTCTTAGACTTAATCCACTTTCATCTGCAAACGAATGAGCAAACTCTGCCTTTTATCTTGCGTTTCGTCTTGTGACTGCAACTGACTACGCTCTTAGCTTCTGGCTAATTGGATACTCAAAAGACGCAGAAAGAGAAATACAAGTCACATACACGATAAATTACGATACTATCTGTTTAGTCATAAAGTTGTTAACACTGTTCTAATACTCTCCAATTCTCCAGAGGGGGCTTTAATGGACAGTCCATCTGCCCACAGGAAGTGAGAAGTCACTCACCAAAAGGGGACTGAGGTTATGAGAACGTCTTAGAAAAGGAAGAATGACTCGTAACGTGGTGTTAACCTTATGAATTTTTAGTGTAACCGCATTATATTGAGTGAGGAATGTAGTTTATTCAGTCTACAAAGAAGTTGCTCTCTATTTCTTTTAAAATAAGAATAAGTAACACGTAAATATGTATTGTACATTTTAAAAAAAGTTCACCACAAATAATTTTTAAAATTAAAAAAATTTAAAAGCTCTATATTTAAATATTTTTTTAAAAGTCATGGCGGGCCGCAACTTATGTATCGGCGGGCCACGTGTTTGACATGCCTGGACTGCTCTAGAGTGACATTTTTTTTTCTGAAAAAGGATTTGAGGCTATATTAACTCTAAACATGGTTGCAGATTTATCCAAGAAAAATCCAGCATTTCATTTCCAAAAATTCCAATATAGTCACGAAGAGAAAAACAGAAAATTCCGAAATTGAACCTTGGAACCTCTTTTCAAAATAATGTAATGTAGAAACAAGCATATCTTCGGGTTGGCAGTCCTAGCTTTCAAAAAGTTTTAAATGAGGGAATAGAGATTAATTGAAAGTCCAGTGTTCTTCAAGAAGGTGAAAATACAAAGCCACCACGCGTGGTAGAAAGCATCTTTAATGTCAAGAAACACCAAAATAGTAAGCAATTTTCTCTTTTTATTTTTTGAAAAATCTCGCTTACTCGTGTGTGTTTTCGATACTATTTTGAGCAGTAAATACGTATTGATCGCAGTTAAGAAAGTTTTTTGAAATGAAACTTCTTTGCGCTCGAGAGTGGATGAGAAATATGCCCAGTTTTGCGTTAGGGTGAATAACCGAACGGAAGTAGTCTTCCCCCACGTCCCCGAGTCGTCGCCATGGTGACAGGATAGCGAGTGGGAGGGAAAGAGGAGAGTGAGGACATCACGTGACTTGCGTCATATCCGTGAAAAAGTTGGATGATTGCCCACCTTTCCGATAGCTCAAATTGCCCACCTTCTAATTGGCGGACCTTTCCCCCCATACCCGGGAACATCCTGCACGGTTGTATGAGTTGCGGTGTGTGCATCACGGTGTAGACAAAATAGCTCTCGCAGCAAAAGCATGTCTTTCTGAATATTTCCTTAGATTGCCTGAAATATTTCCTTAGATTGTTGGCAACACGGTAGTGTGTTCGGCGGCTAATTTTTTTTAAATTTTCATTTGCGTTGAATTATTATTAATTCTAGCCAGAAGGCTTAAATCAAACGCACAAAGAAGAAAAGAGTTTCGTGAAAGAAAAAAAATAGAAAACTAGGAGCAAGTCCAGTCGAAAAAGTCACAAAAAATTGTGCAAATTCATCAAGTACTACTGCCAAATCTCCATCAGAGTACATGAGAGGATATCGAGCAAGGGAAAAAAACACTGGAAAATATTCTCTTAATGCCCAGTTTAAGGTATTGGAATGCTAATGAGACTCTTCTAATGGCAGCACAGATTAATACGGACTTTGTGAGCCTCCCTGTGCCATTAACTACAGAGCCTTCAACAAGTCTAGTGTGTGTTGGAACTGATGCATGTAAATCAATAATAAATTGTATCTTTCGTTAAAAAGGCTATGATTACCATAAAAAGGCTCACAAAGATTTTCAAAAGCTATTCGTTGATAATCCTTTCGGTCACTGGCGCTCAATTTATGATAGACTTTGGTTTAGAGATCCTTTGAGAACGTCTGTTGCTGAGCACAAAAATATTTTACGAAATATTTTACCGGGAATTAATTTAGAATACACATTAAAGCATACTACAATTGCTGACAAAGTTAAGACAAAAGGCAAATAGGAAAAATATACCAAATTTATTAAAATGTAATGGTTTTATACCCAGAAATTCCAGCACATCTTTCTACTTTGGATTTGGTATTAGAAAGACTCATTTCGCCATGAATACCTTTCATGCAAATTAGGCGATTGAGACAAGTACACGGTCAGTTTGGATTATTAGGGCAAATAATCAATGTTCCAACCTTGCCAATGAAATTTCACTTCTATCGCGTGGCGTTCCCCGCACCATTTTTTTTCTATGCAAATACCAGAAGATCTGTTAAGAAACTCAACTTCCTAGGGAGATATAACTTATATTCGTGAAATCTTAGGAGGTGTTTACTCATTAGACGCCAAAAAGTAAGAAGACGTCCATGGTAAGTAATTTAGCGATCTAGATGTCCTAGAAAGTTTTTAATAAGCACGAAAAAAATCAGTAAAAATAATTAGTGTAGCATTATAATTTATAAATATAACTTTGGTAGTCCATGGAAAGAAGGATACGCAATAGGGCGTGGAATATCTCTGATGTACTATCATGTCGTGATGTTGTCAAAGGTGACAATCAAAGGGATCTGGCGATCAAATGAAATTACACCCTAAGCCACAGCTATCAGATATCAGTTTAAGTGTAGCTAAACATTCAGGTTCGTATTAAAATGTTATTACATATGTTCTTAAACTAATCTCCGATTAATGCTGGCGCTCTCTTCAAAATGGAGCGCCAGCGTCAAAATCAAAAATTCTCCACTCAGTGAGATCCTAAGTAGAATAAGACAGGTATCATTGCAAACTGGATTGTCAGCGTGCACAGTTGAGGAGTAGTCAGGGCAATAAACATCGAGATCCATGACCTAGTTTCCTGGAGTCATTGGTATTCTTATTTTGGTTTTATTAACAGTACTTATTAGAGCAATATAACAACTAATGGAGACATAGTTCGTAATTTTCAGCTACGGTAAAGTGATATGAACAAAAACTGAGCCAGTACCACACTAAATCCCTCACCACAAAGGGAAAGGATCTTTTGTCCCAGTTTCATAACTCATCTGGTAGCTATTTTTATTCCACATAACAAGTCTTTCAGCAGTATCAGTAGAACTTTGCATTCTGAAACAATGCAAGAGTTATTGACAGTGAGCATCGCACTTTTGAATGACGTGGACGACATCTGAGCGAACACTACGCTCTTCAAACTACCTTTCCACGCTAACGTGAGGACTTTGAACCTCGACAGATTTTACATGCATCAGCCCCTGTATACGGTGGCTATTCAGTGGCACCAAGATTCGAACCCATAACTCGAGAGAAACAACGCTGATCACGAGTTCTTGACAATAACCACACTCATCTACCGATACCATTTAGTAAAAACAGAATTTGAGTTCAAGATTCACCTTGAGCATCATTGACCAAGAAGGTCATAACCACGATCACTACGTTACCATGGTCAGTTAAGGTGTCACCATCTTAATGGTATATTCATCCACACATCGGTTATTTAATTGATTAAAATAGCTAAAGATATATGTTTTATCAATTTTCCCTAAACACTCGTTAATTTACATTTAAGAACTTTATGATTAAAATAAAACTTTTAAAGCAAGGAAAGAGGGTAGAATGACAAAGGAAAGGATTAAGAATAGAGACGGATCTCTAAGGAGTCTTAGGACCCGTCGCTCATATTTACCAAAGATAACAAATCTCATCGGGGAAAGGAAAATTACTCGAAAGCACCTGGGGGATTGCAAATCACACACCTACTTAAAGAAGGTAAGCCCCTGGAGATATCATGGCTTAAAGATTTCTGCTTACACATCAAAACTTTTCAAAGTATAAGGTCAGTTTTTAATGTAAATGTCGTTCCTTCAGTTTCATCTCTCTCACGCAGACCCTGTTTCCTTTAATCTAATGTGTCACATCTCCTCCTTTCCTTTAATCTTGTCTCAAATGTGTCACATGCTCATGCGAAGCCTTAATACACCTGTAATCAAATTTGAATTGAAAGTTTTCCTCTTTTTAACACACCATCTAGATGCCCAGTTGCGATACTTTGGAACTCCAACTATTCATTCATTAACTTCCAAAATTTAATCATTTACATGCTGAATTATAGATATTTGCATACGAAATTTCATTCCGATCAGATAACGCCTTAGTGAGTCTTTTTCCCCGATCTCTTTCCTTAAGAGTGTTGTTTGCTGCGAGAAATTTTCCAATCGTAAGACTTAATTGCAGTTTGTCAGAACCACTTCAAAATAATTGTATTCTCTTACCAGTATATCAAGTATTTTAAACTAATATTTAAAAATCAAAACCTCAATGATTGTGACAAATCGTTTTATCCAAATTGCAGGGCAATGATGACACCCTTTCCCTGGTATATATTATACACTGGTGTGCAAAAATTAAGGACGAAGTCGAAAAATTAAGCATATCAGCTGAACGAAGAGGCAGAGCGGACAGAAAGACCAATCAGGAGATTAAGTAAGGTGATATACGGTAGCACATGCGCAGATATGCAGGTAGACGTAATGGGGAGTGTCTGAGTAGTATAAAGCATGTTGCCGGTGTAAGATCAGTATTTCTGGCAAGATTGCACGCCGTATAGCAGTTAAAAATCACACCGAGTTGCTGCCTCAGCGAGAAATGGCGAATAATCAATCTGTTAGACGACATCTGGATGCTTTTACCCGATGTCGAATCATTGGGAAGTTGGAGGAAGGCCACAGTGTGACAAGTGTGGCTGCAGAGTTCGGAATTGCTCACAGCATCGTTTCACGACTTTGGAGACAATTTCAAACTACAGGAACAGCTATCCGGGGGTTCAGTAGTGGTCGTCCACGAGGAACCACACCCGCAGATGACCGGTACATTGTCTTACAGGCCAGAAGAAACAGGCGGCAGACGGCGGGAGAAATCGCTAGACACACGACACAGGCGACTGGACGACCGATATCGCGTTTTACCGTGGCCAGAAGACTGCACGGTGGTGGACTGTTTGCACGACGCCCTGTACGGTGTGTATCTTTAACGCCTGCCCATCGGAGAAGGCGTTCTCTGTGGTGCCGGGAACACCGGAATTGGAGAGACAATGAATGGGGACGAGTACTCTTTACAGATGAGAGCAGATTCAGTTTGAGTAGCGATTCTCATCGCAAACTCATCTGGAGAGAGCGGGGAAGCCGCAATCATCCCTCGAACATCATTAAAGGGACAGGTATGGAGGTCGCGGTGTTCTCGTTTGGGAGGCATCATGCTTGGTAGTCGTACAGACCTTCACATCTTCGACGCAGGTTCAGTCAACGGGACCCGTTATTGTAACGAGATTCTTCTTCCATATGTGCGTCTTTTTAGATGCGCTATGGGTCTGCAGTTCCTTTTCATGGACGACAATGCACCATGTCATCGCACAGTAGCTGCCGAACAGCTCTTAGAGAGTGAGGATATTGAACGCATGGATTGGCCGCACAATCTCCGGATCTCAATCCCATCGAGCATGTATGGGATTTTCTATGCAGACGCTTGGCTGCTCCTACCTTACCACCAGTAACGATTCGGGAGCTTCGATTGGCGCTGCAAGACGAATGGGCAGCAATGCCTCAACAACTCATTGACACCCTCATTCTCAGCATGGGCAGACGCTGTGAAACCTGCCTAGCAGTCGGGGAGATCATATCCCCTACTAAAGACCGGATGTTTCTTGCTGGACATCCATCACAGGGATGTTTCGGCCTTCAGTCGCATTGCGCTCCATGCTACTTTTTCAATCAAGCTTCTTTTTATCCCTCTGATTTCTCTTTTAGTAAGTGTTGCTTACATATTACACATGTCCTTACGTATTGGGGATCTTACGGTATTAAATGTGTTGATTTGGAAAGCTTTTGTACAAAGTTATATTGAAAAACCGTCTCGTCCTTAATTTTACACCAGTGTATATATATATATATATATATATATATATATATATATATATATATATATATAATATGTATATATATAAATAATTCCTCTTAATTTCATCTTAAACCATTTTTAATTTGTAATGGTCCTGACCTTTCGGGACTCGCGGGTAAATGATTAACTCGCTTTCTCGCCTGACGGGATTTAACCGCAACTGTAGCTCTTAAGAATTAGCAGCTCTGCGAATTTAAAGTAATTTTTCAAAAGCGTCATCATACGATATCTTTCCTCGAATCACAAGCTCCGTCTATGGAAGTCATACGAATTTGAAGCTTCCGGTTGCTACTTCATACATAAAACCAAAACTCAGGAAAATCCATCCCTGCCCACTTCTTACCTTCTTCAAGTTGTAATGCGTGTGTTGTATTTGTATTATATGTTCTATATTTGTGTGTGTCGTAGTGTTGTCTCGATGTTTATTCGTTTTGTGTTTAAATGTGAAATAAAATCGTTAAAGTAATCCTCAACACTCACTACTTCTTTTTATACATGCCATGGTATATATATATATATATACCATGATAGTATTTTTGATTGAATCTTGCCTCTATCAGCTAAATCAATGAATCCCTATTAAAGTGCAGGAGCGGCGTGATATATTAATTACTTAAATATTGTTACTTAGATGAAATTAAAGTAGGTAAACGTGTGTATTGCTAAAATTGAATGAAAACAAGACTCATTAATCCAGTGCTTCTCAAACTTTCAATACTGGCGCCCCCCTTATCAATCACAATTTTTATCGCGCCCCCCTTATACATTAATAATGTATTGAATGCAACGATAATGCACTTTTTTTTACGCTAAAGCAATAATCTTAATTATATACCGTACAAATTCATGACATAAGTTTTAAATTTTGTATATGTTGCTTTTAAGCAAAAAAAAAAAAAATTAAGTAATAGGATAATTATTATGTTATTTTTCCTTTCTCTAATTTTTAAATTGGAACATATTGCAAAATGCGGTGGCTGCTTAGAAGACAAAATATAGATATATCTTTTTTTTTAGAAAGAACTCAGTGGGTCAATTTCTAATCATAAGCATTCCTTTGAAAATTTGCTCTGTAAGACAAGCCCATGGAAGTCGCTAATACTTATTAAACTTGTTCTTAATTTAGCATTAATTAATTAGTTATAAAATACTTTGTGAAGCACTGATACATTTAAAGTATACCGGCTGAAGTACCCGCTATTTGCACGAGTTCATTTATAAGAAAATAAAACATTATTGATATAACAGCTGAATTTTAAGGAGAGTAAAGCCAAGTGCGCGACAATGTTTACAAAAATGTAAAATTATTTTTTTTAAATCATATTGCTCAAATTATAATTAGTTTTAAGCGAACTGTAATTTTAAGCCTCACAGAATTAGCATTTAGAATTGATGTTGAATAATGAACAATAATATAAAATTCCGATGAGAAATAATTGTATTATTTTTAATATTTAAAGTGAAAAAGACTTCAAAATGTTTTAAACCTGGAGCAGGCACGCACTCGATACTAATGGTCGAGTGGGGTTATTGAGCCACCCCCAAATTTTTTTATAATTACTTTTATAGTACAAAATAAAAATCGTAATTCCAGTGAATAATTTAATTAGAGAAAATACACTCACCTACTTTCAAGAACACAGAAAATATTTCGGAAAAAAGTTTATCACACCGGGAACTCAGTCAAAACAAGTACCATAAAATTGTAAAAAAACGTTTGTCACTCCCCAAAAGAGGGAGATATGTGACAAATATATTTTAGTTCACACGTTAAGACTGTCAAACAGGAGGATAGTGTGTCAGAGCCATTGGTAACAATTAAACAGTTCTGCCAGAATTACCAATTTCGTGCACTCTGTGCTCGGCGTGACAGCTCCGGAATAAAAGCGTATTTATTACAATATGGATGTTCCAAAAAAAAATTATGTAAAACGTTTTTCATTATGCTTTTTTATATGTTTGGGAATAACTCATAGAAATAAATCTTGGCCAAGTAATCCTTCAAAGAGCTCTCTGTGCTTTTCCAAAATCATAAAAATATTTTACAAGGAAAAAATCGCTGCAAGAAATAGTTTATTTGCAACTTCCCTAAATGAAAAAACAAATACACATAAGAGCAGGGACGTAACTAACCGTACAAGTAGGTTCGAAGGTCAAACCGCAGCAACTACATTCTGCTGCCTATAGCTGATGACAATAATATAACAGTGATGAATTTTTTATCTTTCTAAGATTTTTTTTCGATTATGGGTCTGGGTTTTGTTTTCTCATTTTGGTTTGAAAAGAAACCGTAATAGAAGTAGAAGCTTTAATTTTTTATGACGTAATATCGCAGTTATATAAATTATATCAGTGTAAATGTGTAATTTTTTTTTATTATGTCAGAAAGTATTTTGTTTTACTTCATTCCAGTAAATAAATTTTTTTAATCTTTTATTTTCGATATGCTCGCGCCCCCTTGTACGTTTATGTAATATCGCAGATATATAAATTATATCAGTGTAAATGTGTATTTTTATTATGTCAGAAAGTATTTTTGTTTTACTTCATTCCAGTAAATAAATTTTTTTAATCGTTTATTTTCGATATGCTCGCGCCCCCTTGTACGTTTATCGCGCCCCCAGGGGGCGCGCCCCACAGTTTGAGAAACACTGCATTAATCTCAACTCGTTACTTTTGAAAACTCGATAGTCCCATCTGATTATATACAGTTGACGGAACAACCAGAATTTTCCAGACTTAGAAAAAAGATATAGTTAACATATTTAACTATATAGTAATATTAATTGTTAATAAGAATAACTAGAATATTTTAGGAGGAACGAGAAACAACACAAACATTTTTTAAGCAAATCGTTTGACTTCACAGCTCTACCGACTCAGTCATACGTTCACACAAATCGAGAATAAGTTTCGCTGCTATATGATATTGTTACGAATTTTGAGTAAAGTAGATAAAATAATTTGTGTTTGGGGATGTGTGTGTTAAATACTTATGTTGCTCTGTGTTATATTTATTTTACTTTAAAATTGTAATATTCAGAAGCAACGCCGTTCCTTACATTATAATAGTGATTCAATGGGAACTTGGCAAAATCTTGGTGATACAGCCAAATTGGCATTATTTTTGACGACCAATTCCTCGACTTGGCGACTCTTTTGGCGACGGCGATCATACTGGCGACCATTTTTGGCGAGTTCGGGACACTCTGGATTCTTCTAGAAATTAGTAGAGAAATACACTAATTTCAAGACCTATGACGCAAGTGGATATTTCTCGAATTATCCTCGAAGGATATAAATAGAGAGATGTGCTCGCCGAAAATCACTCAGTCTGGTTTTGACTAGCGATCAGTTAGTATTGCTTTGACTACTTCGATTACTTCGGCTGTTGAACGAGCGATCGCTTGGGAATAATCTTTTATATACACTGCTGGCCACCTTGTGACAAACCTATACGGAACTTTATCACTAACCTTCTGAGTCGTCTCTTTTAGGGAAATTTAATTCCCCTACCTATTTCCAATCAGCTCCAAAAAGAGGACAGGATTCCTTGTTATGCAGATTAGATAAAGTATTTAAGTCAAACGGAATAGTAAAGTAAAAAGCAGTAGGAGAGAGAGATTGAAGCAGGAAGGTATAACGGTGAAGTTAGATTACTAGGTGGATAAATCTCAGGAAGACCTGAGCTGCAGTGTGGTAAATATTGATTTATATTTAAAGTCTCGTTAAAGTTTTATATTAGAAGTGAGATTAAAGTTAAATGTTCAATAGGAACATTATTGAATATAAATCTGGGATCTCTTATCGCGGTAATCTCTGCGTGATCGATATTCTAATTGTTAGTTAATTGGATCATTAAATATTTAAGTTTATTAAGTTAAGTCCCTTTTAAACCTCATAAAACTATTTAGATATATTTGTTAACAAGTCTTTGATTCTATTTGGAAAAGATAACCAAATAAAGAAAGGTATTTATAAAAATGGCTACTGGCTCTTATCTGACTCCAATTTATTCTCGTTCTCAAAGTGAGATCCAAGGGGATCTTCACAACCTAAATGCAACACCCTGAAGGAAGCATGCAAATAACATGAAATTTACAACATGCATTAGTGGAAGTGAGATATGCAAATTATTAGAATTTCAGCGCAGACACACATCA
This sequence comes from Trichonephila clavipes, assembly GCA_019973935.1. Lineage (NCBI taxonomy): Eukaryota > Metazoa > Arthropoda > Arachnida > Araneae > Nephilidae > Trichonephila > Trichonephila clavipes. Next base: position 218,807 of record BMAU01003504.1, read on the forward strand.
CGCGTGCCTGTGGCTCCACCTCAAAGAGCTGTTTAAGGCTTGGAGATTTCGACGATTTCAAGCTCGGCAATTGTGTTTTTCTTGTGTTTTTTTTAAAAAACGATCAGTTATGTCTCGCAGAAAACAGCGATCAGCTTTTGATCAAATATCCGAGTTCGACAGAGGAATGATAGTGGCCTACCGAGAGATTGTGGATTATCTTTCAGAAAAATCGGTAGTCGTGTTGGACGAAACCAAACAACTGTAATGCGGATATGTGACCGTTGGATGCAGGAGGGTACGACGGACCGACATGGTTGATCGCATCCACCTCAGTGCACCACTTCACGTGAGGACAGGCAAATTGTGCGCATTGGGCTGACGGATCGCTCAGTCGCATCACGAACCGTAGCACAGCACATTGAGTCTGTAACGCAGCATTCAGTGTCTGCGCGTACCATTCGACGCCGTTTACAGCAGAGATGTCTGTCCGCAAGACGTCCATTGCTTGGTCTAACCTTGACGCAGAACCACAGACGTCTCCGCCACGAAGAGAGAAGGATGTGGGTGGCAGAATTGAATGAAGTTGTCTTTACAGATGAGTCACGCATCTGTCTGCAACACCCCGATGGTCGGATTCGAGTCTGGAGACACCGTGGAGAGAGGATGCTGAACAGCTGCGTTATGCACCGCTACACTGGTCCTGCACCGGGTATTATGGTATGGGGTTGTATTGGATATCACTCTAGCACTCCTCTAGTACACATTGCCGGTACTTTAAACAGCTAGCGGTACATCTCCGAGGTGTTGGAGCCAGTTGTTCTTCCTTACCTTCAGGGCTTGGCCACAGCCATGTTTCAACAGGATAATGCGCGACCACACGTGGAACGCATTGTTCAAAGGTTCTTCGTCAATCACCAGATTGAATTGCTTCCTGGCCGGCTCGCTCTCCGAATTTTTCACCGATAGAAAACATGTGGTCCAAGGTTGCTCAGTGATTGATCCAGATTACACCCCCAGCTGCCACACTAGATCAACTTTGGCAACGTGTGGAAGCTGCTTGGTCTGCTGTACCCCAAGAACACATCCAAAGTCTCTTTGAATCAATGCCGAGGCGTGTGGCAGCGGTGATCTCCAACAATGGTGGCTACTCTGGCTACTGATTCTGGCAGGAACCACACTTCACAGAAGTCTATACATTTAATCGTTTGATACTTGGTCAACATATTATCTACAAAATAAATTTTGTTATGCTATCTCTTGCCTTTCTTGGTGTTGCATTTACGGTGGCCGGCAGTGTACGTGTATTTTAGACACCGATAATTGTGTCTGAGTGCTATTGAAGATCTGAAGACTTTCTGAGGTTTATCCTGAGAATATTGCTGCTAAATCCTGTATTTCAAGGATTGGATGCTTGACAAGAAATTCTCATCGCTCTTAAACAACTGTCTTCTTCTTTGTGACTGAGTTGCATAAAATCCTTGAACTCCAATCAACGTAACACTATGAATCACTGAAACAATTGAGGATATTATAAGGGGTGTCATTAGGTACCCCTGATCCGTTTTACCAGTATATAGCATTTTTAGGATGTTTTTGAACCGTTGTTATAATACGAGCTGGCTCATATCTTTAGATTCCTTGTAAGATCATCAATAGGGCAACCTCTCATGGAAGATTATATCTTCCTAAAAAAGATCAGCATCTCATTTCCACTTTGTCTTATACATTCACTAGATTATTTACCAATTAAACACATATAGTATAAGTTTGCACTTGAGAATAACATAATTAAACTCACCCTCCACCACAAGAGCAGAATAAAAAGAAAATATAAGTAATCACCCCAAGTTTATAAAGTCTGCTATATGTCTGTTTTGTCACAAGGATTATTGGACCCCATGACAAATAAACACAGTACATATCTAAATGAATATATATATATATATATATATCCCCTTCTCTAAAACTACCAGAAAATTTTTGGCAATTCCTTCTCTCACAAGTTGAAACTAGCTATGACAAAAGCAAAAGGCAATTCATAACAAAGGGAATTCCTCTTCAAGCCAGTTGTCTGAGGGGAAACAGGACGATTGTTTGTGGACGGGTGGAAAGCAGTTTAAATCCTATGCTTAAGCTAAGGTCACCATTTCACTTTAATTTTCTCTTTGTCTTTGCAGCTATTTCTAGAAATTATATTATTTTATCTTTCATTTTGCATTTTTGACTTTCAATTTAATACTAAGAAAATCCCATATAATTTTCCCAAGTAATAATTTGTAATAATAAACTACAAATTTTGTACTCACTTTCATCTTATTTAATGAAAAGGTTCTAAAGTTGAAATAAATTAAAACTAAAAAAGTTTTTTTTTAAAAGTTTTTTTTTTGACATAATATAACACTTGAGCTATTTATTATAAAATGGTGAATAGAATGTAATTTTCTGAGAGCTAAAGTTCTTATAGGATTTTCATAAAAAATATAAAATGATGGTTTATGATCCATGCATAATGTGAACTATCGTGGCTAAAGTAAAGAACAAAAATATTGATAAATGAATACATGATCAATAGCATTCTCTCCGCGACGTTCTATAACACCATTGTGTTTATTTTATCCTGGTTAAAAAGATTTCAAGAAGCTGTCAAAAATTATTGATAAATCGTTGCACTACCTCTCAGATGCTTTGTTCAGAATGTTCCCAAAAATTCAGATCTTAATCTGGAAACAGGATGTGAAAGCATTGCAATTTCTTTGCTCTTAGTCATGCTTATGAGAGAAACTGCATTAAGTATACTTTCTCCGGAAAATTTTTGATTACATTTAACACATCACTTAAGAAAGATGAATCTCCTTTAATGTTACTTCGAAATATATTTTATTAAAATGTGTCACTGAATATTATTATAGTAGCGCATTACAAGATAAATTTCTTTTAAGCCAATTTTTATTCTATGTAACTTTTAGAGAGAAATATTACATGTTTTAGATTCCACAAGTAAATTAATTTAGCTTAACTTTCTTTTTGGTTTCCAAATAGCTTAAAAATTAATTAAAATGAATTTATAAGTTTTAATTGTGTTGAAAAATTCTCTTATTTTATAACGAACTGTTTTTGTTCAAACTTTTAATTTCCCTTTATCTCCATCTTTTTGGTCATTAGCCTAAACTTGTCTCTTAATCCTGACAGTTCTTTGCTTGTCAGCATCAAGAATTTCGTAGAAGAATTTCAAGAATTTATCTAGAACACAGTTAACATTCCAAAAGTTAAATTTATGTCGTCTTTGAGAAAAGTATATTTTTGTACTATTTAATTTCTTTTCTTGGAGAGAAAATACCTTAATACAAAGACAATTTCAAAATTTAGCTTTCATATACAGGGTGTGGCAAAAAAAACCCGGACAAACAATTTTTTATATAACTTTATAAAAAATTAAGAAATTAACAAAATATAAAAAATAATAATAAGAGTACACTCGTAGTAATAAATAAATTTAATTGGTTTCAAAATGACCTCCGTTTGCAGCAATGCAGAGGCGCAAACGCGTGCAGAAATTTTCAACAATGTACCTCAAGTCTTTTACCTTTAATGTACCCCATTCCCGCAGAAGTGATTGCTTTAGAGAGTCCAAAGTTTTGTGCGGTTTAGTGCAGGCCTTGATCTCTAAAATGGACCATATACTGTAATCCATGGGATTAAGAGCCGGCGGGTAGGAGGTCATTCTTCAGATGATATCATGTCTGAAAAATTCGCCTTGCACCACTCTTGTGCCTTTTTGGCTTTGCAAACTGGTGCAGAGTCTTGTTGAAGCATCCAATCTGAATTTCCGAAATGCTTTTGGGGCCCATGGTTGTACAATATCTTCAATAATGTCCCTCCGGTACATTTTTTTATTGATTTTAACGCCATCTTCCCCAAAATCCAAAGGTGTTTTGCCACTTACACAAATTCCGCCCCAGATCATGACCGACTTTGGATAATGGAAATGTTCAACAATTGTTGAGATGCTTGGAGCGTCCACACACCATATTCTATCGTTTTGGGAGTCATGAACTTGTTGAACCGTAAGGAGCTTTTCATCAGTGAAAAGGAATCTCTCCCAGTGCTGACCTGCGGCCTGTCTCAAAAATTTTCGTCATCTTCGGAGCCGTACGAGTTTGTTTTTTTCAGTAAGAAGCTAAACTTTTCGCAACTTTTAAGGCTTCAGTTCAAGCTCCGTTTTTGCTATCCGTCTCACCGATCTGTCACTTATTCCCATGTCACGAGTGATCTGTCTCATGGAAATCCTCGGATTTCTCTGGACTCGCTTTTCGATGACCTTATGATTCTTTGAAGTGTTTTTTCGCCCACTTCCTGGAAGTCGACCATCATTGCCAAGCTCTTTGAAACGGCAGATTGCATCTGACACTGCTTGCTGAGGTACATTCAGCAAACGAACTGTCGTTTTCCTTGCTAAAACAATTCTAAAAATGGCAGACCTTTTGCTCGACATTATCAAAAACACCTAAATCAAAGTAAAAATTAAGAAATATATTTAAAAATATTTTATTATTAAAGTATTAGATAAAGAAACATGAAAACACCAATTAAAAGAAAATTCGTTAAGTATTCTAGGAGGCAAGAAATTTGTCCGAGTTTTTTTTTTTGCCGCACCCTGTTTGCAAATATAAAGTATAATACCAGGCACGTCGAACACATGACCCGCCAATTCATAAATTGCGGCCATCGGAGACTTTTTAAAAAATTTTAAACATTTAAAGTTTTTCCAGTTTAAAATTCATTTGATGTCAAGTTTTTAAAAAGTTTCGCTACCTATTCTTGTTTTAATAGAGATCCTGTTTATAATAGAAATAAGTTTCAGATTAAAAGTTATTTTTAATATTTTATTAAAACCCATTTAATATTTTTTTTTATAAATTAAATTTTATTTTTTTAAATACATTTATACATATTATTCACTATGGTGGGACCAAGATTCATTATATGTGTGCGACATTTATTTCTCTTTCTAAATCTCTCCTTGGTTTGTACAATCAGAGAAAGGACAACGGTGTGGCTTCAGAGACCATCATTGAAGTTTTTTTTTTTTTAGTTTAAAAAACACAAGGTGGTCAAGATAGAGTATAATGGTTGCTAAATTGTTTGCGAATGGATGTGAACTTCGGTTTTTATTCAGATTAACTTAAAAATTTACTTAATAAAAATATATTTGAGCTTCCAGAACAATTTGTAAGAAAAAAGATTAATTGAAGGGAACACCATAATTTTCAAGAAAAATGGGAACTTTAATATTTTTGTGGCCAAAACTAGAATAAAATGTTATGACTAACATATATAAAAAAAAAACCTTATTTCAGTTTCTAAGGAACATATCTTAAAAGGCACAAATCATAAAACAAACTATGACCAATACATTGCAAAAACTTCTTGAAGATAAATTGTCACGAAATGGGGAAAAAAATCAATTCTTCGAAAACAACAAAAAGTATTCTCTAAATTTCTTACAGACGAAAAAGCTGCCTTAAAGTTTAGTTATATATTGTCACATTTAATCGCATGCAGATTGAGACAATTTACTGATGGGGAATTTGTTAGTGAATGCTCAATTAATGCGGCGGAAGTATTATGTTCATTACAAATAAAATAATTTTAAGTGCACTAAGTCGAAATACTATAGCCAGCAGAGTTGAAAAAATAGCCGAAAACCTGAGAAATCTGCATGATTCAACATTATCAACATACCAAGCCTAATTTGTTGCAATTGAGGGCTGTGGTAGCCTAGCAGTTAAGGTCATGAACTCGTGTCTTACATTGTCAAATACTCATGCGACTAAGGACTCTCCGTGTAGAGGGGCGCGTTCAATCTGTCGAGGCTCAAAGTCTTCCCGTTGGCGTGCTGAGGTAGTTAGGAGAAGGAGGTTCCAGTTCAGATATCGTCCTCGTCATTTTACCATGGTTCAAAATGACGAGGTCCTTCGCCAAAAGCCCTCGAGTAACTGAAGAGTGCGATGTTAATATTCTCTTACTCGCTCATGAAGTCTTCTGGAAACAGTCACCCTTGAAACTCGGGTTCATGTGGCTGCATCAGGAGAGAACTGAGAAGCTGTTGTATCCCTGATATGCCTCACTATAATGAACAAAAGGCGATCTTCTCTGGTTGATAGTGGCTCTTCGACGACCTTGCTCAGGCTTTCTCTCTAAGGATCCGGTATCCTGAAACTTTCACTAAGTTGAACACGAGAGAAATAGGGCGTTCAATTGAATTCACTACAAATCTGGATTTGAGACTGGCCTGCTTCTAGCCGACTCACAATCCACCACCCTAATCTAAACGCCACTGAGTGAAGTCTTAGTAAAGCTAATAAGGAATATATGAAACGACTATGTATGTAGATTATAAGATGCATTTGGCTTGACATTCAGTCTAATCAATGCATAATATAATCATTCTAAAAATCCCATTTTATTACTTTTTTGAACATTGAAAACATGCGGCCCTCTACTTAAAGTAAAATAGATCACGTGGCTCGCAATATCACATGAGTTTGACATGCCTGTTTTAGAGCTATTCATTACTTAAAAATGTCCAAAAATAAGTATAATTATAGTAAATTGTGACGGGTTCTATCCGCGCCTTCTACTCTCTAATCATCTGGGTAAAAATATTTCTTAACATTAGTATATTTATGAAATCGCTTCCCGTAGAAAAATTGTGATTTATGAAAATTTGAGTGTTATTTAAACTTTAGCAAAGGGAGTGTAGGAGTTAGTCATTGGGCTGCTATTGAATTAAATTATCGAAACCAATATCTGAAATTCTTGGAGTTAAGGAAGGGGATTTTTAATCCGGGTTAGCAAGTGATACCAGTCAAGCTTTGACTAGTGCTGTTATATCGGATTGTAACCAAGATAAGTGACATAATTATATATCTTAGAAATTTAGGATAGCTATTAAGGTGATCACTCCCTCGGCTTATGACATTTCTTGATAGTAAATTGAAGGTTTAGTAAAATTATTGGTTTTTATCATAATGGCGGATTATTCGGTGTTTCCAATTTCACAAGTGACCGATGGGTTGCGACAAAGTTTCTAAATATCGTATATTTCCAAACACCATCTATAAGCCGATCTATGTGTAACCCGAGAGTGCGTTTTTTCTTCAAAAGCTTATCTAATATTCGGAACTCGTATGTAAGACGAAATTAAAAATTCCTATAATTTTCAAACATATTGCCAAGCGGTTAAAACCGGTAGAATACGTTCAAATCAAATTGTTGGGAAGTAAAATGCCAGACGACAACCACAATCGTTTTATTTCGGATAACTCGATCTGAAACTAACACATTTTTTTCTCAATTCATTTAATATCTTATATACTATCTATGTTAGTCTTACTTTCTGAGCGATTTCTTTAGTGTTAGCTCAAAAAATGGGTTGAAAGACAAATTCGCTTCCGGTTAATTTCAAAGTATAGATCTAGCATCCCAACGAGTGAGTGTAAATTTTACGTACATTGGAAAGTCCAAAATTAAACTTATAAACACAAAAAATGCAATATATTTGCATATATTTTTTTCTGATAAATTTTTGTACATACGATCTTCATACTCTGAGAATAATTATGCTAACAAGTAAAATCTTAACGGGAGTTACTTCTTGTAGTATGCAAATTAAATCACAAATTATCAAAACACGCGGTGTAATTATTAAAAATCTGAATAGATAATAAGGAATATGGCCACCCCTCGCTGTTGTACAGGCTTCACAACGAGATCTCGGAATACAAATCAGGTTATGAATTTTATCTTATGGCAACAATCCCCACTCTTCAATTAGCGCAGATTTTAACATCTGGAACATGTTTGGAGGGTATTGAAGTTGAGCAATGGCTAATCCTAAGGCATCCCAAACATACGCGATAGAATTTAGGTCAGGAGAGTTTGCTGGTCATTCAATTCAGAAAATACCCGCTTCCTTAAGGTATCCGACTACTCTAAAATCATGATTTTTTTCAAAAATTGACAAAAAAAATTATGATTTATTTTATAGGCCATCTTATTTAGCTTTATAAAATACCAAGGTTTTTATTTTCCATTCACAAGGGTTTTAGTAAAAGCAGATGCCATAACTTTACATAAGATGTCAAATTTTAAAATGCGTCTTACTCGAAATGTGTTTTTTTATTATACAATATTTACAGTTCTTTATGTGAATATAATCACTGTTTTTTAAGATATCCGACAATGTTCGGAACTTTGATTTTAAAAAAGCGCATAAATGGATAATTTTCATGATATTTAGTGTCACTTAGATTAGAATACATGTATAAAATTGTTTTAAGGACATTTTGACTAAAACAATTATTTAAATACAATATTTCGGCAAAAAATTAACTTAGAATAACCTTTTTTCAAAATATTCTCCTTTTGTGAAAAATGCTTCTATTATAATAATATTTTACCTGTATATAATTCAGACCTCAGTACAGAGGCTCAACTATGGTTTTTGAAAAATTTGCATTATTTTCAGAGTTACAACCAATTGAAATAATTATCAGCGTTTTTTTCTTAAAATTTCTCCCCTCTGTTGTCGTAAAACACATGGATAAACCTACTTCTAAGTTATATATTACAAAAATTCTATTTGAGCATCTCTCTGTGCAGAGGCCTGAGCTATATACAGGCAAAATATTATTATAATAGAAGCATTTTTCGCAAAAAGAGAATATTTTGAAAATCGGTCATCTATGTTCATTTTTTGTCAAAATATAGTAGTTAAATAATTTTTTACTGTAATATTATTCTTAAAACAATTTTATATACATTTTCTAATCTAAGTGACACTAAATATTATAAATATTATCCATTTATACGCTTTTGCAAAAGCACGGTTCCGAACATAGTCGGATACCTTAAGCAATTTCATATAATAACTAAGATAAAGTGCTATAGTTTTTGTAAAAATTAAAATATCTATTATTCTAAAGGTAATTTCAAAACGGAATAGGAAAGTAAAACATCAAAATTGAAAATTTGAGAATTTATTCCTTTACTATTTGTACAGAGCAGGTCCTATTTATGCAATTTTTTGTCAACTTTTACCCATTTTTTCCCATTTAGTAGTAATAATTTATTGTTCTCTTTTTAATTTTAGTCTTTTTTTCTTAAAATGTACTAAATAAATCTAAAAACTACAAAAAATATCCATATCTCCATTTTTTTAAAAAAAAAAAAAGTTTTCGCAAGTAGTTGGATACCTCAAGAAATTGTTCAACAAGATTAGCTCTGTGCCGCCTCACATTATCAACCATAAAAAAAAACCTTGATCAATTGCTCCTCGGAACAGTTTCACATGAGGTTTAAGAACTTGATCTTTATATCGCTGTGCAGCTATAGAACCCGTATCAAAAATGTATAGCGGAGTACGGCCATCTAACATAATGCCTCCCCAAACAAGAATTCCACACACCCCAAATTGATTGGATTTTCTTACTTTAGAAGGATGGTACCAAGTCCCAGGCTCTCTTTAAATGAAAGCTTGATAAAAATCACTATTGTTACTGACGTGAACTTATCAGTGAAAAGTACATGGACCCATTCTTTATTTGCTCAAGACACATATTCTTGGCTCCATAAAAGGCGATCATAGTTCTGTGATGGGTTAAGTGGGACACATACCATTGGTCGTGGGGCATAACGATCTTTAAACAGTTTGTCTAGAAATTGTTCTTCCTGGGGCAACAGGAAAGTCCTGAGCAAGCTCCTTAGCTGTCATGTCTCTGCGACGACGTGCATTTATTATAAAATATCAATCTTCCGTAAGTGTTGTAACTTTTGGTCGACCTTGCCCAGGTCTTTTAACAACAGTACCCGTTGTTTGAAATTGTTTTCCTAAACTGGATATCATCATTCGAGAAACATTTAGATTTCGGGCTACTTCTGCTTCAGATATTCCACCCTCAATCCACCTGAAGCTCTCCATCTCAAATCATCATCTAAACGATTGTGGGAACTCATTTTAACAAAATTAACACAAATTTGTGCCTATTACGGTGTGATACACAAGTCTAAACACAGAACTCTAAGCTCTACTGTGAAAACAGTTTTAATGTTTTTCGCTCAAAATAACCGTAAAAATTCTTTTTATCAGTCAAAATCTCAAAATTAGGATAATGCTCGCTTTTTGCACACTTTATATTTAATATACTTTTTTGAAAAATAGTAGTTGATTTCTTGAAATAGTAGGAAATTTATGTTTATAACGCGTTAAAAAATTTTAGACACCAGTTTACTATTCGGAAACCAAAATTCTGTCTTCGAACGATTTATGTGACTTATTCTTAGTTTGATTTAAAAAAAGTTCCGCCCAAAACACCCAAATGATTAAACTGGCTAGTGAAAATTTTTTAAAAAATACGTTTTTCTAATCTACGTTTTTTCCAATATTACGGATCCATTTATAAGCCGACCCTCTTAATTTAACTTTAAAAATATTCCAAAAATTCTCGGCTTATCCACAGAAATACATGGTAACTATTTTCTTGCACTTAAAATGTTATGTATGTATATATATGTGCACGTATGCCTATTAATGTCATACAACAAAAAGATAAGTATTTGATTTCGCGCGTACCAAGTAACTGGCAAACTCCTAACCAGAAATGTAACGTATCAAATAGGACATCGCAAAAAAATGCTCCTTTTTAATCCAGTTATATACATTTTTTAACTTTTTGTTGAATAATGTGTAGAATTCTCAACTTAAAGACCCTCTAGCTTCAGAAAAACGCTTTTGTTTTTTTACAATTACGTTATTATTTCTAAAGGAAAAGCATTTTAGCCCTAATTTTTTTTTCTCTAAAATAGGATTTTTAACGAAAAAAAAGGAAGCCAAATGCACAATTCAACAATACTTAACTTAATACAATTTTTTCTCCCATTTATGTTTTCATTCCGCCATATTACATAAGGATTCTGATGATCATTTAGTTCAATTGTTGAGCGTAGATACATTTTTATTCTGACTTATTTCTACAGCCTTTTTGAAAAGTTCTTATTGTCATAACTCATTATAGATTTAAAATGCTATTAAAACATAAATTTTCAGAGCAATAGGAAAACTCACAACATCTATATAACCTCCTATTGAAGGTGTATTAGAAGTTCTTTACTTTTTATGGGAGCTATAGATTTCTACGAGAAATAAGGGTCTACAAGAAATAAAAACAAATTATAACAAGATGTAATAGCTCGAACCCCTCATGTTAAGAGTTGTTTTAAACATTTTTTATCTCTGTTATATGCATTACTTTATCATATACACATAAGGAACAAGATAACACAGAAAAAGAAATGTAATGTAAACCATATTAAAATGTTTCCTGGAAATTGATTCCATGACTATTAACGTCACATTCTGGAGCATCAGGAGAGCAATGGACTAAATTCATGTGACGTCATAGTCACATGATAACTCAGTCACGTGTTTTCAGCCAATCAGTTCATAAATTAATTCGACGTCATAATTATATCATAAATGTAATCACGCGTTTCCAGCCAATTAGTTCATGCTCTTCATTGTAGCCAACTTTTGCTTTTTGCAAAAACTTTCTTTTAAAAAGTAAATATTTGTCAACGATATAATAATGTGTTCATAGTTGAACAAAATGGTCTTAATTTAAAAGTATTCGTATAATGTGTAAAATTTTTTTTAAAAAATTTGAAAATTGTTAGAAGAATTTTAACATACGTGAACTCTTTACCCAGTCATCAAATTTTAAATGTTATCTAAACTTTACAAGTTGAGTAACTAGTATATCAATTTTTAATCAATGGGAAACACATGATTGCCGTTATCATGTGACCATCATGAATTTAGTCCATTGGTAACGGACCATGTAATTTTGAACCACAGTCAAGTGATACCTTTTAAATAACACCTTACTCCCCAAACTTCCACATCTTGCTGACGTGAAAAAGTATTCTTGTCGGCAAAATATGTCTCGATGGATTTAACGCGCATCATCGCAGTTTGAAGCAATACGAATACTATGGGTTCTTGGGAAGTGAGAAGCAAAAGAAAAAAACGTAATGTTTTATTTAGCCTGTGAAATATTCGAAAACAATAAACAATAATCACATAGATTCAATGACTAAATACCGAATAAATGGAACTTTTCCATACAATCATAGTTTTTTACATATCTAAAAATTGAGAAGTTACTCTTTTCTAGATTGTCTTAGAAAACCATATTTTAGGCATTAGTAGGAGGAACATTAATATTATACTTATTTTACATTGTTGGTATATAATAAATATATACCAACTGTGCGTATAGATACAGACATATGATTTATCAACCGCAATTAGAAAATTATAGAATTTCAAAGAATACATGCAATACTTATGACATCAAATAAACGGATTGTTTTGAATTTCAAACTGCGAAATTAAGAGGAGAATTACGTGAAATTTAGAATCAAGGCATAACAAAACCTCAAACACAGAAATTGAGGAATCTGATTTAAGTATTGTTTGAATTATTGAAAAGATTAATGTAATCATATATTCATCTATATTTTTAAGGACAGGAAATCTCCTTACCCCTCCTATTTTTCTTCACAGTAGATCAATAGTCGTTTGTTCTTTAACCTTGACAAAAAAATAATTCTTACAAACAATATGCATTTTTTTTCATTAAATGCATAGAAGCATGAAACTTAAACTATTAAAAGTTATATATACATACATGTGTATTTTTCTAAAGTATAGTCATTATCAAATTAATGTTGCTTTTATCTTAATAATTTTCAATCTACAGCAGCTAGAAAATATTGTACTATTTTCTCCCTTTCAGTAAGAACCTTTTTTTTCCTGTTCTGGGGCTGCGTATCGGTATTTCTACCTTTGCAGACCTAGTACGTTCCCCAGGAGCTGGTATCACTTTTCAATACGGCATCACATTTAGGCGATACCAATTACCACAAGTAATTTTGACGCCCAGTTTCTTCCCCAGAGGGAGGCACCTGAGCTCTGCCGATGCGAAATTTGTACTTAGGAATTTAATTTTTCCGAGAGCGTCCAAGCCAAACAGGTACTCCAGGGGGTCTTTTTCATGCCGTGTAATCATACGACATAACCGCTGTCAATTTTCTGCATCAGGAAAATACACCGACTTGATCCGGGGTCAAACCCGCAACCTTGGGTACAGAAGGCCGGAGACAAACCAACTACGCCACCCAGCCGGTTTCAGTAAGAACAATATATATACCCCGAAAAATTGCTCACATTTTAGTTCATCAACAACATTTTACTCAACTTCTCTTCTTGAGTTACAATTACATAAATAAGAATAAATGTTTGCCATGGGAGCAATGAATCGTAAAAAATATATGAAGAAAATCCCACTTCTTTAAAGTTTTGGATGAAAATAATAAAATTTCAGGCTTTGTCCTGAATTTCCTTTTTAAAAAAATTGGATTCCTTAACAATTCTAATATATTCAGCGTCTCCCTGGTCCTTAAACGTACTTAGCGAATTCTAGATATAAATTTTAAAGTTAAAATTATATGAATTCAATCAAATCCAAACGTCAGTTAGTCTTTCTAATAAATACTGTGGAATTAGAATCTATACAAATTGAACCAAAATTTTAAAATACTTTTGAAGCCTTTTATGAGGTTATTGAAATTATATATTCATATAGTTTTCAAAATCTTCCGAAAATAATAAATAAGAAAAATCATATATAAAAAAGAAAATTTTATAATTAGAGTTTTAAAGTTCTGCTGTTGAAAATTTTCTGATGAAAATATTTTAATCAGTTCATAATAATAAAACAAAATAATAAGATCTGGCTGCAAACATCATTCTTGGTTGACTGCTACTGAAATTAAAATGTACTACAATTCGTCTTATGATGGAAAATAAAAATTATACTAACTTAACGTGTATAACTATAATCAAAGTTATTTAAAAGTATTTTTAATCTTCATTTATTCAAGTAAATAGCATACAAAAATCTTCAAAATGTAGAGTTCCGAGAAAATTTTAGGCATTTTTAGTTCTTGTTCACAATTTAAAATAAAACATTTAATTTTAGTGTTCCATCTCATTTATGGTCATTTATACTTATTCCATAAGAGCAAATTTTCCTCTAACTAAAAGCGACTCAATCCTTCATCGAGAATTTCACACAAATTACATTACACTCTACCAATAAAAAATCAGAATCAATTTCTTTCGATTAGTAAAAAGAAGCAAAATTTCGTATGTTATGGTCATGTTCTAAATTACGTTATTCAATTCTTTATCCTTTAGAATAGTCACATCCTAGTTTTATTGAAAATACTTTATTGAATTTTCTTCCGGGCATATCTCAAAGAAACGGTAAAATATATAATAAGAATAGCAGCTTTTACAAATGGAAACATTTTTTAAAAAATAAACTTTGAAGCTTTCATAAACGTAAAAGACAATTCGTTTCATAAGCTTTATTTGATATTATATATTCTACCCTAAAGCAGGCTTTATTTTCACAGACACACACACATTAATACTTCTCTTAATTTATTGAATTTTCTGATAGGAACCATGCATTCAAGACTCAAAATTTTCAATTGATTATATTTTATTAAAAATATGATATTTTCATTCAAATAAAAAAATACACTATATTAATAAGATAAATTTACTTACACCAGATTTATATCAGATCCTATAAATTTAATTCCAAAAAGTATGTATAGGATCAATAACTGTGTTAAAAATAATGTATAACAATCAATATTTTCTAATTTAATTTTCCTTTCTGAATATTATAAAATAAATACTTACGAATTTTTTTTATATATATTATATTTATCCAAAAATATATTACGTTTTATTTATACAATGGTCATAAAAATCGTGCTCATTATTTTACTGAAATTATTTAGCTGAATATCATACTTTTTTGGTGAATTTCTTACTTTAAACTGAAGAGTCTCAATTCAAACACAATATCTATTACCTGCGATGACAAAGACTTACAGATTATAGTGTGCTGTATAACTGAATATATTCATGTAATATATTTAATGTGACTCTGAAAGAACCTTACTTATTCTATTTTGCCCACAGAATTATTTTTGTACATATATCTACCCAATCAAAAAATGAGACACGATTATATATATTTATAAATTTTACTTTCTTCAATTTTTTAAGCTTACGGAAAAAGCTTCATGGATTTATATTCTGATTAAATACGATATTCGACTTTTATACAAAGGCTTGCATTGTTTTATGTCCTCAATTTGTCAGAGAATATCTTCATATGTACTTTTAAAAAAATAATTTTTCGTATCTTTAATTTTAAAAAAAATTCATCCGGAAATCAATGGGTTTTTTTTTGTTTGGTTAGTTTCTTTTGTCTATAGTATGTCTCACTGTACTTTGCGATTCACCACAGAGTAATTTCCAATTTTACTAAATAACATATCCTTATTTTGAAATATTTACAAATAAAGTATTTTTATCGTTATAAATAACAACGCAAAAGTGATATGATTAACATCTTTTCATAATAAAATAACTAGATTCATAAATGAAATTTTATATTACGGTTAAATTTGTCTACCTTTCAAAATTCAAGTAATAAAAATTCGTTTATTCCACGAATTCAGAATTTTTCTATCAAACTTCCCTCCAGAAAAGATTCTTTAATAAAAACCCATGATTATAACCTCTATGACAGTGGTCTCCATATTCTTTTGATCATGAAAATAAAAACCATAAGAAGTACTTTATTTAATATAAATATGTATATAATAATGAGCTTTTATATATAATGAGCGCTTTCGCGAACACTTTGGAGTACGCGTACTACTCTTTGGAGGTCACTGCTCTAATATACCATGCTCTTTTGCTTACAAGAAGCATTTGTGAACGAAAATAAAACGGATACACTGAAATAAAGGAAACAATTTCCCTTTATATAAAAAACCAATTTCTATAACTCTACTTTAGTTATGGTATTATAGATACTATATATAAAAGGATAACTAAACTATAAAATAAACATAAAAAAAGTACGTTCCCCCCTTTAATATTTATTTTCCCACAGTAAATATTCGCGTCTAAAATTAAACTGTTAAAAAATACTTTCTTTTTTATATTTTATATCAAAACCATACATAGAAACTTTCTCATATTTGTTTACTCTTTTCTTTTGCTATCTGCTTAGAGGTACTATATTCTGAAATTACTTTTCCTCTTTGAAATATGTTCTATTTAATAAAATTGTTAATTAATTCAAAATTACTTATGGTCTTATTATACTCGATTAAATATGCAAGTACTTTATTTATTATGACAAATTTAATATTTTTATGTATTTCTCCCATCCTTAACTGTAAAGTAATTGTTTCAATGACACACACATCTCTATTTCTCCGTTGATGGTAGTGAATTTTTTTTATTTCTTGTATATTCCACACGTTGTTGTCCATTGATATGATGTAATACAGTCTTTAATATTAAGGTGACCAACCGTCCTCCTTTTATAGGTTCTGTCCTTCCTTGAAAAGTGTCCTCCTTTTCAATATTTTAAAACTGATCTGTTAATCTCTGTATTCAGAGATGAATCAAACATGTTTCCAAAATGTCGAAGAATGGTCTGAAACAAATATATATATCACAGGAAATAACAATTTGCAAAGGTATTTTTTGACTTTGTCGCAAGTAAATTGGAAAAATATAGAAAATTACGTTGAGTTTTAATCGAAAGAAAAATGCCTGATATTAAAATTGATGACAATTGTCTGTTTGAAGTAGAAATAAGACTGAATGTATATTCAAATTCTAATAAATTAGAACAATTGGAAAATCAACATGCTGATAAATTGGTAAAAGATGGGTGAAATTATTAACACCATTTCAAAAATGAACACATTCCATATAAAATGTAATTATTCTTGTTGAATTTACGTTGTGCTGTCCTGGAACTAATGCAGCAGTTGAAAGAGTTTTTTTCAATTGGTAATGATTTTTGTGAAGGTACTAGTGAGAAATCACACACACAAAATTGAATGTTAATATTTTAGCTACAGTGCTTACCGTAAAATTCAGTATGAAGGATATCCCCCTCCCCCCCGAACTTTCCGATTTATTAGAAAATGATATGTTGAGCAAAAAGAATTCATTCAATGGAAAAATACTCGTTAAGATAATAATTAAAAAGAATGTAAGCGTGTGTGTAATTAGTGAATTTTTATTTGAATTAATAAAACGTTTCATATATTTAAGTTGTAATTTTTCTTAAATTTTTCGTCGTCCTTTTCATTATAAAAAAAATGGTCATCTGATTAATATTATGTTGACATTTGAATCAGGATCCAAGAGAACTGCTACATGCTTAAAGTTCACTCTTGCCTCGATGATCATTGGTTCTTATCTTTGTTGGTGGTAAAAGACTGTTATTTTGTATATAGGTCTGATGGTCTGTAAACCATCCAATAAGTAGAATAGAATGTTGGGGCATCTTATACGTAAATCTGTTGTACGTTGCTGTAAGACTCGATCGTTCCTTGAATAAATCGCAGGTTGCTGATGAGGGAATGAGTAGCTCCTTAAATTGCTTACCGGGTGAGTGAGTGAACATTAACGTCGCGCTGTTCAGCTACACGAGGGCTTCTGGCGACGGACCACGGAATTTTGAACCATGGTCAAGTGACGTGGACGACACCTGAGCTGGCACCACTTCTCCTAACTACCACACCACACCTACGGGAGGACATTTGAGCTCTAGACAGATTTAACGTGCATCGTTGCCCTACACGGCGGGTCTTTAGTGGTACTGGGCTCGAACTCATGACATGCCTGCCATGATCCGATACATTAACCACTGGGCTACCACAGCCCAAATTGCTTACCGGACACTGATGTTCACCGACTCTCCCCGAATTCCATTGTTCGTACTGCTGTCGATTGGCAGGAGGTATTCCACATTGAAACTCTTCTCTCACAGGATATAGTTTTCGGATAAATTCTAGGATATCTGCTTTTGTAAATTGATTATTTTTCAGAATGTCTATTATTTTGATATTTTCGATCATGTCTTCAAGATCTCGGTAACTTTGGAGTTGCAATTCGATGGCACGATTCTCCTTCAATCCCTTTTATGATATATTTTATAGAATAGAGCTTCCTCCATTTTCATTAGGGAGGCTGTTTCCTTTATCCTGTAAAAATACTCAACATGCGTCTTCTGTGGCATTTCTATACTTCTAGCTAGTTGAAGATGGATTTCAACTGGGTTGACTTGAGTTCCGAATTAGTTCACTAGGTGTTCTCTCAATCTGCTGAAGGTTTTCGATATGGGTTGGGATTTCAGGAAACTTTGGACAGCTTCCATTGACCAATTGCGTTAAGATGAATTTTTGCTTGACTGTTATTTCCAGTACTGCTGATACTTTTTCAACACACTTTTTGTAAATATTCTTTAGTAAGGACTTCGATATCGTAATTATTGATTAAAGTTTGAATATCTTCAAAGTGTGTAACAATTTTTATCGTAGTTTTTTTTTGGAATTGGTTCTTCTAATCGGAACGCCTCTTTCATAACCCCGATTTCATTGTCCTTTTTTTTCCATTTTATGCAAATGAAATCACCCTTTTATCATCCATGATTATCTTTAAGATAGATTATCTTTTAATTAAACCGAATAATTCCGTCCAAAGGAAAGGAAAGTGAAGTGCGCTTCTTTCTGTTCGGTGTCGGAGCGTCGTCTTCAATCTCGGCAACCCTGCCTTCAGCATAGAGATAAGTCGTTCGGAATCCAAAATATTTCTCTACGGTATTTTTGCGACAGTTAGCATATTTGCATTAGCTTTAGAATATTTTTCTTTCGAGAACACTTTTAAATTCAAAAGTTTTAATCCATTCGTAAGAACTTTAACTCTACCAACCCTTCGAAAGAAGCCGGGAAACTTTTCGAGAGAATCAGTTTTTTATTCATTCATAAAGACTGCTTTCAATAACTCTTGGATGATTCAAAACAACGCCGTGTCTGATTTTGAGTTGGATAGTTTTTTTTATTTGAAAAAACTGCTAAATCATCATCTTTTAGCTTAGGTTTTCGAATGGAGAGTAAGGCGTGGGAAAGTGCGACCTATGACTATAAAAGAAAATAAGACAGGATTGGCTTTTAAATGTTTGAGTGATATTTTCTGAGGAAGTATTAAAAATATTAATTTTTTTATGCATATAAGTACGGCGGGGAAATAAATATTAAATAGGTAATAGTACCTTGTTTATGTTATAATTTAATTATTCTTACGTATAAATAGATTCATATATTATAATTTGCGTAATGAAATAAACAGAAAATAATATTTTATGTTGGGTTTGGTTAAATAGATAAAAAAAATTCCAGTATAACGTAAATGGTGTATGTCACTTAAATTAATAACTATATGAAACAAATAATATTTATTTTGCCTCATTTGGTTACTCGCGTAATACCTATTACTTCATTTTGTTCATTATTTTTATTTAATAGTTTCCTTTATTTTTGTAACTTTATAATTGAAGTGAACAAAAATTCTTACTTCGATAGTTTTCAAGTTTTACAATGCTCATAAATGGGTTGTTAGATTTTTTTTATTTCGTCGTTTATTGTATTCAAGCTGATGACCTATTTAACTTTAGTCTGTTCAGTTGTCTTAAATGAAAATAGAATTCATTTTATATGTTTCAATATACGTATAATATTGACCAGCCGAACAAATATGCCTCTTTGGCGAAAAATTTTATAAGTTTATTAATTTTGGTTCTAAAAAAGTTCGTTAGAAATTTGAAAATTCTTCTTATACTTCATAAAATTAAACAAGATAATTTCTTACAGTTTTTTAAGGCATAGATACTTCTATCATTTTAAAATTTTAAGAGTTTAACCTTTAAATAGATTTGATCAAATTTAATAATCCAGTGTATTTTTAAATACAATATAAAACGCTTCGCAGATAATTTTTTTAAAAAACTTTAATTTATTTTTATAGCTTTAATTATAAAGAGCTATTAATATTTATATTCAAAATGTTTTTTCTTTCGATATTTTAATAAAAAATAAATGTTTTCTTCTCTTGGTT
Source organism: Trichonephila clavipes (assembly GCA_019973935.1). Lineage (NCBI taxonomy): Eukaryota > Metazoa > Arthropoda > Arachnida > Araneae > Nephilidae > Trichonephila > Trichonephila clavipes. Next base: position 238,920 of record BMAU01003504.1, read on the forward strand.
AATTTATAATTTTAAGAAGGAGGTACAAAATAGTTTTCCTATATACTATAAAAATACCTTTTCATCTGAACTATAAATATGAATAATGAGCATCTTACCTATTATTTTTATAAATTTACATTAAATTCTTCAACTTAACTCTAGAAAATATGTATGATATATATACTATAATTATAATTTAAAATATTCAATAATACAATATATAATATACAATACTAATAATAATGCATATTATACGAGAGCAATATATTGTTACAATAAGCTACTCATTATTTATCTGTTTCCAATAAAATAGTTTTGTAAAACCTTTTTACAAGTTCAAATTGCTTAAAAATTTCATTTGCTTAAAACCGCGATATTATAGATATATCTTACTTTTTCATTTATTCTATAATCAAGCAGAAATTAATACTTATCTATTTATTCTCATCGAATAATAGTTATGAGACTTAAAAAAAATTTTAAATCTCTGAATTATATATATAAGATTAAGGTTTCCCACAAAATCAATTATTCCATTATATCTAACTGCCTCTTCTGTGTGCTTCAGATTATTTCTATACCTCAAAATTCTCCAACCAATTTCATGGCTATTAGTGGAAATATCAACACAGTGTATCTTGTAAATTCTTCCAATATAGGTTTCCCATTTCGTCGCAGCTGCAACAAATCATTGGAAAAATTATTGAAATAACGATCTCAGCTTCTTTCTTTTATCAATTTTGTTCGATCATTGTTCGCATAACTCTTGTTCAATGTTAGAGTTTTTTTTCTCTCGGCTTCTCGAATACGAGACAAATTTATTTGGTTTTCTGAATCTGAGATTTTTTTCTGTTAGTTATCCTTTAATCCATTTTAGAAGTTCTTCCTTAGAGTTTATTACTTTCCATTCTCAGAGAAACGTAATGGACTCATCATCTTGGAAAAATTGTAAACGCTTCTAGTTGTCGTCTGGATAAATTGTTGGTTACATTTTTAAACAGCATTTAAACATTCCCACTCCAGAATTGTTTAAAGCAGAAAAAATGTAATTAAATGTAAGGCAACGTTGGAGAGAAAAGTATTCGTTTTATCCTCAGAATGTATCCAATTAACAAAACAATTTTAACAATCTGCATTTCTGCCTGACTTGAACTTCAACCTATGCATTTTAACTAGTCCTTTTTAATTCTCATGAGAGATGGAAAAATTACTGTTTTAAACTTCTTATTAAGATTATTATTTTAGCTCTTGTTTACCACAATAATTTTAAAAAAGAAAAGAAGAATTTCAACTTATTTTTTTCATTGTTTACGTAAAAGATTTTTAACTCGATTTGATTTAAAATTGTCTTGATAAAAAAATGAAAGATGTTAAAATTCAAAAGCAAAGAGTATTGTAATTTGATTGGTTACGTAACACTTGTGTTATTGTGTTATTTTCTTTGCACGAATTAATTCATTTTTTACATAATAAGCTTCTAAAATGAAACTCATACCTATAAACAAAAAGTAAAATCTTTCTTTGTCAATCATTCAGTCAAATAATGTCTTATTTTAATAATTGAATGCCTAAAAATATTTTTACCAGATTTAATGTTATTAAAAATATTTCCCCTTAAAAAACATGATATAGATTTTAATATTACGTGAAACATTAAACGTAATTTATTTTCTTTTATAAATACAAAATGATAATTAGGAAAACTATAACTTAAAATAATTTCAAACTTCTAGCACAAGCAATTTTCACATTTCTAATATTCTGGAGGTATGAAGCAATACAGCAGTGGTCTTCAAACTTTTTCAAAAAAATCACGGAACCCCTAGAGTTTGAAGGCGTTTTCGTGGAACCCCTAGAACTAGAAAGAGGTTTACGTGGAACCCCATTTCATTCCCATACTTAGAAGAATATATCTCAAAATAATAGTTAAGTAGATTAACATGTTATAGGTACTTTATGTAAAGGCAATTAAAAAGTATGGCATTTATAAAAAAATTGTAATCTAATTTTTTATATAACCTTACTCATTAATAATATTAATTTGTGATTGAAGTGTCACGTATTATATTTAGTAACTGGGATATATGCTTGCTTTTTTCCCATAAACTGTCGAAATCTAGAGCTATTGAGATTAAATGCAATCGCATAACATATTCTGAGTATAATTTGTTTTTATACTTTGTTTTCGTAACCATTCACATTGAGAAACATATTTCACTTAAACCAGTGTTTCTCAAAGTGTGAGGCGCGCCTCCACATAACGAAAATTTAAAGATTTAAAAAAAATAACCGGAAAGAAGTAAAACAAAATACTTTCTTCCATAATAAAAAAAATACACAACAACACTGATATAATTTATGTTTATCATCTGGCGTTTTTCCTTCATCAAATAACTATCTTTGATCCCAAAACCAAATTAAAGAAGAAAAAAAAAACATTTTGTTTAATTTGGTGTATTTCCTCAATGAGAGATTTTTTTTTATTACGCTTTAACATAAAATATTACTTGTTAAAAGAAAAAACGAAATCCAGACCCTGAGAAAAATTCTAATATAAACAATTCACCACTGTAATTATTATTGAAATACTGTACATTAGTTGTAGAAAGAAAAGGAAGACATGATTCACTTTTCAGCCAGGCAACATAATACATTTGCTGATCATTTGATTGACCTTCAAACTTACTGGTATGGTTAGTTCTACATTAGTTCCGTTCCTTGAACAAAATATGACAGCTTTGCCAGCAAATAACATTTCTGTAATATTAGTGAAAAGTGTCTCTGATTTGAGTCCTAAGGTCTTGCACTTTTGAATCTTTTTAGTTCAGTTTTATTGGATTTTTTCTCAAATCATCAAAGAAAAATTAAATAGTCCTTTTAAAGCCGGTAAGTATACTTTCTCTTAATTAAATTATTCACTGGAATTCCAATTTGTATCTCGTGTGCAGTAAAAATAATTATAAACAAATGATTGGGGTGACTGAGTCCCCCCGCACTACCATTAGCGTTAGCATCGAGTGCGCGCATGCTTCCGGGTTAAAACATTCTGAAATATTTCTGCTTTAAATATTAAAAAGTACACAACTATTATTCATCGGAATTTTATACTCTTTTTCATTATTTAACATTAATTCTAAATGCTAATTCTGTGAGGTTTAAAATTACAGTTCTTTTAAACAGTTATTTTCAACTATAGCATTTATCTATAAAAAACATTTTACATTTTTTGAATACAATGTCGTGCACGCAGTTTTACTCTCCTTGCAGTTCAGCCATTATATCAAGAATAATGTTTTATTTTTTAAAAAAATGAACTCGTGTGAAGAGCCAGTATACGTTTAATATATCAGTACTGAAGAATTTCTTAATACTAAATTAAGAACAAGTTTAATAATTATTAGTGACTTCCATGGGTTTGTCCAGTAGAGCAAAGGTTTTCAAAGGAAGGTTTAATATCAGAAATTGACACTGAGTTATTTTTCTATATTTAGCTGAGATCTATATTTTGTCTTCAAAGCAGCCACCGCAGAAAATTTGGTTTAACAAAGATAGGATGCTGAAAAAATGGTAATAGTATACGAAGTGCTTTTGTTTTCAGTGCAGAAAATTCATCATTCACCTCTACCCAAAATTCAAAGAGGGATTTATTACAAAATTGCCTTTTAATTTTTCACTGGATGTGAAATCTATGAAAATTTCTTCTTCGGAAGTTGAGAGCCCTTTTGCAATATCTTGAAATAGATCTCTAATCCACTCGTAACTTGCTACAAAGTTGTCCTCATCAAGAAAATACTTTTTAAAATTCTTTGCCAACATGGCTAAATGATTTTATATGGTTTTCAAAACAACTTTCACATGTTGTTCTACAGATTTGTAAGTTTTAACACATATCGAGCTGGGGCTTTTTTTCCATCATTTACTTCAGTAGTGGTAAATCCAAAATTTAAGTATTTTTGAGAATATCGCCTTGATTTAATTTTCGGAACCATGCTCGTTCGTCTGTGTACTTGTTGATTCTTTATTATCATCGAATGTTTGCTTACGACTTAAAAATGTATGTATGATTTTGTTTTAATCTACTGCCGTAAATACTTAATTACCGTGAATTACAATTAACGTGTAAATTAAAAAATGTACATTTAAGCTAGGTTCGGTAGCTATAGGAGTATCGAGTCGACCAAAACTGACTGGAATTGTACGAGGAAAAGCATTTTTACATGTTTTGCGCAGACGTCCTATAGGTTGCCCAAACTCACGCAAACGTACCCGATAATGACAGATGTGATAGATATGATAGAGAGCAACATAGACTAGACTATTTTTCTAATGATATTTGTACTTTGAGAAATGGATGCTGAAGGAAATAAATCTTAATTAAATATATCATTTTGCGATCTGTTCCAATTTAAAAATTAGAGAAAGGAAAATAACATGATAATAAGTAAGTAATATATATTTTAAGTAATTTTCTTAAAATATATATTACTTAAAAGTAACATATACAAAATTTAATACTTATACAGTTTATAATTGAGATCGCATTGTAGCTTTAGCGTCAAAGTGCATTTTTATTGCAGTAAATACATTATTGTTGTACAGGGGGCGACAAAAATTATGATTGAAAATTGGGTCGCCAGTATTGAAAGTTTGAGAAACACTGACTTAAACACAATATTCTGAATGGCACTAAAATGTTTATAGCTGTGTAAGAAATACTATGTTTTTTGTATGAATTTACAACAAAAAATTTAGAGCTGTTCTTGCTTAAATTTATATTTTAACATCGAATCTGGTGATAAGCCATTTCCTCTCCTTCCTTAAAGGTGTTTTTTTCCACAAATACAAAAAGGTTTATTTTCCATTAGAAAACTATCTAGTACAAATATATCGTGCTAACTTAAAGAGTTTAAAATTATCCCGTGGAATCTAAGATAGTAAACAATAGAATATTCACAATCTAGTAGGAAGTATATATATATGGATAAAACGCGTTTTAATATTCTTTTATCATACTATGATAAAAGTTTAAAAAGTGCTGCAAAATAAAGTCATTATATGCAAATAAAACTTTCAGTTCTAATGAATAAGATGAGCTTTAGAGACTTGTAACCATAAAAACTTCATAGAGAATGTGAATCTATTTTGCATACATTGTGACGGTCTCCCGCGTTTTTTCATTAACATGTCCTTTTGGGTTCTTTGGGGCCAGATTAAATGGCAACTCTTTTCCAACCAACCCGAAAAATAAAACGTCAGGGAAAGATGCAAATTAGGAAGTTTTTAAACAACAGAAGTTTAGAGTAAGCGGGGTGGCATTTGGGGAGTGTTATGATAGTCTGTATTTCAAGTGTTAAGAGGATTTCGAGAAGTTAAGTGACAGTCGAGAGAAGTTACCCGTGACAGAGAGCCTTAGGTCAAGGTGCATACCATTGCACGCCAATGAACCGCAACTTCAACTAGGATCAGATAGATTGTCGTTTCGTCCGACATTAAGGTAGAAGTTACCAGTTTAATATTCGGATCTGTGACTATATTGAAATTGAGCTTGGACGAGTTAGTTATTGATAGTGGTCCGAGTTACGTTGTTTCGGTATTATATATTGTGTTTAGCCAACGTAGATTATCTCACATATATTATTTAATCTGTTGTAGGTTTAAGTTAGGATCTTAATAAAGTAATATTAAGATTATGGCAGCTTCTAGTTCTTCATTTATTCCTACACCTCTAACTCAAGCTGATAATCTAGGAGAATTGCACCCGAGGGGGTGTCCTTACAACATATTTATAAGTTTCTTCTCGGTATTTTTTATTGTGACTCGTGGAACCCCTGGATATGCCTTGTGGAACCCCAGTGTTCCTTGGAACACAGTTTGAAGACCACTGATTTACAGTAATACCTAGACTTAGCTACTTTGTCTTACAGGAACCCGGAGTTACGCGATTTTAAAAGCTCGTCGATTCCTCTGTAGTTTGAGCTCTACATACCTCGATTACTAATTCCCTGCTTTTTGAGTGAAACTAGGCAACGAGCTTTCTGTTAAAGACTTTTGAAAATGATCCAATGTTTTAGATGTGGCGAGAATCATTGGACAATCTTGGAATGAAGTTTCATGAAAATTTTTATATGACATCTGGAAAAAAACTGGGTTTTTTTTCCCATCACTGAATCCCAGGCAGAATCAGTTCCAGAGCCTGATGAAGTCGGTGATGTACTTGAAAAAGTTGTCGATCTTGCCAGGCAAATAAATTTACAAGTGGATAGTGATGACGTTCAAAAACTGCTGGATTCCCACAATCAGAAGCTTACAATTGATGAGTTCATAGAAATGCAAGAGCAAGACATTGAAGAGCTTGAGTCTTTAGACCCAGTTCATTCAGAAGATCGAATGACGATTGGAAATTTGACAGAAGGCTCAATTTAATTGAAAGAGGGTTGCAAATTTTAGAAATCATAGAATCCAACAAAGAGTATTTTTTCAACAAAATAAGGAATAAAAAAATTATTAACACACTACGACGAAGTTTTGTGAGGAAAAAAAAATCTTTGAACCTGCGTACTCCTTAGTTAGATTGTATCTGACCTTCTACATCAAAATAACTTCAGTTTGCTCTTTTGTATATATATGTATGTATGTATATATACACTGGTGTGCAAAAATTAAGGACGAGACGGTTTTTTCGATATAACTTTGTACAAAAGCTTTCCAAATCAACACATTTAATACCGTAAGATCCCCAATACGTAAGGACATGTGTAATGTAAGCAACACTTACTAAAAGAGAAATCAGAGGGATAAAAAGAAGCTTGATTGAAAAAGTAGCATGGAGCGCAATGCGACTGAAGGCTGAAACATCTCTGTGATGGGTGCCCAGCAAGAAACATCCGGTCTTTAGTAGGGGATATGATCTCCCCTGACTGCTAGGCAGGTTTCACAGCGTCTGCCCATGCTGAGAATGAGGGTGTCAATGAGTTGTTGAGACATTGCTGCCCATTCGTCTTGCAGCGCCAATCGAAGCTCCCGAATCGTTACTGGTGGTAAGGTACGAGCTGCCAAGCGTCTGCCTAGAAAATCACATACATGCTCGATGGGATTGAGATCCGGAGATCGTGCCGGCCAATCCATACGTTCAATATCCTCACTCTCTAAGAGCTGTTCGGCAGCTACTGTGCGATGGCATGGTGCATTGTCGTCCATGAAAAGGAACTGCAGACCCATAGCACCTCTAAAAAGACGCACATATGGAAGAAGAATCTCGTTACAATAACGGGTCCCGTTGACTGAACCTGCGTCGAAGATGTGAAGGTCTGTACGACTACCAAGCATGATGCCTCCCCAAACGAGAACACCGCGACCTCCATACCTGTCCCTTTCAATGATGTTCGAGGGATAATTGCGGCTTCCCCGCTCTCTTCAGATGAGAATGCGATGAGAATCGCTACTCAAACTGAATCTGCTCTCATCTGTAACGAATACTCGTCCCCATTCATTGTCTCTCCAATTCCGGTGTTCCCGGCACCACAGAGAACGCCTTCTCCGATGGGCAGGCGTTAAAGGTACACACCGTACAGGGCGTCGTGCAAACAGACCACCACCGTGCAGTCTTCTGGCCACGGTAAAACGCGATATCGGTCGTCCAGTCGCCTGTGTCGTGTGTCTAGCGATTTCTCCCGCTGTCTGCCGCCTGTTTCTTCTGGCCTGTAAGACAATGTACCGGTCATCTGCGGGTGTGGTTCCTTGTGGACGACCACTACTGAACCCCCGGATAGCTGTTCCTGTAGTTTGAAATTGTCTCCAAAGTCGTGAAACGATGCTGTGAGCCATTCCGAGCTCTGCAGCCACACTTGTCACACTGCGGCCTTCCTCCAACTTCCCAATGATTCGACCTCGGGTAAAAGCATCCAGATGTCGTCTAACAGATTGATTATTCGCCATTTCTCGCTGAGGCAGCAACTCGGTGTGATTTTAACTGCTATACGGCGTGCAATCTCTTTGCCAGAAATACTGATCTTACACCAACAACATGCTTTATACTACTCAGACACTCCCCCATTACGTCTACCTGCATATCTGCGCATGTGCTACCGTACATCACCTTACTTAATCTCCTGATTGGTCTTTCTGTCCGCTCTGCCTCTTCGTTCAGCTGATATGCTAATTTTTCGACTTCGTCCTTAATTTTTGCACACCAGTGTACATATATATATATGTACATATATATGTATATATATATATATATATATATATATATATATATATATATATATATTTGTATTTGTGGTATCTAAGTTTTTATTTTAAAAAATGTCTAAATTATTATATTCTTTCGTCTCCATGCCCTATTAAAAATAATTTATATGCATTTATATACGAAATTATACCCCGACTTACGCAGTCATCACTCAGTCCCTCCTATCGGCTAAGTTCGGAGTATTATTGTACATTAATGCTGCATAATATCTGACAATTTTTCTCAGTGAATAGTATAAATTGAGAAACTTATTTGAAATTCAAAATTATCATGAAACCATTTTTCACTGTTTAGTAGCAGATAAGATGGATTGCAATTAAATAGCATTCACTTTATTTCTAACAAAGTGGTTCAACTGCCTAACGTATAACTGTTATTTCTCAATTGTTCAGGATTGTTATGCGTCGTTTCTGTAATATTGCATTATCGATGGCCCTTTTACATTAATGTCCGGAATTTCTATTTGTAGGAATGCCTAAAGGATAAAATGTGTATACTGGTTTCATTTGATTATGAAAACGGAAACCCATACAAGCCATTGTTGATGAAATTATACACACTATTCAGTGCCTAAGGTGCTTATCTCATAACTTTTGATATATCAGATGAAAATGCACCAACTAAAGCATAAAAATAATTTTTTCCCTCTTCAACATTACTATTTTAAGAAATGAAGTTGTAAAATGCAAAGGCTGTTATAAGCTTTTGTTAAATCTATAATCGTAATATAAATTCAACTATATATATTTATTCTTATAAAATACATTGATATTTGACATCACAATAAATATGCAGGTTAAATGGAATAAAAATAATACGACTACACGCTTTAGCTATATCATATACGAAAAAACTGCGGTATCTAAAAGAAAATATCAAACATTTTGGAAAAGATTGAAGTCAAGCAAAAATTGTAACTGTAACAGAATTATTCTTTTCGGGAAAAGATTTTTTATGATCAATATTCAGTTTCATCTGAAGAACTTTTCGGGGGAAAAAATCAAAGTGCTCGAAAGCGAAATTTTTGAAGGATAAAAGAAAGTTGACATTAAAACAGCTTCAAAAAATAACTTACTCCTACGAATTTTGCAGACAGGATCATGAGATTTTGGAGAAGAGAAGTACTTTATCCAAAATACAGTCTTAAGGGACTCTGGATATGAGGAAATCAATCGATATGTACCTTTTATAGACATAAGGAAATTTATACTTTCTATATAGAAGATTCCTTGAAATAAAAGATAAGGTTTTTGCCTAGAAATCGGGGAACAAATATTATATACTTTTAGTTTTCCAATCTTGATTTGTCTTTATTTTTCTACAAAAGCTTTGACATTTTTTTCTATTACCTTGATGTATAAAGCAAACATTTGCGGAAACTTTAAAAGAAAGTAAATTATACTTTATGGGAGTCTAAAGACAATCTTTGTGTTGCTGATCTTAGATATCAAAATCTAACGAATCGCTTACTTTATTTACTTTCATTTTAAAGTATAGATCAAATGCTAACCATATGTTATTTTTGATACACTGACTTAAATAAAGTAAATTAGCTATTTATTATTTGTTATCATTAATATAAAATTATCTTTTTTACCGTGATTATCTTTATTATTAGTTCTCAAGGAATAGTTATTGGGAGATAAAAATATAGAAAGGAAAAAAGGAGGGGAAAAAAGGAAATTTGTTTTCTTGTACTGATTAACTAAGAAAATAAACAGTATATAACACCTATATTTTATTTATGCATTTACTATGTACACTATTTGTTCTTTGTTTATTAACTACTTATCACGGAATAAAAATAAACATGTACATATTCCTAATGAGACACATTGCAGACGTAATTGTAATGTAAAATAACGAAAATCAAAAAAGTTGCCTTAAACTTTTTTGCATATAGTTTACTTATATGAATAATTTATTTCAGTATATTGGCATGTCTTGGGAGAAACCACCTATAATTTGAATGTTACAGTTAATTTATCTTGAAATGAAATATAACTATTTGCGCTAAAACTCTGTTTTGGTCTTATATTCTAAGTTGATTGTGATCTTTTTTTTCAATCTGATAAAGGAAACTTTTCCATTCAATTAAATCTTAAGCTAGGACTATTAAAATATTTAGAAATCTATTTTAAAATTAAGGACACAAGAGCAAATAATAGAGGGGTGATTTTTAATATCTGACTCCACTCTGAAAAATTAAATTGAAGTTGGTGTAAAATTGGAATTTCTTTTAGAAACATTTCCTTCCCTCTATATATAAACGCATTTTAAAATATCATAAAAATTCTTCATAATTCAGAAAATATGACAGTTATACTAGTACTTGTTTATACTTAAAAGAGCGCTAAAAGAAAAAGGAAAGTCTGTTTAAGTTGTTTATAAATCCTTACAATCCATCTTTTTAACGGAGCTAGAATATATTCATTTCCTATGTAAATCAAAAAAAAATTTGGTTCATGGTAGTATATTAAGACCTTTTAATAACTCCATTATTCTCATTGAAAAAATTATGATTCTTTCTATTATTATTTGACATCGTTATTGAGTATAAATGAGAGTACCAAAACTTATCAAACAAGTTTAAAATGTATTTCCATGTAATCTATACTGACGAAAAAGGGCTAAAAATTAATTACCGATTTGTGTTACTCCAAAACATAGCCTTTTTTCTATTTGCATTTTTTTTTTTTTGCATATCTCTAAGAAAAAACTAATTTTTCTCTAAAATCATATTGCTACAAATCTTTTTACTTATATGCTTCGAAGTTGTCTCTCTCGTCAGTCAATCAAATTAAAGAAACCATGTTGTGTGCGAGATTGATGTCAGTAAAATTAAATTTCATCAGAAAATTTCGAAGCTTATATAAAAAAAAAGTACATTTTACTTTCATTTAAGACAACTTTTTCTTCATTCCTGCAGCTATCTAAGAAGAGGAAGAAATATTTATCAACCGAAAATGCCAACGCTGTTGCTCTTGAATAGGAAGTTGTTACCACGCATAAAATGATACCGATCTCGTTTCTATCGATTTTTTTACTACCATCAATAGAATTTGGGAAGATTTTTTTAGAAATAAGGTAATATTTTGAGAAGTTTTCCTAAAAAATAAAACGGTTATAGCATCAAAAAATTGCAATACTTTTTTTATGTGCAATGCATTCTTGGAAAGGAACAAAAAATTTGCAGAATGGAGCACACAGGTATAAAAAATTTCAACCACAATCTATTTCTTTCTTCTTTAGCATAGATTTGCCCTGGGAATTCTTTTTCTCCCTTCAAATTTAGTGATTTGTGTTATTATAATAAAAAAGGGAATTTTTTTGCGAGATTCAGTAAGTCTGATGCTTCAGAGAAATTTCTTTCATCTGTAAAATAAATGAAAAACGCATAAATTGAAAATATATGCACGAGCGTGGTACATTTTATGTTTGTAACTGAATTTCCAGAAAAAGAATTTAACGCGTCTTTTTCAATTTTTTTTCTCACTTTCATCCTTTTATTTATTTATTATTGTTATTATTTCATAACATTCTTTAATATTTTATTTCAAATATGCTCTTTCGATTCTACTTTTGTAAGATACAAATAAAAAGCATGTCGGGCTATATTCCTTTCCGTGAAACTTTGATAGAATTTATGTATTAAAAATACTTTAAAAATAACATAAAATCTAGTGTGAAATTTATTGCTCAAAAAACATTTCAATTTTTAGCAGATACCTAGGTATTTTCATTCTAAAATTTTACTTTTTACAAAAATAATAGATTATTGCTTTTATATTTATCAAGATAGGATAGAGAATTATAAAAATAAATAAATAAAAATAAAATATATATCAACCACACATTACTCGTAGCTTTAGGTGTCAATTTTGTATTTTATAACATTAACACACAGCGCCTTCATCCCTTATATTACAGTAAGCTTTTATTTCAACGCACAACGATTTTACGATCGATTTCAATGTTTCTTCCCAGCATTTTCTTTCCAACAGCAAAAGTTTTTTTTTCCTGTATTTCAATTTGCGATTTTTTTTTAATATTTTTTTTGGCCCAATCCTTGGAGGTTTTAAGAGAATTGTATGTACTGAGTAAGTCCTACCAGTACGTAACTTTGAAAAAAAAATTTCTGTCTTCTAATCTCTACAAAAAGTAAGATACATCACAGATTTAATCTAAGACATTTTTAAAAAAATGGGAAAGAAAATTTGAATTAGAATATTATTTGAAATGGGGAGGGGGATCTTTAAAAAACTATAATTATTTATATTTGGCATAACCTTCTAATATTGCTTTTGCTTAAATTTCTTGATAATTCAATAAATAAATTAGTTCAGATTTTCTCATAAATCTAACTTCAAAGAGCATTCTCTTCAATGATGAAATGAAAAATATATTTCCCATTTATTAAGGTTTGTTTATAAAAAGCAAAAAAATAAATTAAAAAATAAAAATATTAATTTTTAAAAAATATGTTTTTGTGGACGAGCAATAATTATTTTGAATTTACAGGTTTTAATTTTTTTTGTCTTGTTCCTTATAACCCTAACTAAATATGGCATTGGTTATATTGCAAACAACATAATTGTTCAGTGATTGTTACGGAGTCTTTGATCGACCAACAGATGTAAATTACAAATGTATATGTAATCGCATCGTCTGTCCTTCAAAGTTATGATGCAATAAATGTCTCGGATACAGATTTCCAAAACTTCCCGATCACACCGAAGTGGTGGAATACTGTGCCAAGCTTAAAGAAGAAACATTTCGAAAAATGTGCGACGCTGAAGCAAGAGAGGGACCATCAGGATGACTCTTCATTCAAGATCACAATACCCATTTTTTTTCAAAGATCCGACGTTAAAGTAACTTATTTGAATAAAAATAGTAACTAATTTCATAAATAAGGCTTAATAATAAGTTTGCATATAGTGCTAAAATATTCGAAATGTAAAATGTGCGTATCATTTCTTAAATTTTGTTTAATAAAGGTGATTAATAAAGTCGAATAAAACTATAAAACCGAATGATTTTACAAAAGAAAAAAAAAGTTATTTCTTTTTAAGTTTTTGTACGGATAGTAAATATTAAGCTATTAATTTTTTAAAGCTATTAATTTTTTTTCGGTTTTTATATCTTAAACTTCTTATTCATACCAATTACGTTACGACATAGGTAAGTTAAATTATGAAACTTTGAAAAATAGAGAAAATTTGCTATTTTTGTCATTTTTTTAAGTACGATGCGCGAATGGAAGAATCTTTATTTTTTTTCCGTGCTTTTTTACTGAGCAAGGGTGAGATAACTTTTCATTTCGATCGAGAAGGGGAAAAAAATTTTCGGCTGATCCTGATGTGCATGCGTAATTTCCTCCCATTCAGATAAGTCTTTTTTGTTGAGTCACTTTTTATGTTATAGGAAATATACCTCTATTAAAATTACATTTTCGTTGGTAGCAAAAAGACATGTTTTAATAACCTAAACAAAAACCATACTTATCTTAGAAAAAACAGTTTTAATATACCATATACAGTATAAATACACAAAGGTCACAAGTGTAAATATAATCCACATAAAATATCCTTGCTTCAAATATAATACCACAATTTCGATAAAAATATTTTTTTTAATAAGCACGGTAATTTTCAAGGGTAAATTATGAAAATGTTTCATTTTGATATAAATTAACGGGAAATATAAGTTCTTTTAAAGAAAGAAATTTAATTCAGATCAGAAAAGAGATCCCTTTCAGAAATTACAGGAATGTTTAAAATCATTCATATTTATCTACTTTAAATCTTTCAACTTTTTAAAAATAATTTTAAATGAATTAAGCAAGGTTTTGTAAGTAAAGTAATACATCAAAATAAAAATAAATATCTGCACGCAGTATTCCTAATTTTTTATTCTTATCACTTTATCTATGCTTTTTAGAAACATTTCGGCTAACCATATTTTTTAAAAGGGATTGAAAATTAACTATTTGTATACCATGCTCCAAAGAGTAAAATAGTCAGTACAAACGCTACAACATTTTTTTTTTCGTTAAAAAATAGCGCTTTCAAAACCTATAATTACTAGGAATTGTTTATCATCACTTATATGGGAGCAAATGTAATGTTATTTAATTATTAATTTTATTACAAAATTAAGAAACGCGACTTTAAATTTTCATCTTGACCCTTAGAGCGTATACTGATTGTTTAACAGGGCTTACAGTTCTCTTTTATAACATCTAGTGAGGTAGGAATACTTACCTTTACTAACGTTATAATATCAAAAGATATTTACATATTCTTAAAAAAATAATTGTTGTTGTTACTAATGCCACCTGTCTGACAGTGTCAGATCAAGGCCCACAAAATTCATCGTGGCAAAGGGCTAGATGTACGTCTGTCATTAGCCGTAACTTTGAGCACCATATAGATGACAATACGATTTGGCTCGGTTCCACCCCAATCTAGAGGGAGAACACCCAGGAGGTGGTCAAGGGCATCCCATCTCTCTCTCCCTTCCACCAACCTCACCAGAGGACTGGTGGTTCGACGGCAATTTAGTACCCCCATGCCGCAAAGGCACTTTACATTTACTAACGTCCATGCCTTCTCCGGGATTCAAACCCAGGCCCTACGGCACAGCAGTCAGCGTCAATAACTAGTATACCGGATGGGTGACTAAAAAATAATTAAAACAAACTAGTAGTAATCGCCTATGTTTAGAGCTTTAGATTTCATTTTAAAATAAGAAAAATAAAACTTGGGAAAAAATACACAACTCGGGGGCTTTGCATACATAGCTGTTAATTTAATGAATTTGTTTAGAAAATTGCCAGAGCTGAAATCAGATGTAGGGTTGTAAAAGCATAGGTATTTGAAGTAAAATAATTTGTAAGAGAAAATACCATTTAAAAGCATTCTTATAAATTTAAGAAGGCAGATGAATACTTCAGAAGCAATTTTTTTAAAGAAATTTATAGAATTCTTGTTTTAAAATATATGTTTCAATTCAATCAAAAGACTGGAATTATTGAAATAATGAAATAAAATAAAACATACTGATTATTTGAACTTTTTTTCTTTTTTCTTAAAAACTGCTACCACTGCATAGCATTTAAACTCGGAACCCGTTTTTCAATTTATTGTTTTATAAAAATACAACTGAAAAATTCCCAAAACGTTAGGGTTATTTTTTTTATTATGTAAGGATATGAAAAAAGGGGTGTTTAATCTCTTTCCTAGTGTTATATGGATATTTAAGTACACTTCTGGCCATTAAAGTCGCAATAACAGGAAGGGAAAATAACAAAGCTTTACATATTGTAAGTATACAGCATAGGAACAAAACATGAATAGATTTGTTGCTAATTTAAGGGTATACAGTCTTTGCATTTAGTACACACAGCTTTCGCCTCTGCCAGCGAAACTGATTATGCATCGAGTCGAACTCTGCGAATTCTTCCATACTCCTAGTCTAGGCCACAGTTTATCAATTGTAGCGGCTGAAGAGCGGTGGTGGCTCACCAGACGAGATGTTTTCAATGAATACGATATTTGGAGAATGTGCTGGTCAGGACAACATTCTAACACCCACTATGCTAAGTTAGGTCAGGATACGACGGTCAACATACGTTGTTTTGACGAAAGATCACGTCTCCGAAGTTTCGAAGATAGAACCAGCCTTAACATGTGAGAAATGTAGCCCTGGCTGAAGATGAAACAAAAGAGGTGTTTGCACCGTTTACTCATTGGTTGTAGGGCTCGTACTCAAGCAAGCGACGTGCGCTCTCCCCGATGCCTTCAAACAAAGATACGGCTCTCCTGATGTTCTACTTTGAACTGTTTAAAAAGACGCTTTTGGTTTAAAAGAACTGTTAAAAAGACGCATCTCTATCTATAGTTTTATAGTTGTGCGCACTACTGTCACTACGCTGTATCTATGTTACACCCTCAATGAAAGCCGTAATAATGGTCGCCATGAAAACAGTCCGTACTGCTACAGATGTCATCGCACTATCTGTACGGATACTTGTCGTGCTACAAACAAGCTCACTTCCTGACTCCAGGTCCATGTGAGGCCTGTTGAGATCTTGCAGGGCACAGTCAATATAACCCTCCTGAACCAATCGATTCAATGTAATCGTAACAATCGTTGGATTCCAACCAATGCGAGTATCAACATAGCGGAACAATAAACAGCCCTCTCGATAGTACATGATCCTACCACTATAGAATTTCAACACGTGCTAGTAGCTATTTCTTCTTATGCAAGGCATAACACGATCATCTCACAACCAACCTTGTGATTTCTGCATGAGAAACTCGCTACGTAATTTTTCTTTAATACAGTTTGAGATACTGTTTTCCCCTTTCTGCTTCGTTTGGTTGCGTTTAGATGCCAATCATCATCACTTGATTATGGCTGAAAATTACGAGGTCCATCGCCAACAGCCCTTGTATTGCTTTACAGTTCGACGCTAATAAACACTGGCTAGATGTTAATCAGTCATATAATCCAACTTCTTCCTTTCATGAGAATTTGACGTTTGTAACATACCTCTTTCATTTTGCGATCTTAACGGCCAATAGTGTATCTAATTATATTCTTAAAGGGACTTGGTACCCTTTAAATCACAAACCTATCGTTTTTTTTATTTTCATTTGATCTTATTATTGGCATTATTATCTTTTGATTGATATATCACTTGTGCATGTCGGAAAGTTAGAAGTTGACTAAAACTTCATTTGAAAACAAATTAGGCAATTCAGCCACACCCCGTTTTTAGAAAAAAGCTAAAAAATGCGTTATGATAAAAAAAAATCTATTTTATAAATAGAAATAATAACTATAAAAAAGAATTCGTAGTATTAAAAGCAGAATATTTCCGAAGCAATACAATAATGTAATTTTTCTTCCTTGTGAAATGTGTGCATGTAAAATTTTTAAATTAAGGCATTTTATATAAATAATTTTATATATAATTTCAGTTCTTATTCCTGATATATTTTTCATACAAATGTAATACTTTAATATTTTAAGAAGAAAAACAGCTAAAATTTCTGTCGTGACAGAAAAAAAATTTTTGTAACGTTTTTCTTGAATTTTCTTGTGCAATTAGTACTCTCTAAAACTTGATCATTTATAAAAATGTGTGAGTTGAAAAATATGAAAATGCAATTATTTTAAAGAAAACGTATAAACTAATATCTTAAAGTGGTATTTTAAGTTTAATTAAGCTTATAATAATTATTTTTTCAGAATTATAAACTTTAAACTGGTTTTTCTCAGTTTGTGTTTTTCGAAACCTTAGTGCATTCAAAATGCTACTCCTTCGACAATTATTTACCAATCACTTCAATTTTTTCCTGCGCGTTAAAAATAAAGCATGTAATAAAATTAGGGATCCGTTTTGCTATAAACTGAATACTTTTTTTAAAAAAAAAACATGTAAGATATGTTGGCTTTTTCGTTGATTCTTAGCCTGTATATCAACATTTTATTTTTTTCTCGAAAACGAATGAAGTTATTCTAAAATCGATCCCTAAAGTTGTTAAGAACATCCATAAGAATATTATAAAAAATTTCAGGTCAAAAAATTAATTTTTACAAAAGGAGTAGGATTTTAAAATGTTCCCTATTTTCTTCAAAAAAAATTTAAATTTTTAAAATTGTGTGAATAATATATGAAAATTTTCATCTGGTAACATTTTCTTGAATAGAAACATTGTATAAAATGCTAAAATATAATTTTTAAATACGTAAATAAAGAAGTTTGCTCAAAGGGTACCAAGTCTCCTTAAAAATAAATTCTCGTTTTAAGAATTATTAACTGAAATGATGTCATTTCTGTAATTTTTAATACTTTGAATTGTTCTAAAGCTAATTTTACTAAATAATTGCAACATTTTTTTAAGAAAATTCCATTTTATAGATTAAAAAAATGTCAAATAGCTTGCTAGAGATAGTTATCAACCTCACAATTTCTTTATTATGGCATTCATAAGTATTATAATAATTAATTAAATAACATTTTATTATAGTAAACAAGGCATCTCAAAAACAGTTTATCTTGAGAGTTTCGAATTTGTTAAAGTTGCAGTGAAAGGGTATCAGGGAACCCTTTGTTAGCAATTAATTTTTTTTCCCTCGATGCTTACGATTTTGGGATATTTACTTGTTCCTGACTAATTAAGCGTTCGACGCAACGTATAATATGGAATAATTTGTCGTTCTGTTCTAGGTAATTATTTTTCCTTTAAATCTTTTGAACAACGCGTAACCTCGGCATTGTTTCTTTGCAATCGATTTAAAATTGAAGCGGAAAAAAATTAAATTGCTCTTTTCCTAATCATCTCATTTGCAAAACATCTTAAGATTCTTTTGTGTTTTATCTTTTCGAGGTTTCCTTTTTTTTTTTTCACTGTTTTTCCCACAGTTCTTTTTTTTTTCATTTCTTTTGTTCTTTTCTTCTCCGTTTTAATGACTACTTTTTAACTCTCTTGTAAAGAAAAACGGGGAAGTGATTAAATCGTATCAAATCTGAATAAAAAGTTTTTCAAACATCGGGACAAATACGGGGAAAAGACTTTTCTATGAGCCATAAAGCCCAACCTACAATCGTATTGATTTTCAGATATTATTCAATGGATTGCTTTTGTTTCAATTGAGCGCTATCGAGAACCTTTTCTATTTTTTAAAAATTTTATAGAAAATTTTATACTGATGGGCAGATAAGAAAGAAAAAATATCTGTGAATGCCATACAATCTGAAAATAACTTAATCTTATATAAACTTCATCTCTTCGCATGAAAAAAAAATTTAGTATCATATTTTAGATAACTCATAAAGTGAACTATTAATATAAATTAAAATAACATAAAGCACATAAACCAAAAAAAAATTCTACCGATATTTATTTGAGAATGAAATAACATTCCCTCTCTCAAAGTATTACTTACATTGTTTCTGATTTTAGAAAACGCATTGTTAATGCTTCTTTTTTCCTTAGGTTAAAAATATTCGCCATTCCTTATTAGAAAATAAAATGCAACAATCCACAATCATTTTATATCAAGTTGTCTATAATTACACTCATGGACAAAAAAATTAGCGCACCAAGAAGGAGTCGTCGAAATGAAACGAAATTTTACATACGTAATGACTACTTTGATATAAGTAAATGATTAGAAAATTGAAGAAAAAGGATAATTTATTTCAGAGAAAAAGACAAAAGAAAAACGGAGGATTTAATAATCTGTTGAATCACCCTAGCGCGAATGCACGATGAGATACAATCGTGCATTGAGGCATACAAGTTCTGTATGATGTCTTGAGACATTTCGTTCCATACTCGTATTTGCTGTAACCTTACCTCTAGTTCATTCAAACTCGTGGGATGCCCAACTCGCCATCCCAAATGATCCTAGATATGCTCGATTGGAAACAAATCTGGGGATCGCGTAGGCCAAGGAAGGGTAATAACAGTACGGATACAGTCTTGTGAGGCCGAGCATTGTCTTGTTGAAAACTGGCTCCTGGGAGCTGTTGCATGAGGGGCAACACATGTGGTTGCAGGATGTCATGGACATACCACTGGGCTGTCATGCTGCCACGGATCAATACTAGGGGTGACCATGTATTGTAGGCAATGGCACCCCATACCATCACACCAGCTGTGGGAGAGGTGTGTCGCTGTAAAGCAAAGGCAGGATTGAGGCGTTCCCCACGGGGTCTCTCCACACGCGAACACTATTGTCATCACTGCTAAGATTGAATCTGGATTCATCGCTAAAGACGACCTGTTTCCATTCCGCTGCAGTCCAGTTTGCTCGTGCGTGGCACCACTCCAAACGGAGGTGTCGATGGGTGGGCCTCAAGGGCAGTATACGTAATGGGCACCACGATCCCAAATGTCCTTCAGCCAGGCGCCTGTCATGCGCCCGATTCATTTCAATTGTTATAAAAACGACGGGTACACACACACGACTTTTCCTCATTTCACATCTGAGAATTTCGCCATGACTGTCTCATTGAAGGTCCGCGCTCTTCTTGTAAAGTTTTTTTACAAGAATAATGAATGTGCACCAATAGCTCTGTAGAAGTTCTGGACATTCAAAGGTATGAAAAAAGGCGTTGGTCCGATGAATGCCCAGGGTCTGGAGAAAAGGATTCAAGAATTCGAGAGAGAGAGAGAGAGAAGAGACGGGTTCTTTTCATGTGCAATCTGGAGGAAAAGAGTCAATTCGACGGTAGTTGAAGAAGTGGCCACCGCAGCGCAGGAGGAGTCGAGAGGTGGTTTGCAACCGTGAAGTGCTCGGGGAATAGCGCGATCACTGGACAGGTCTGTGAATACGGTGCATGAAATTTTACAAAATATCCTCCATTGCTATCCATACAAAGTTAGCCATGCGCTGGAGTGGAGTTGCTTCCTTCTGACATGTCAGCAAGAGACTTTTGCTGAAGAATTTCTTCCTCGCTTGGAAGGGAACAGTGAATGGCCGTGGAAAATTCTGTGGTCAGACGAAGCCCATTTCCATCTGAAAGAATGTGTCAATTCACAAAATTGCCAAATATGGGCAACAGAGAATCCACTTGCAACTTAACTAGTACCACTTCATCCTACAAAGGTTACTTTGTGGTGCGGGTTTACGGCATCATTTATCATAGGGCCATACTTTTTCGAGGAGAATGATGCTTTTGGTCCTTTTACCGTTACAGTTACTGGTCAGCGCTTTATATCCCCCTCTATTCTCAAGAATTTGGGGGAGCGTCCCTCATTCGGTACCATTTGCTATATGTATTTCGCTTAGCTTATAAATAAAGTATCTTCTCGGAGGGTTGGTCCTCAGCTCGAAACCCTTTGGATGAACTCGATTCTCCCGAGTAAGGAAGCTTCTGTCAAACACATATAGTGGTATGTGGCCGTGATCGTAGCTTCAAAAGAAAATCTCATGAATGCTCTCCTTGATTACTTTTTAAGAAGACAGTGTAGATAAAAAGTAGGCACCTTAGGAACTCATAATAATCTCAGATATTTAACATGGCAAAACGATTATTAATGTATACATTTGTTTTTCAATCTAAATGAAGATAGTTACAGAGAGTCAAAAATCAGATTGCCAGAGCTGTCCTCAGGATGTTTGAATATTTTCATTAAAGACACCGCGACTATCGAAATCAACCTTCACTATTCTTTGAGAAGCGTAGTTACCTACAGAGGGAATATTCATTTATCTTAGTTGAAATTCGAAAGATATCTAAAAGATTTTTTAAGAGTAATACAAAAATTTTACAATGACTTTTTGAACGTATAATGATACAAATATATAACAATGACCTCAAGTAAGTTTAATAAATATTTGAAAAACAATATCCCTCTCAAAATCCAAAAATTCTTAATTTTAAAAGTTATACACGAAAAAATTCACTAAGTTCAATCAGATTACAATGCATGACTTGAGAAAAAATTTCGGTTTATATACTTAGTGTCAATATTATATGATATAGTTAATAAGTTAGGTTCATTTCTCAGAATTTATTTTTGTCGCAAATTTTTTGAACAAAATATAAATTTATATTACACAGGGTATTCTTAAAGGATAAAACGATGTACTTTAAAATATTTAACCTCAATCTCAATACAAAAAAAATCATCAAAATATTATTTCAATGTACGAAAAGTTATTTAGAAATTAAATCAATATTTCTAATTCACACTCACTTTCTCTATTTCTATTACTCTACTTGAAACTTTTGGAACTGTAGAAAAAATGAATGAGAGAAATCTCTGTTATTCACACACACAATGTCTTTGAAAGAAAAGTCTGAACTCCACTCGCTAAGTTACAAAGAATTTTTAATCTAATAGATTAAAAAAACTACTTTATTTGCACACAAATTTGTACTTTAATTTTCTTTTTCGAATATCAGTCATACAGAAAAAAAAGATGTTTGGTTGAAAGCGAGGAAATGTTTTCAAAATAAGATCAGGTGTACATTTCGGTTCAGTTCAGTTCAGTGATATCACTGTAATAGTGGAGACTTGGCCAACGCCTTATGCTCCAATAAAATTTTGATTAGTTTTTAACATTAGTAGTAACGTACAGCTCGTGATTGCACTGTCCATCAGTAATTTGAATTATCGCCTTGTGCTTCAACTGAGATTAATGAAAGTAGAGTATTGAGAAACTATTAGCTGGAATTTTAGAATCTATTGGTTGATGTCAAAAAAATTTCAACTTTTTGAACATGCTCTATTGTTTTACATTTCGCTATTGAGGAATAAGACCATTCTCCGTGGTCGGAGATAATTTTTTCAAAATTTCACGCTGCGATTTGTATTTGATACAGTTTAATATAAAATGTTCACTAGTTTCTGGTACTTTACAATCTGCACACAAAGGAAAATCTGTTTGTTTAAGAAGGAAATTTATATCATTTAATGGTAATGTTTTAGCTCGCAACTTATTGATTAAAACTTCTGTATTTCTATTTTTTGCTGCCTGTCTATTCCATTTTTCAAGATGAGAAATATAAAAATAATTTTTATGTCTTTTGCTCTTTTCATATTTCTTCACTTTTATTTTTGTGTTGTTTTTTGAAATGTGTGTGTGTGTATGTAGGTCTTCCCAAGTTATCCAAGAAATAATATTCCACGGCTCTGGAGAGGCTTTAGCTAATTTATCAACTTCTTCATTTTAATCCCTATTCCCTTGTGAGCTGGTACCCAAATGAATGTAATTGATTGAGCTATTTGGAGGCACTGATGTAAAGTTGAACTTAAATTTAATATTACCGTATTGGATTTTCTATTAATATTCTGGATACTTTTTAGGACTGATAAGCTGTCCGTCAGGATGATATAGTTTTCTGTTTCAGAAACCCGATTTTTTAACGCAGTCCATATGGCTATAGCTTCAGCTGTGAATATTGAAATTATTTCTTTCAGTAAGAAATTTTGTCGAACTTTTTCTTAGGGATCAGAATTCCTATTGATGTTTGATTAGTATTTTTTTTAACCATCCGTTGCTATTATGATATTCTTATTAAATTTTGGCTGAATGTAATCATTAAACATATTTTGTACTATGTCATCTGGAAGATCCTTGTTTTGAAATGGTAGTTCATGATTATAGATGTTTATTTTGCGATTTTCGTAGATTGGAGGAGGAGGGATCCATTGAAGAATATCTACTTTAGAGATACATAATTCTTGGAGCAGGTTGATTGTCTTTTGAAAAATACTGATTTCTTTTTCTCTATATTTATAAAAAATGTTATTTATATCCCAAAATAATCTTGCATTTGGTGACCAGTTTTTTAATGCAATTAGTATAATTATAAACTTTTGGCAAAGGAAATTATGGCGATTATTAATACTTCCATTCATAGACTCTGCTCTTAATAAATCTAACGGGGTGTTTCTTGGGAGACCTAGGGCTAAACGTAAGGCAGCATTGTAAATCGGTTCTAGTTTTTGTCTGTTGCTATTGCTAGAAAAAGAAAAAAGTTGACTTCCATAGTCAAAGATAGATCGGATTGTGACATTAATATTTAAAAGATGATCAGATCTTGTTCCTATTTTCGGAGAAGATAAGGCTTTAATGGCATTTAAATATTTGAATCTTTTCTGACGTAGGTAATTAATATGATTTTTCTAGGTGATATTGGGGTCGAAGGTGATACCCCCAGGATTTTAAGAATTAAGGAATTGGTTTGTCGCATATTTTAAGTAATGGAGGTATTGTGCTTCTTTTTCTGGAAAAGTTGATTAGATTGCTTTTTTCTGGAGAGGTGGACAATTTCCATTTTTTACACCAGACTGAAATTTTATTTAAAGATTCTTGCATTTCGCCTATTGTTTTATTCCAAACTATTGTATAAAAATATGTCGTCTGCATAAACCAGAAGATGGCTGTCGTGTTGAATTTAAAAAAATATCTGCCATATAAATCATAAAAAGGAAAGGACTTAAGATACAACCCTAGGATACACCATAATTACTTTCAACGATCTTTGAAAAAATGTTCCTCCATTTGATTTGAATTGTTCTCTGGTATAAGAAGTTTTGTATCCATCGTAGCAATCTACCAGAGTATCCAACTTTGTTTAATTTAGAAACAAGGCCATTTGGCCACACTGAGTCTCATATGCTGCTTTAATATCTAACGCTACCAAAATAAAATATTTGCGTTCTCTAGCCAGTATAATGTCATGTTGTAATTGAAGTAATGTATTAATGCTGCTTCTGTGAGGGTAAAAACCATGATGATTAACATGAAAAATTTTGTTTTGGAAACTGAAATCTAGCATACTATGTAGAATCATTCTTTCGAATAATTTGGCAATTACTGATTGATTGATTGATTGATTGAATATTACAGCTACACGAATTCTGCTACACGAGGGCTTTATTGGCAATTACTGAAGTAAGAGATATAGGACGGTATGACGAAACTCTTCCTTGGGATTTTTGTGAGGTTTTATGAAAGGTAGAATAATTGCGTGAGTCCAATCTTTTGGAATTTGACTTGAAGACCAACTGTCATTAAAGAATCTCAGAAGGAGATTTATTGCTTTGTGGGGAGATGGTTTATTGTTTGGAGAGAAATTTTATCATGCCCTGGACTGCTGTACTTTTGATAAGATATTGCTATTTCTAATTCTTTTATAGAAAAGGGTTTATTAATATCCTGGCTATTGTCCGGAATAGATATATTTGGAATACTATCGTTGTTTTGTTTTGCGTAATATTGTAAAAAACAGTTTGCTTGAGATTGTTCGTTTGTTAATATGGTTCCGTTATTTTCAATAATATTAAATGAAGAATAGTTAGGATTTGTTCTATTTTTGATTATTCGGATTATTTTAAAAAGAACTTTAGGAGAAGGGATTTTTTCACATGTCTTGTGCCAAAAGTTTTCTTTACAGGCTTTGATTGTTCGCTTAAGTTTTGCGCTTACTTCTTTATATTTTATCCAGTCTTCTTCTTTAAAGTTTTTCCTTGCTTTATTAAGGAGTTTTCTTTTTTCTGCTCTTAAATGCCCGCATGCTGCTGTCCAACATGGAGCTCTTGAACTGATCTTTTTTTTTTTTCGATTTCTTAAGATTTGAGCTTTATTAATTTCTTTTATAATATCTATATTTATGTTTTCATTTAAATTTAAATTTTGTTGAATAATATTGATAAATTTGTTCCAATTTCTTTTTGTTTAAAATTATTAGTTGCTGAGCTGCTTGTTCTTTTGTAATTAATAATTATAGGGAAGTGATCACTTCCAAAAGTATCGGTATTTGTGGACCAGGATAAATCATAATTTAAATCTATAGAAGCTAAAGAAAGATCTATAGAGATGTAAAAATTCCCGATGAATGGAGATAAGTTGGACTTTTATCGTTTAATAATATTAAGTCACACACACACATTTTCAATAATCCAGTCAAAAATCTTTTTTCCAGAAGCACTTGAATTTTTTGATCCCCATATCTCATGAGATACGTTGAAAACTACCAATATAAAACTGTGATTATCTATATATGATGCTATTTTAGATAAATTGATGTCTTTAAAGTTACACGGTGGGATGTATATATCAAAAATTGTGATAGGAACTAAATCTATCTGAACTCTGACTACTAAAATTTCTAAGTCTTCGCTAATTTCTGAGAATATTTTTTTTTTTTTTTACTGCACTATCTTTATTTAAAACTATCATTAACCCTCCTCCTCTTTTGATTTCTCTATCAATTCGGAATATATTCTTATTGGGAATTGTGAAAATATCATTTGGATGTAACCAAGTTTCTTGAATTATTAAAATGCTTGCTTTTTGAAAAATTGGCCCGAAAAGAATATCTGACCTCTTGTTTTTAATTCCACGTGCATTCCATTGGATTATATTCATGATTTAAAACGAAAAAAAAAGGTTCGATACTACGAATTAGTTTAAATATTCAAAAAGGAAAGTAGATTAATATTGAGTTTTTAGCGAGAATATAAGAAAATTTGATTATTTATTTAAGTTTCTTTATTTTTTTCTACTACACTTTCTAATGCATTTCCTCTCTGTTCTGATATTTTCTTGAATCTTTTTGCTTTTTCATTCAGTTTTCTATTTATTAGAAAGTCATCATCTTTTGGAATTGTTATATTGGATGCAAGTTTTTTCAAGATGGATTCCATGGTATTCATTAAGAAAGTAAAGCTCAAATTTATTTGTGCTACCACGGTATTCAGTTCTGTCGTGAAGCGTTGTACTATTTGTTCTAATTTCTTTTCAAACATGTTATTGTTTTCTTCAAATTTCAACTCTAATTTCGCAAACTTTTTTTCAAGATTTTCTATCTTCTCTGTTTGATCATTATACGTTTTGGCCGAGTATGATGTTTTTTTTCCCTTTGGAATTTCTCAACTGCTTCGTTTCTCGAGATTTGTTGCTGTACTTTAATTTTTAAGATTTCAACTTCCTCTTGATATCTTTTGCAACCTTTATCGTTAGCTTCATGCTCTGCTCCACAGGAGCTACATTTTTATTTTTATTTCTTTGCAATCGTTTTCAGAGTGGTTTAGTGAGCAAATTCGGCATTTTATTGAGCTTCTAAAAAATTTTTGAATGTGTCCAAATTTCCAACAGTTTGTACATTGCCTAGGTTTTTCATAGTATAGATTAGTTTTAAACATTTCAAAAATCCAATTGGAACTCTTTCGGAAATACTGTATCCAATTAGGGTAACTTAATTGTTTTGATAGGTTTAAATCCAGATTCTGTTTTTTTTTTGGTAAAACATTGAATATCAAAAATTGCATAGTTGTTATTTTCTCATT
This sequence comes from Trichonephila clavipes, assembly GCA_019973935.1. Lineage (NCBI taxonomy): Eukaryota > Metazoa > Arthropoda > Arachnida > Araneae > Nephilidae > Trichonephila > Trichonephila clavipes. The sequence continues at coordinate 265,983 of BMAU01003504.1, forward strand.
CCGATTTTATGCCGTCTATTGTATACTCTGTGTCTATTCCTTTTAATATATAACTACTGGTTAGGCCAATAAAGGACAATCTTGTACTTATTTTTACACCATTAATTTCTTTAATTTTTAAAGCTTCTTTAGCTGTCTCGCAATTATTTGTTTAAATTATGATCTCGCCGTTTCTTGTTTTGCTTATACTCAGAATACTTTTTTTTAATTATGAACGCTATCTTATACTTTCTTTTAGTTTAAGTGGATTACCATTCTGAAAGATTTTCTGATTTTAAGAAAATTGTAATATTTGGACTCGCATTTAAATTTTGTCTTTCCGCAAACTTGGTCAATAATTCTATATCTGTTAAATTACATCTATATTTATTGAATGAAAAAAATTAGAGTTTGTATTTTCTACCTCCATATTATTATCTGGGTGAGGGTAGTCACCCATTTTGTCTTCCCTACTCCAACACTCAAATTCGTATAAATACACTATCTTGTGTAAATACTTAAATTAAAAGTTCTTATCCGAAGATAGCATAAAAGTTATATGAAATAAATTTCAATACAAAACAAAAATTCAAAACGATCTCACCCGCTCGAATCCGCTCGAAAAGTCAAAATTATTCAATATTATTAGCACACTCTCACTCAACAACCTCACAGGTCCTAAAAGAAACGATTTATTGCCAATATAAGAATGTTAGCGGTTACAGTTAAAATATGAATTAACAACAAACCAATAAATTTAAAGCGGATATGATAACTAGGTGTACATAGTTTATGGATTGAAGTCAGCTTCGCGGTCATTGATATATGTACGATCACAAAAAAAGGTTCCTATTCCACAGAGAAAAAAAAAGACAGTGTGCAAAATAATGACTATTGCTTCATTGTCTAATAAAGCTGTACCAACAACTCGAAGGCAATTTGTGACAATACTTGTATTTTTGAAAATCAGTCAAACAACGAGGACGACATCTGAACTGGCTCCTCCCTCACGAAACTTCCACAACACGTTAACAGAAGAACTTTGAATCTCAACAGATTTCACGAGCATCATCAGCTAACATCCACATGGTGGCTGATGATGCACATTAGTAACACTAGTACTCGAACTCGTGACCTGAGGGTGTGAGTTATATTAACGTAGCACTGTAAAGCTACATGAGGACTTTTGTCAACGGACCTCGTAATTTCGAACCATGGTCAAGTGACGAGAATAACACCTGAGCTGGCAACCCCCTGTCCTAACTTCCACAAAACACCAACGGGTGGATGTATGATCCTCTCGACCCTCTCTTCTCTGCGGGTCTTCAGTGGTACTAGGTTCGAATTCATGGCCTGCCAGCCACGAGTCCGTTACCTTGACCACTCGTGAAATTTAGAAATCGGCGTTAACAAACAACTAATCAAGTAAACAATTGCATCACTCCACGTGACGCTTTTTATTGAAATCAAGGTGGTTGGAATGAATAGAAATCTCTCCCTGGAGCGCTGCAGGAAAGCTATTGGAAACGGACCTGCACTCCATGGCCAAATGCTAAGGACCATCATAGGACTTCTGAAGCCTGATGTTTAGGACACTGAGCGCGTGACCGGCGATGTTTCAGTTGAACCGCCTGTTCAAGTGCTGATTCCGCCAAAGAGCCGTTGCTCAGAGAGCTATACACTGCAAATCTTTTAGGATTCAGTTTATAGTTTCAACAGATCTTGAAATCCTTATATTGGTATCTCGCGGATGTGGAATACCAACTCAAATGTTGATCTCAACATCTCACTATAGTTCAAAACTACGAGGTACATTTATTGTGGCTATTGGCTCCGCCCCTTGTATGGTGGGAAATGTACGGCTAAAACAATTCGCTACACACAAGATGATAATTAAGTGGTATCTCCCTTTCCTGGCTTCCATTTGACTAAAAAATTTTGAAGTTTAGTCCCACTTAATAAACGGGGACTGCGGTAGCCCAGTGGTCAAGGTATCGGATAAAGGCAGGCATGTCATGAGTTCGAGCCCAGTACCACTAAAGACCCGCCGTGTAGGGCAGCGATGCACGTAAAATCTGTCGAGAGATAAAACGTCCTCCCTCTAGTGTGGTGTGGCAGTTAGGAGAGGGGGTTCCAGCTCAGGTGTCGTCCACGTCACTTGACCATGGTTCAAAATTCCGTGGTCCGTCGCCAAAAAGCCCTCGTGTAGCTAAAATAGTGCGACGTTAATATTCACTCACTCACCCACTTAATAAGCCAACTGGGTGGCGGGGTTGTTTTGTCGCTGGCCTTCTGCACCCAAGGTTGCGGGATCAACCCCGGTCCAGGTCGGGGGATTTTCATAATGCAGAAAATCGACATCGACCCTGTCATATGATTACATGGCATGAAAAATATCCCTTGAATACCTGTTTGGCTTGAATGCTCTCGGCAAAATTAAAATACTAAGTACGGTTCCGCATCGTCAGAGCTCAGGTGCCTCCCTCTGGGGAGGAAACTGAGCGTCAAAATTACTTGTGGTAATTGGTATCGCCTATTTGGTGACGCACTAAAAAGTGATAACAGCTCCTGGGGAATGTACTAGGTGTGCAAATGTTAAACACTAATGCGCAGCCCCATTAGAGGAGAAGAAGAGTTCCACTTAATATACAATATGCCTTATAATTCCAAGCGACGTGTCTTTGGTAAAATCAGAACCAGAAACTATGACTTAATTTGAACCACGAAGTTTGCAGCCTTAACTGTCAAGCTACCTCTCTTATTTAATATCCTGACTCAGTTGGTCGATTATCCTCACATTGTAGTCAATATGAAAGCTATTAGCGACTTACTTTTTAATTTTAACAACGATGAAGAGTGACATAGACAGCACCTGAGTTGGTCCCTCACTATCTACATTTATACAGGCTACATCAACATAATACTCTTGCGCTTCAACAAATTTAATGTGTATCGGTCTCATTACACAAACGGGAGGATACTTGAGTTTCTACAAACAAATTTGTACATCGCCCCCTTACACGGCGGTCTAAAGCGGTACTAGGCTCGAACTCATGACAACCGACCACGAGTTCGTTATCCTGACCACTTGGCTATCGCGGTCACGGTGATTGTGAGAAGCAACAAAGACTGGATTATGTCATGAACCTGCTTTCTGCTACTGTTAAAGAGTATCATAGTACGCATGTAATTAAATTTATTAGTTTCATAATGCTTGCTTCAGTACTTTGAACTCTGTCAAAATGACGCATTCTTCATAAAATATCAAGACTGAACTTTATAAAATTTTTAATGTATGTTTATATGTACATATGAATAGATATCTAGATATATATATATATATATATATATATATATATATATATATATATATATATATATATATATATATATAAAGAAGACATTTCAAATCACTTTAAGTAAATTTATTTGGTCCTCTTGCACACAAAAAATAAGACAAAGATAAATACAATATTAATTACAATAAATTAAGATTAATGTTAATTTGCGACCATTTGAACAGTACAATGACATTATTTGCATATATTTGAATATTATATTTTTTTTATTTCAACTACAAAGTGCTTATTTGCCGTATAGGGAAGCGATGCTCGCTAAATCTGTCGAGAGTTCAAGCGTCCTCTTATTGGTGTGGTGTGGTAGTCAGTAGAGGGAGGTGCCAGCTCAAGTGTCGTCCTCGTCACTTGACCATAGTTCAAAATTACGAGGTCCGTTGCCAAAAACCCTCGAGTAGCTAAATAGTGCGATGTTCACATTCACTCACTCACTTGCCAAGTTTGAATATCCACTTAAAATTGGGTCATCCCTTTTGTGGTGAGTAGTCTTCTGTAACATTGGCCATTGGAAATTCAAATAAATGCTCATTTACCATTATTCGAACTACACTGTGTTTATTTTCTATCTAAGCTGCATATTTTTCTATTTGTAGTTGTTTGAATTATACGTACTGTTTGTTTGTAATTATTTGAATTGTATAGTGGTTATTTTCAATGGCTTTCACAAGGTTGGGGTTTAGGGGTTAAAACCCCTTCTAGAGAACCAACTAATTTTTAATTTTTAAGCAGCACAAAAGTCTCGCTTACTTGCTTTCGTCAACGTTTTCTTAGAAATATAACCCCTTCCATAAAAATAGTCTGTGTGCGCCACTGCTTATTTCGCGTCTATTTGAATTATACAACTCTTATTTAGAACTATTTGAACAACTGCACAAAGTTAATTTGTAGTTATTTTAACTATGAAGTGTGTTTATATTGTAACAATCTAAATTGCATAGCGCGCGTGTGTGTAAACAATGTTCATTTGCAATTATTTGTATAGCACATATTTAATTGTTACTTTATGGCTAAGATCTCATTTTATAGATATAGTTGGTATTGTAATAGTACATTTCTATGTATTAAGTTCCTTTCTTTTGAAATATTTCAACACCAGGCAGGATGTTCTGTACATTTCATTTCTATATAAATCTGCATTTTCAATTCTGAAAAAAAATTAATGAAAGAAAAAGTATATTTTAAAAGTAAAGTTTACTAATTAATAAATATTAATCAGTCAAATTCATAACGCAAGTTAAAAACAAATTGATTGATATTCATCCGATTAACAAATATGCGTGAATTTAAGAAATTAGATAGCTATGCAGATAAATACAATTACTTGGATTATATACTATACGAGACAATAAAACTTGAACATACCAGATAAGGGATCATTCTACTCTTTTCTACGTTTCAAGTGCCTATCATATCAGTTCATGGAGCTTGATCCTCCATACAGGCGAACATTCACGGAACATAATTAGGATGCTCTGAATCCTTAGAAGATATCCCTACAAATTAGTTTCTTTTCTGAGCATCACAAAATATTTAAGGTTACTTGGTATCCTGGAAATGACCTAAATATCATTTTTATTTAGTTATATTCTTTGTATTATTACCTTTAGATTGATATACCACTTTTGAATACCTGAAAATTAGAAGTTGGAAAAAAAATTTCAATTGAAAAATGTAAGCAAACAAATTAGAGAATTCGACCACACCCACTTTTTAGGTAGAAAATGCTAAAAAAAGCTTTTTGATAAAGAAAAACTATTTTAAAAACTGAAATAATAACTAAAAATAGGTGTTATAAATAAAGCAGGATATTTTTTGGAAGTATTACATTAATGTAATTTTTTTCTTTTAAAATGGTGCTTGCAAAATTTTTTATTAATAATTTTATAATTTCAGTTCATATTCCCCCCCACACACACACACCATATATTTTTTATAAAAATATATTTCAATTTTATATGAAGCAAAAATTTTTTTAATTTCTTTTATCGAATTTTTTTTTTATCATTTTCCTTGAGTTGTTTTATGCAATTAATACTCTCTAAAAAAGGATAATTTATGAAATATATGGGTAAAAAAATAATATGAAAATGCTATTATTTTTCAGAAAAATATGTAGCTAATACATATATATATATATATTAAAGTGACATTTTATTTTTTTATTTAATCTTATCATAATTATTTTTTTAAAATTATGAGCTTTAAAAGGGTTTTTCTCAGTTTGAGTTTTTTGCATTCAAAATGCTTCTCCTTCCACAATTTTTTACCAATCACTACCATTTTTCCCCTGTGTGTTATACACTGCTCGCCACACAAAATGCAACACTCTGAAGGTAGCATGAAAACTGTGTGAAATTTATATCATGCGTTGGTGGCGATGAAATGCGCAAATCATTAGCATTATAGCGCAGACGCACATCACAGGTGACCTTAGTGCCACCCGCAAGCGCAATATAAGAGGAGAACAGATTGGCGATTTGAAGTACGGCAATTGTTTCTTTTGCAGGCGTTTTTTTCACTTAAACTGTTTACCTATACCTTTTGGAAGACATCGAGTCTTTTGACCAAGTTTCTTAATTCGACCGAGGAAGAATAGTAGCCTGTAGGGATTGTGGATTATAATTCAGAGAAATCGGTCAACGTGTTGGACGAAACCAAGCAACTGTGATGCGGATCTGTCATCGCTAAATGCAGAAGGAAACGATGGACCGATGGGGCTGATCGCACCCACCTCGTTTCACCACTGCCTAGGATGAAAGGCGGATTGTGCGCATGGCAGTGATGGATCACTCAGCCACATCACGAACCATATAGCACAACAGATTTAGTCTGTTACACTTCATTCGGTGTCTGCTCGTACCATTCGACGCCGTTTGCTGCAGAGTGGAATGTCCGCAAGGCATCCATTGCTTCGTTTACCCTTGACTGGAAACCACAGGTGTTAGCGCCGCCAATGGTGCAATGAACGGTGGACATGGACAACGGAATGGAACGACATTGTGTTTACTAACAAATCCCGCTTCTGCCTGCAATATCACGATGTTCAGATTCGAGTGTGGAGACACTATGGTGAGAGGCTGCTGAACTGCTGCGTTTTGCATCGCCACACTGGTACTGCACTCAGTATCATGATTTGGAGTGGTATTGGATTTCTCAGCCACACCCCTCTCGAACGCATTGCCGGTACACTGAAAAGCCAGCGCTACATATTAGAGGTAATGGAACCTGTGGTCCTCCCATACATCAGCGCTTGCGATCAGCCATATTCCAAGAGGATAATGCACGACCACACGTGGCATGCAATGTTCAAGTGTCCTTACTTACTCAGGGCCGTTTTTAACCTCCTCGGCGCCCCAGGCACTTTAAATTGTTATGGCCCACACTATTTCCAGAACAGCCCTCTCCCTCAGTTTTTATCTTGCCAGTTTTGGTTCAGGTGGGATTTTCCCTTAAATTTTTTACTCTTTTTCCTTTCTTTGTTTCTGCTCTTTGGAGAATCTTTCCATTATCCACTATGAACCCGCCGTGTCCTGGACTGGCAACTGGTAGCCTTGGATTTCACCCATGTGATGGGTTAAGAAATCCAATTTTTTTGAAAAAAAAATGCTTCCTTAACATATCTAGAATACGGTGGTAAAGCGATCTCTTAAAATTCGAAGCCGTTATAAAGATACAGCAGTTAGAAGAAGCAGCAGTTCGAAGTGCTGAGTTGGGAATCGAAAGCTGGGCCTATTGTGTACAATTGGCTCTTGATACCTGAGATACCCTTCTATACAAATATACATTCATACACATATAGATAAGTTTGTACAGGTTTAAAAGGAAATATTTATAGTTATTGGATATTTTGTCACACTTCTTTTAGGCTTGATTTAGCTTCGAAGAGATCGTGTACAAAAAATTATTATAAAAAAAGAATTGGGATGACTGAGAGAGAGTCACTCCCACGTGACCATTAACGTTAGTATCGAGTACTCGCATGCTCCTGGGTGAAAACATTTCGAAGACTTCTCGATTTAAATATTAAAAATAACACAATATTATTCTTTATCGGAATTTTATATTCTTTTTTTCATAATTTAACATTAATTCTAAATGCTAATTCTGTAAGGCTTAAAATTACAGTTCATTTAAAACTATTTACAATACGAGCATTCATTTTTAAAAAAATCATTTTACATTTTTGTATACATTGTCGTGCACTTGGTTTTACTCTCTTTACAATGCAGCTATTATATCGAGAATAATGTTTTACTTTTTTAAAAATGAATTCGTGCAAAGAGCGGGTACTTTAGCCAGTATAGTTTAAATGTATCAGAACTGTACAAGGTATTTTATAACTAATTTCTTAATACTTTATTAAGAACAAGTACACATAGTAAGTACACATGCAAGTTTTACACAAGGTTTTTTTTTTCTCCATTTACTTTAATAGTGGTAAATCCAAACTTAAAGTATTCTTGAGAATATTTCCTTGATTTAATTTTCGGAACCATGCTTGTCTGTGTACTTGTTGATACTTTATTATCGTCGAATGTTCGCGTAAGACTAAAAATGTATCAATGATTTTATTTTAATCTACTGCCGTAAACACTTAATACGCTGAATTACAACTAACGTGCAAATTATAAATTCAAGATAGATTCGGTAGCTTTAGAAGTATCGACTCGACCAAAACTGACTGGAATTGGATGAGGTACAGCATTTTTACATGTTTTGCACAGACGTCCGATAAGGCTGCCCAGACTCACGCAAACGTTCGCGAGAAAGCCAGGTGTGATGAATATGATAGAGAACAACAACACTGGATTATTTTTAATGACAGTTGTACTTTTAGAAATGGATGATGAAGGATACAAATATTTTATTCAATATTATTTTGCAATCTGTTCCAGTTTAAAAAGTAGAGAATAAAAATAATATAATAACTATCCTATTAATTAAAAGTAATTTACTTAAAATATATATCACTTAAAAGTAACATGTACCAAATTTAACATTTATCTTGTTAATTTGTATAGTTTATAATTAAAATCGTGATGTAGCTTTAGTGTCAAAGTACATTAATATTGGATTCAATACATTATTATTGTAAAAGAGGAGGGCGGATAAAAATTGTGATTCAAAATTGAGTCGCCAATATTAAAAGATTGAGAAGCACACTGAGTTACGTCATCACAAGCCCCCGGAGGCGGATTAAGATATTTGGGGGCCCCTGGCGGTAAAAGATTTGAGGCCGATGGGCTCATGAATCGAAAAACTAAAATAGTGAAAAGATTCACTGACCTCTTAAATTTTCTTAAAATAATAAAATGTATAGTTAATAATAAGGCTCAACGGCGCTAAAGAAAAATCTTGAATGTATTTTTTAAAAAATTAAGAAACTTACTAAAGAGCTTACAGTTTTGCAGTACAACTTTACTTCTTGATTTCTTTTTGGCAAATTCATCAATTATTTTTACTGTATTTATTTTTTCTAAAACACCTTGTTCTATATATAATATGGCAATGCTGATTGTCTTCTCTCCCATAGTGCTTCTTAAATATTTTTAACACGCTTTAAAATTGAAAGAGATCTTTCATCTGATGCATTCGATATCGTTAGATGTTGGTCTACCCGAAGCCTCTTGCAACTCGATAAATTTCTAGTGAGATTCTTCATTGTACCTCTGTTTTCTTTTAAAAATAGTAAAAACGGTGATTCATACGCACACAATTCGTATTATCAAAATTAAAAGATTCAATATCGTTTTTGTAAGTTTCCTTTAGTTTTTGCGTAGCATTCTTCTTAAGTTCACATAATAATCTCTCAAGTAATAATAATCTCTCAAGTCATAATAATCTCTCAAAAATGCAGTCAAGTTTTCTAAGCAGCTTCATATATGTCAGGTCATCGGGATAGCTCTGCTCTTGTTGTATAACATATGACATAAATTGGAAATAATGGAAATATGCATGAAATTTTACCTTCTCTTAAAATTTCATAACCAACTTTTTTACTTTCACTGAAAGTAATTTTCTCTTTTGCTACCTGTGAGCTTGTCCAGCTTCCTCTTTAAAAGAAAGTCCTGATAAATCAGTTGCTCCTAGTTTCATTTTTCCAAATTCATTTCTGAAATTTCGAATAAAATTTTCTAGAGATTTTAGCAAACTGGATTTTTGATAGTTCACACTCAACTTATTAAAATGATTTGCTCGTGCGTTTTTTTTTTTCGGCATTAAACGGACACAGTGAACTGTAACAAATCAATCAGAAATAGCTCCCAGTGACACGCTCTATGGCATTCATAGAATTTGCTCCAAATTACACAATATCTGTGATTTAAATGATGTCATGCTGAGATCATTGGAGAGTGGAGTGGTGATGTGTTGTATTCTCCGATCAAAGCTGTTTCTATCTTGGTGCAAGTGATGCAGTGGCGTAATGAAGAACATTAGGCCCTTCCCCTGCAAAGTCAGGTTTTGGGCCCTCAGCCGTACTTGACTTCAGCCCCTATGGGCCCCCTAGAATCATGCTCCCCCCTTTGGGGTAGGGTTGCAGGGTGTACGTTACACCACTGCAGTGATGGCTGTATATTGATTAGAAGAATTCCATATCAGCGCTTGTAATCTTTCAGCGGCCTAAACACACTGGACTGGCACCCAGAATTATGTTCTGGATGTCAATTTTAAATTGCACACTCTCGAGGTTAATGCATACACCTTGACTGCAAACTTGTACATCAGTCTGGTGATACAAACTGTTGCACTGTCATTTATTAACATCATTCAAGAGCAGTAGCACACACAGGAATTTTTCAAGGGGGGGGGCCGGGGTCGAAAGTTCACCATTCTTGTATCATGCTCCTTTTGATTTTGTCGATTTTCATGAACAAAAAACAGTAAAAAACTAATTATTGAATAAATAATTAGCATTAATTAATAAAATTAATCATTAATAACAAATAATTAAATTTTACGTACTATATACTTAGAATTATAATCAATCGGAAAAAATCAAGGCTTTGGGGGGTCCGGACCCCCAGGACCCTCCCCCTTGTGTGCGCCACTGTTCAAGATGTATTTTTCAACAGGATAAAACGTGCACCCTCACACCCTGTTGTAACCCAACATGCTTTATAGAGTGTCGACGTGTTCTCCTGCTAGACCACCAGACCTTTCTCCAATCAAGCGTGAATGGGACATCATTGGACGGTAACGACAGAGTCATCCATAACCGGAATAAAGCAACCTTACATTGACTGACCAAGAGAGACGGGCATGCAGTTCCATCCCACAAACTAATATCCGATACTTGTACGACACACTATTTGCATGCTTGAATTTAAAATTCTGGTGGTTACACTGGTTTTAAATGTACCACCATTTCATATTTAAAATGACTCTTCTAGCCCCTATCAGGGGCGTAGTTACCACCATATCAGCCATATCAATGATACGGGGCCCTCAAACTACAGGGGCTCCTATAAGTATAACAGCAGTTCGCTAACATGGCTCTCATACTTAAAAAAGGGCCCCAAATTAATTTTGATACAGGGCCCCCTCAGAGCCAGCTACGCTTTTGGCCCCTATATTAATCTGTGATCTTGGAAGTTTAATCAATTAAAGTATGTTACCTATACAAATGCATTGCCAAAATCTACAATATTTTTATTCTTTGGATTCCCCCCATCAGTATAAGATGTATCCAAGAGTAACTATGGACGGCTGTGAATTAAATATGAATTTGTTTTGACTTGAATAGTATTCGTTGGATCGAAATAAAATTTGTGCAAAAAAAAAATCACATGCGAGCATTTTGCGCAGATTGCAACATTACAAATATAAGGAAGAAAGATGGCTATCGCTACTACAGGACTCAAATGCGTGGAAATCATCGGGGTTACAATATCGGTTCAATATCTTTTTGCTGCACGTTGAGTTTATAAAAATCCATCAAGCTTTGGGACCGTACTGGCGCTGGAGGCCCCTGGAGGCGCCACCTCTTAATCTGCATCTGCGGAACCCTCGCCTACTCTTTTGTAGATTAGTACAGTAAATTAATGAAATCGTTTGCAATCAAAGTATAGAGTATACATTATCGTATGAACTGTTTTCAACTTGTTAGTTATCCTCTTTTCATCGCTTATCACTTTACTATCTTTTACTTTTCGACATTTATTCTTTGTTGAGTCACTTTCTTGTACTTGTATAATAAAGGTTTTCTTCGAGCTTTGATTATTGCTAAATCATTTAAGACATCATTGTAATCAATTTCCATTGTAATATTCATTGTTTGATGTAAATCAACACCAAACTGTTAAGTTCCCCCATAATTGATCTTATTTCAGTCTTAACTTTCATTATTCATTAGTCATTGTGCGTTCACTGTAATTTCCTATTTTTTTCTTTCGTCCTCTAATTTTTTGCCCCCCTTCCAAATCTTTTGCATCCTAGGCACGCTACGTACCGGTCTACGCGGAAAAGTGGCCCTGTCTTTTCCCTCCAAATTTAATTGCTTCCTTAGCCTGCTTGTTATCTCGATCTATCACCAACGTGTGGCCCATGCTTGCACAATGATGTGCCCAGGATACACCAACCGTTGCTACACAAGATAAACTTTTGCAAAATGTGGAAGCCGCAGGGACTGCTGTACCCCAAGAATACATCTAAAGCCTCTTTGACTCTATGTCGAGCCGTGTGGCAGTGGTTATAGTCAACAATGGCGGCTACACTAACTACTGATTTTGTCATCATCCACGTGTCATAAGAGGCTGTAATTTCAATCGTTTGATCTTTGTACAACATGTTATTTGCCAAATAAAATTCACTGGGATATCTCTGGTCCTTCTTGGAGTTGCATTCTGTGTGGTTAGCAGTGTATATCTAAGATATAATGACACCACAGTTACACAAACGTGCGTCATACAGCGCCACTCATTCACAAAGAACATTTTTTCTTCACAACAAATATCCTTATAACACAAAAACTTGTCATGAAATGCTTATTACAAATCACAGATTTAGCTTTACCTTTCCAATTTTCCCGTTGCAAAGTAGCCTTCCATTGTTGCCTTCTAGATGGACTTGTAGGAAAATGGTACATTTAAATGGTAGATAGTAAATTCATACAGGTTCTCTCTCATATTGCATCCAAATGCGAAACAGAGAGTTCCAACTCAGTTCTTTCTCATTCTGCTCATTTTAAAAAAATTAAAAAAATTTCTAAGGAAATTAAAATTACTTCCGTTTAAAAATGCATACAAAGCAATGGTGTTTTTGCTATTACCGGAAAAATGAAAGGATACTAATAATGTAGCATTCCCATAGTAAGCTGTACGGTAGAACTTGTCCGTACCCTACGACAGAAGTACTGAATCTAATGAACGTAACGTGTACATGTGAAAATTTAGAGTACCTTAAGTATGGAAAGATTTTAGAGAGTAAAATAATTATTTCATCTCATTGTGAACATCAAGTATCTCTCTCTCTGTATTGATTTTTTTTTTTTTTTCATATTCAAGTCCACAAATATTGTCTATCTTGTATTATTTTTAAGGGTAAGTTTTATTTCAAAATGTAGCTAATATTATCTTATCAACCCTTGATCATTATCAAATGAAATCCTTGTATTAGAATGATCATTGTAAATTAGAAATGATCATTAGATTGAAATTCAAATTTGTTCGGTCTTTCTCCTTACACTCTAACTTTCTAGCGATTGAGGCGTCACATATGACTTTCTATTTTTAGTTTCAAAATTAGTTTTCGGTTTTGGATTGTTTGCTTTCTATTTGTACAGTTCTATCAATGATTGAATTTATGTTTATGCCTAGAACGTAAGAGCACGTTGTTGATGAACTTTGTGAGTTATGATTGGAAACTATCCTTTTGGAACCAGTGACTTTTTTTAGGATCAAATATTTTTTGTTCAGTTTAAATGTGTGTTTTTCTTTATAATCAATTTAACTTTTGAATAATACTTGTTAAACTGGTAATGGCTTGCATATCCGATTTAGTGTCTGCAGGCATTATAGGTTAGTAAAATCATTTTTCGAAGAATTAATTTTTATATTAAAATTCTCAAAATGTTTGAAATAATTTTATACTCTTATATTATTTAAGCTACGTGTTAGAGATGATGTAGAATATTGCTTTCAATGTAGTTTTTTTATAATTAGTTTAACTGATAAATTTTTCAAAAATTTATAAAAATATCTTAATAGAAGAAGTCCAGTTTCTCCACATTCATTTACCAATTTAAAATTGATGAAACATTTTTTTTTGACATTTACTTTAAAAAATGTGCCATTAGTATTTAATAACTACAATTAGCTATTTAGTTTCAAGATTAAAGAAGGTTTTGAAGTTTAACCCCAATGTAAATATTTTGCACGGAATCCCACCAATACTATTCAAATTTGATGAATTAGTTTTCATCTGTATTCCCATTAACTGTTTCTGATGTATTGTTTAAGTTCATGTGTTATAAAAATATTACTAGTTTTCCAAATTACAAAAATTTTAAATGGAATTTATCAAATAATACGTTATGTGTACAAATTACTTTCGATTTATTATAAGAAGTTTAATTTGGCTTTCCAAATAAATATGAAGAAATACTCAATTTGTTCTTAAATGTAGGGATTAAGGGATTTGTCACATGCTGTGGTAGTTATTCCTGTCTTTGTGACTCAGTATACTTGCTTGACCTATCATGAAATAAGCTTCAGGTATATTTGTGCAAAAATACTGAACCATACTTAAGTAAGAAAATATTAAGTGCTTTGTTAGTGTTCTTTAGTAATTCATCCAGTGATGAAAATAACATTTCCAATTCATCCATTAATTTTCTATTACATTGATTTTTTTTTTTTTTTTTTTTTTTTTTTTTTTTTTGTTGGCTATTTTAAATTTTCCATTATCTTGCCAACTATCTCTGAGCAATACTGGGTTAATGTGAAGTAATACTCTTATATTAATTCATTCATTGTTTATTTGGAATTAGATTCTTATAGTAAGGATTTGGGAACTTAAAATCAAAATTAAATTATAATTTCCATGTTGACCATTTTTAAAGTATTCAAAGGGCTTATCTACTTTACTTATAAAGTACCTCAGACCATATTAATTCTCTTTCTTTAACTTCTGCAACTAGTACATTGTGTCATTTCAATTGAGAACATGTGCTCTTTCACTGATTTCTTTACTTGCTTTTGGTGACACACAAAAGGGAAGTTGAACTACCACAGTCCAACTTTTTAAAATTTTTAGCATAAAGTTTATGCTTCGAGACTTTCATCTATGTGTTTTTTAAAATGTAAACCTTTCCTATAAAAGAACTGTGCATTATCTACTCCCTGCTTTCACATCCTAAAAGTGTATCCCTCAATCATTAAAATAATTCCATTTTATGGTTTGAAATCCAAAACTTTAATATTATAGTTTCATTCCCATGCATAACAATTTTTTATTTTCAGTTACAGCTAATAAGTAAAATTTATGTGCTAGTTATCATTCAAAACATTAAATTTTATTGTTTTCTTAGAAATATTGTTCCTTTAAAAAATAGACAAATGTGCATCTTGAATTTATTTTATTATTTTTATTTATGAACTCCTAAAGAGGGCAATTGTATATATTATCTTTAGTTCTTTTTATGGGAGAAGCTTTATATGTTTTCATTTATTTGAAATTCTTCCCAATCAAAGGTTTAATTCTTCCATTTTCAAACTCTTCAATCCACTTCTTCCCATAACTGTTGTGTGCCCTTTTTTGAACTTATAGATAAAACTTTTATGTATCATAATAAAAAAATATGAATAAAGTTAGTCTCATCTCAAGAGTTTGATTTTTGAATTGAAATTTTTTTTTTTATCGTAGTTGACCTGTGATGTAGTTTTGTTGATATATATTAATATATATTAAATGACTAGCTGTTAAACCTTTAGTTGTATTTTTTCTGCATTGAAACAATAACCTTTAAAAAGCAATAAAAATTAATGTTATTCACATTTTAAAGAAAATATGTATTGTAAAAAATATTGAAAAGAAACACACAGTAAATTTATAATATTTCAAAATGTATGAATTTCTAAGTATTTGTGTTTTCCTATTTTTGCTTGTTTTGTAAATGTCATGTGTAAGTAATAGAGTATCCATTCTTGGAAACTTTTGTAGAACAACCTACCTTGCGTTTTGGACCTCAACCAACACCTTATTTGCTTTTCTATTTATGTATATATTAATCATGTATTGAATTATTTAAAAGCTTTTTTATTTTAAATATTCAAATTGTTAATTCCTAAGTAAAAGAATTATCGCATAAAGGAAGTTTGTATGAATTTTTTTCTCAAATTAGATCTATGACTAAACAATATTCAGCCCTCTTATAAAATTAAATTTTTTTTTCCCTTTCATTCCCCCTTCTCCTTAAATGTTGTACCTTTTATTGTTGTTATCATTTTTTTTTTTACGTAGAATGAATTTTAAATAATATATTTCTTGTATTAAAACATAGTTTGGGATTTTTCTTTTCAAATCAGGACTGCATTGCAAATTTTTCCAAACACTGATTCCATTCATATGGTGGGAGCATTCGTTTTTAATTTAAATATGCCATGAAAGATAATTTATTTTGTGAAATAGTAAAAACAGTGGTTTTATTCATTATAATCATAAAACTTTTGTAACATTTTGCAATATTTGACACAATTCTAGAACATCTCAGCTATAAACCATAATACAATCATGAATTAATTTTATGAAAAAAATGTTGTTAAATATTTGGGTAGAAAAAAGTCCGAGGGCTGTTGTGTTTAATCCCTGCTAAAATGTCGTATTTTTTCTGAAATTTTAAGTATCAAAATTAGCTAAAAAAATTATATAAATGCTAAAATTTTTTAAAAAGCAATCAAATACTGGAAGGGTGTAAGACTCAGCTTTACATTTAAATTTATTTCTTTATCATTATATTAGAAGCCACAATAGTGTGGTAAGATTGTGGCATAACTTATTTGTGGTTATATAAGTATTACCTTGTGATAAGCTAGGATAGCAAGGGGTCCACTAACATGTTAATGCACTAACAATTTCAGATTTTAATTCCATCATTAAACATCACAGAATAATTTAGCTTCATTTTATTACAACTCTTGGCCTTGAAGTCCTCATATATAATATTGTGACATGAAGAAAGTTTTGTGTGTAATATAGACAATAAAATGATATTCTTGTGACATGATATAGTTGAAAATTAAGCTGCCATCAATGATGAAACTATATTGTGATGCTAATTACACAAAATCAAATCTCAAATTAGAACCTTATATTTTATTTCAAACTAGCTGCATGGCCCAGCATTGCACGGGGTTTCTCTTTCCCTCATGATGCCAGCAATTAGGTGTGTGTGTTTGTACACGTGCAATGTGAGTGATTTCTAAAATTATTTTATTAAATTTCCCTTTTTCGAAGTTTGTTCCACATATTTTCGATTTAAGACAGGTTTCTTTTCTCTCTCTAGCCCGGCATAACACGGGGGTTTTTTTAGTGTAAAATTATTGTTTCCTCTTCCCCTCCCCCTCACAGATTAGCTTCAAATTTCGATGTATGACTTCTAAGAATCTAAAATAATAAAATAAATTTCAGATTTTCATGAATCAATCAATCAATGGTTACATATAGTTAGCTTAAAAATGTCTCTAAAATGTATTTTTATCCAAAATAATAGACAATGACTTTTTAATTAACAAATAAATAATTTAGTAGTGAAATATAATAGAAATAATCATTTTAAAAATATATATATATATACTAGCTGATATACCCGTTCTTCGCACCGGTGAACTGAAAAATTAAACAACACAGATTGAAGGAAAAAGAAGTTTTTTTAATGAGTTAATTTTATGTGAATTGCAAATTAAACAAAAAAAAACTTTTAGCATATCTCAGCTAAACAAAAAAAGAAAGAAAAAAAACACCTTTGTTAAATTTTAACTATGTAGATCTAATAGCTGATAAAAAGGATTTTCTTTTATTTATAATTCCTCGTAACACTCTTGATGGTGGATTTTTCAAAATACCTCCCTATGCTGATCTCTGCTCAGCAAAAGTAACACAATGTTAAAAGCTTTGCATAATGAACGCTTAAAGTAGTGTAAATAATTTATATCTGGAAGTGTAATGCATTAATATTACTTTCTGTTGTATTTATTTTATTTTAAAATTGTAATATTCGCAAGCAACGCCGTTTCTTAAATTATAATGGTGATTCAATGAAAAACATAGCGAAATGTTAACGATAGAGTCAAGTTGGCAAATGCCTAGCTACTTTCGTAGCTCGAGCTTTATTAGAGCTTTGTAAGACCCGCCGTGTAGGGAAGAAATGCACTTGAATACTTTATCCAACCGCATTATGATTTACTGCAGTTTTTTTCATGCAATATTTTTTTTTGGATCACTACATTTACAAATTAAGCGATATACATAAACAAAATACTCCACTTTGGAAAATTTAATCTGTTAGAGCTAATAAATTAATTAAAGATATTCCACTGTAAAATTAATTATGTCCACCGTTCACTTAAAATAAGTAGTCAAATCATTTTCCAAGGTCTTCACTAACATACAAAAACATAAGACACTTAAATTTTGACAAACTATTTTTTCCGCTAAAATACTCATCATGGAACCCGTGCCGCCATATATCTTGGAAGATTGGATTTCAAACAATATTCCTGCTAAGTATTGGTAGAATATTCCTTCTAAGTTGGTGTGGTGTGGTAGTTAGGAGAAGGAGGTGCCAGCTCAGGTGTCGTCCACGTCACTTGACCATGGTTCAAAATTACGTGATACGTTGCCAAAAGCCCTCGTGTAGCTGAACAGTGCGATGTTAATATTTACTCACTCACACTCTCCAAAAATTAAATTAAGTAGTTATAATTATTTTTATAACTTAAAAACGCAATATCTGCCTATTCAATTAAAATTATAGCGTTATAATTAACTACTAACCACAAACAAATTTTGAAAATTTGTCCAAATGATGCAGTGTGAAAGAGAAAGTTTATTTACTTTAAGTGCCAGAACCGATAAAAGCATTTATTTTGAAAAAAGATCAATTTCTTACTACCAAATGTGCATAATAAAATCATAGAAAAACATTAAAATGAAGATAGATTTATAACAACCTCTCCCTTTAAAACTTAGTTTTATTCTGAAATAAAAAAAAATAGGCATTATTCTGATCACAGGAATTAATTAGAAGCGAGCCCATTGCTTAGCCAAAACAAAAAGAGTTTTTCACAAACAAAAGATAGATATATGCTGTGGCGAGCTTTTTCACAGCGTAAGCCAGAATTGCTTGTAGATGGCAGAAATTTTTCACACTTACTTGACAAATATCTTTATATTTTGGACACTTTTTACAAATTTTTATATAAATTATAGTCTATGCTATAAATTATAGCCCATGTGTTATTCTGATGTATAAGCTATATTACTGTAAAGTTTCATTAAAATCCATTAAGTTGTTTTTGCATGAAAGACCCACAAAGATTTTCACAAACTTTCACATTTATAATATATATTTGATATATATATATTAATTAAAATCTATTTTCTATAAGTAACAATAAAAGAAAAATTTACAGGTAGCTATTAAAATAATTGCTTTTTTTTAATGCTTGAATAAACATATATGCATATATGTAAGTTATAAAAAAAACAGCAGGGGTGAAAGCTTAGAAAAAAATTTACATGTACTGAAAAAAACATTCAAAAAGAAAAAAAAACTATCTGATAAAAACATTTTGATATTTTATTTTACTTTTATAGGTTTTCATTCCACTGTGTTTAGTAAATTATTTAAACACATATTAGACGAAAAAAAAGTATATTATACAAAACTAACATATTCATTATTTTAACAATAATTTCCTTCTTGGGTTTTAAAATAAAATTGATTATATATATAAATGCTCATTTAGCAAATAATTGTGACATAACGTTTGTTTAAAAAGTAGCAATAAGAGAAAATCTCGTGTATATGTATATAATATTTTATTTATATTATATAGCTGGTATACCCGTTCTTCGCACGGGTGAATTGAAAAATTAAACAATACAGATTGAAGAATAAAGAAGTTTTTAATGAGTTAATTTTACATGAATTGCAAATTAAACAAAAAAAAGCTTTTTGCATATCTCAGCTGAACAAAGAAAAAAAAACATATTTGTTACATTTTAAGTCTGTAGATCTAATAGCTGATATAAATAAATAAAAATCCCTTATAACTCCCCGTAACTCTTGTCAGTTGATTTTTGAAAGCTCCTTCCTAAACTGACCTCTGCTCAGCAAAAGTAACACATTGTTACAAATTTTGTGTAATAAACACTTAAAATAGTGTAAATAATTTATATCTGGAAGTGTAATACATTAATATTACTTTCTGTTGTATTTATTTTATGTTAAAATCTTGCCACCACCTCTCCCTTTGAAATCTAGTTTTATTATGAAATAAAAAAAATAGTGATTACACTGATCAACGGAATAAATTCAAAGTGAGCGCACACTGAGGCATGGCATAGACAGAACAAAAGGGAAAACTTTGCTTCCCATAAAAAAGGTAGATTTCTGCTGTCACTGACTTTTTTGCAAATGGCAGAATTTTTTCCTACTTTCTTGACAATTATCGTTATACTTTGGAAACTTCACACAATTTCTTTATAAATTATAGCCTATGTGTTATTCTGATGTATTAGCTATATTATTGTAAAGTTTCATTAAAATCCATTCAGTTGTTTTTCTGTGAAAGACTACCAAACATATATATACTTTCGCATTTATAATATTAGTAAGGATAAAATATTTCTAGGAATTAAATTTTTATTGAATTGCTAAATTTAAAGTGTATTGTACTGCCTAGTTTTACTCTCTTTTTATTTGTATTTCTACTTATTTTTACTTGTTTATACTTTTTCTCTTAACAAATCTGAAAAAGTGATATTAATTAGATTAAAAGCAATTTTACTTAAAAATAGAACAGGTATTCCAAAGGATGATGAGCAAGAATGCAATGCTTAAATAACTCATGAAAACAATTTAGTGTCAAAAGATTTGTATTTGTGCTTGTATATACTTACAGTCAAACCTCCATGTATATAACAAACCTCTTTATTGTGAATTTTTCTATATAGCGCAATTTTTCCTGGAACCAAGAGCATTTCATGATTTTCTTTGTAAAATAACCTCCCTATAGCGAAGTGCATAGTCTATAAAACAAACTTTTTCTCCTGTGATGCAATTTTTTTCTCCCTGTTTTTGAAGTAATTTTGGGCATTGCAAGTTGTTTTCTTTTAGCACATTTTTTAGTGGTCATAAATTTTGAATTGCCGCGAGCAATGGAATTCTGGGCCTTTCATCCTAGAAGTTCAACCTTTAATCCCTATTGTCCACTTCGCTGGAAACATCTTCGATATCCCCTTTTACCCTCTGTGGAGTCTCATGTCCTTGATCTAGTCTCCGTTCATTTGTACTATTTATCAGTCCTACTGGTAACTTTGTTTCTTGTAGCTCGAAACTGTCAAAATGTAAGTAGTTGAGTTTCAAAGAAAAAATTTAATTTTTCAGGAGGTGGATAAAGGTGTCAAGAAACTTTTCTTGCGTTTTTTCTTTCTTTTTTTTTTATTGGTAAGATATATCAAATAAATGTATATTAATTAACAAAAAGGTGTGAATAATTACTTTTTTTAATATATAGTAATTGAATTTAAAATTTGTTTTATGTGGTTTATTAAAGAAAATTGAAAGATAAACCTCTATAAAATGAATTTTCCATATAACAAACTTTTGGGGTGATTTAGCGACTGCATTATATAGAGGTCTGACTGTACATTTACACTCACTATCATTGATTAGTATTAACTCTTTAATTGTATTTCATTTTATGTATTTATTTCATAAAAGTTAATTCATTTTATTTGATGATATTGAATGAGCTTCATATGTATAATTGCTGTACATACTGTGTATTAATAATTCTTACAATGTAAAGTAAAAGTTATATATATGAATAAGAAAACAGTTATTCTTATTATTATTATGATTGAATATCTTTATAAAGAAGTAAAATTTTGGGGAGATATCTAAATCTTCTGCATATAATTCTTGATATTACCAAAGATGTTTCATTTTAAATATATTTCTGAAAATATTTATTATTTGCTTTTTTTCATGAAAAATAATTTTGAAAAAATAGACAGATAAGATTGACCATATAATTGTGACAAAACATTGGGAAAAACATGATTTCTCTACAACTGCTATGATATAATGAATTTAAGTCATTATATTATGAATGTTAGTAATTTAAAATTTATCCACCTATTTGTCTGCCCTTAAAATCAATTTTAGAACATTAGATGTTTGGTCTAAACTCAGAAAATATATAGTGACTAGAATTTATAAAGTAGATTTTCTGTCCAGAGAAATTCACAAACAATTTATCATAGCTAATTATCTAAAAGCTAACTTTCATGAAACTATTGAAAATGAATTTGGAAGATATTTTACTAGATTCTCATTTCCATGTGGATGATTGAAAGAAACAGAGTTGTAAAATGAGTGTTCTGAAAATTATTTCTTTTACTGCTTGATCAGGAATACACTGAGATGTTAAAAGACAATTGATCCATTTTGAACTATGAGAGAACCGTGCTGTTTAACAAACATTATTTTATCTGTATATGCAAAGAACAAGAATATGAAGTGAATTAAGATTTTGGTTTGATTATGTGGCATTATATTGATTCACTATTTGTTTTAATATTTAGTTTAATTTTTGTTATAGTCTGTTGATTTAATTTTAAATTTTCATTTTTTCTTGACTAGTATTTTAAAATTTAATATCCATGTCTGATAAAATTTGTTCACTGATATTAATTCAATGAGAGCCTTGTTCACTACAATTGCATATATGGTAACAATTTTAATTCTTTTATCAACTCCATAATAGAAGCTAAAAATTAAATTATATTCTCTACATTTTTTGTTAGTTCTTGTATTATGCATATTTTCCAGCTCTGCTTGATTCAGGTGTATTTCCTGGATGAATGGACAAGTTTAAAAAAAAAAACGGAAGCAAAAGCTCCATCAAAGCTGATATATATATTTTGCATTTAAAGAGTTAAAGGTATAGTGTATTGATGCTATGAGTATATAATTTTGTGTTTCAATATCGAATGCTTAAAAATTATTACATCATATTACTTGTGAAAATTAAATTAACCTATGGTGGGGAGATTGCCAGCAAATTAGTGTTAGACCAAATATTAATCATGCTCTGTTTATCCCTGTAATAGATCTGTGTGTTGAAAGGTATACTTCAAAAACTAGGTGCATTATTCTTTGAAAAGTTAAATACTAGAAATATAGAGATCAAGTGCATGAAAATCAATGTTGTGTATTAAAAGAAAAGAGGCTTGTTTGTAAAAATGCTTCCAGATCTCTAAGTTTCTGGAATTAAATCATTCTCAATAACTTTAAAACAAATTTATAATTTCAAAAAGGATAATTTGTTACAGTTAATGGAAACTTAACTGATCAACTTTACTCACCTAAAATACTTATCCTAACATGGAAGAGTTCCTGTACTTGAGTGTATGATGAGGGGATAAATTTCATTTGTAAGTGTTGGTAAATTAGTTTTCATATATGAATTAACATGAGCAAAATGAAGTATGTGTTTATAGAATGGTAGTTTTATAATTAAGTTGAGGATACGATTTTTTTCCATCAAGAATTATGCTACCAAGCATGATAATTACAAAGCTATGGTTGTACTATCATATCAATCTCTTCACCTCAGTGCTGTTAAAAGCTTGTGATCTCAGCAAAAAAAATTTGTTTTGCTCAAAATTTTAAAATACAGAACAGGAAAGCATTTAAAAGTATTTTTGTGAGAAGGATAAATTGAAATAATAATAGTGATAAAAATATTGTGTACTTACGGTGAAGAATATTATAGAATAGTAAGTATTATTTTTTCTTTGAAATCATGGAATCTACATTCTTTTCTCTGTTTTCAATATCTATTTCATCTGGCACTGTTGAACATACTTTTTAAAAAATAATATAGCATATAAGGGGAACTATTTTAACACTAAAATTGAAAAAACAAAGCTTTTTTCTATTTGAAAAAATTAAACTTGAAATTATATAGGATTATCTGCATAATCTTTTAAAGGAAATATTTGCATGTATATGCATTCTCAGTTTTGGAAATTACTGTTGTGTGATAACTTGTAAACAACTTTTTGATATTTCAGGCTAATTGTGAAAAAGAAATAAAAATATATTGTTTTCTTTTACGTATAATAACAGTGTTCATTTTATAAAGAAAGATTTGTTTTTACCCATCAAATTTTAGAATGCAATTGCTATCTGATTTCCATATTTAATTAATTTAAAATTTATTGAAAATTGTAATATTTCTTAAGTTAATCGAAAAAAAAGATTAAATATAGAAAAACAATTAATTTTTTTAATAAATTTTTTAAATAACTTTTTCAAGTAGTTCAGGCTTGTATGTGTAATTATTTTTTAAGCACTTCACATTATTTTTTTTTTGCACATTAAAATTAATAAATGCAGATTAACCATATTTTTCTTTCTCCTAATACAAACTAAAAATTGCTTTCAAGAATAAAATCTAATTACCAGAATATTTGATTTGGAACTTATAGAAATTTCCTTCAATTTGATCAAGCTTAAGCAGGTTTAATAAATCAGATGGAACATTTTTAGCAAGTTTTTTTATTGCTGAAAAAAGTCTGTATTTTGAATAAATATAAGTACTAAAACATAGAAATTGGTGAAAATATGAAAACATGTATGATACAAGAAAAGTTAAAACTGTATCATGATATTTTATTTTTTAAGCTGATAGAACATGCTTTAATAAAACCTAAGAAATTTGTTAGTTAAGAAATTGTTATATTGTATTGAGAAGTGTGAAGAATTAGCACGGATTTTAAAATATAAATGTTTTACTTGTCAAATTGATTAACTCCATTGGACAAGAAGTTGAGGAAAATAATAAAATAGTATATATTGTGTTTTAAAATTCTTTCTGAATCATAAATTTATGAAAAATATGATGTAGACTGTATTGCTGCAGATGCATCTTTTACCTAAAGATATTTAAAAAATAAAAGATAAAATGACGTTAGAGTAGTTGTTATTATTACTACAATTTTTGCATGATCAAGGGAGGTAATTGATTAGGGAAGTAAAAGATAATTATTAATTCAAATTCAGTCTTCGAATTATTTTTTTATTATGGAAAAACTTTATTCTATAAATGTATGTTTTATTAAAGATTTTAGCAAAAATGCATAATAACTGTTATGTTACTGTTATGTATGAGTGTTAATTTGTTTAAATTGTGGTTCATTATAAATATCTTCTTTGTTGTCTTGCATTTGAACTCCCATCATGTCAATTTGTCCTTAAAGTTTTATAATAATCATGTTTAATAGGAAGAATGAATCTCACCAAGTTCATCACATCCTCCTTCTTTTCTCTTGTCATAATTTGAGTGCATCAAGCTAATTTTTATGATGTGTACATCAGATTATAATCAAATTGACTTAAAATAATAAGTCAGAAATAAATTATATATTATTCAATGGCTAAAACAATTGGTCATTTAGTGATGGTAATACTTATTATTAGAGAACTTTGTTTTGCATACATACAGTTAGAAGTCAATCCAGTGCTTTCATATTAAAATTTAATAAAATTCAGAAAGTAGAGTTAATCAATTTTGGTAAATGAAGCATTCATATATATATCAATTGAGCTAGTACACAAGATTGATGATTGAAAATAAAATTTAGATTTAAAGAAAAAGTAGAGAAGGAAACAATTATTTTAATGTCTGTCTTAAAACTGAGATTCTTTTGGGGTAGAAAAAAAATTAATGGATTGGTACTACAGGGATATAAAATTTTTTTTCAAATTTTCATAAAATGTTAAAATTCAACTTTTTACTAAATTGAAAAATTATATTCTCAGATTAAAAGAAGGTGATAATTTAAAACCCAAAGGTAGGTGAAATGACTTACATAAAGAAACCTGCCTAGAAGGAGATTTTCGCTGAAAAAACTAATACATAAAAATAGTATTGGGCATTATTTTCTAATTATATTCCCTTTCATATATCCATCTTACTACTTTGCACAATTTGATATTCCAAACTTTTATAGTTACTTTAAATTATTTATTGATCTCAGTGTTTCAGTGTCAGTTTCAAAAATGCTTTTCAGTTAAGAAAAATAAGTTATTTTTATGTGTTCAAATTTTTTAAAAAAAGAATAACATGAATAAAGTTTTATTGAATTGTTTACAAATTTGAAAAGTTTCAGAAATAAATTTTACTTTTAAAATGCAAAAAAAAAAAAAAAATAATAATAATAATAAATAAATAAAAAACCATTTGTATTATTTTGTGGACAATTGTGATAGTCATGTTATCAAAAAAAAAACTTTCACCTGCTTGTAATTTAAGATTTTGTTTAAAATTTTAATTTTCAGGGAACATTAATTTCATTAAATAAGAACGTTTTTATTTCTCTCCTCAAACAACATACACTTTGTTAACTTGTTTCTATATGGTGGTAATCATGTTTTACTTTTTAAGAAATAATTGTTATCCCATTGTAAATTTAATAATAGTACTAACAATAATCTCTCAATGCTTTTATAAACATTACTTTACTTATAGAAAAGGATATAAATAATGATGTTTTGTGGACTTGGAGTTACCCTTCAATTTCAACTGAGTATAAAACACTTATAATCAACAAATGCGGCTTAGGAAATGGACTGGGTCTCAGCCATGGCCATCACTTAGTATCCTTTTGCTATTATCATCATCAACAATCTTGGTTTTATTTGCATTTAACAGATGTGTTTGATCATCCTACTTTGCTCAAGGTATGTAGAAAATCAAATTATTTCTAAATATACTGGTAGAAGGAAAAACACACACATACAAATATATTACATGAATGTAATATATTTGTATGCATGTATTTTTATCCTAATTTGTCATAATTATGAAATTCAATTACTAAAAATACCCATTTGCATATTTAATTTATTCTGTAATGTGGTAATATTTGCAAGCTTTTTAATTTAATGCTATGAGGGTTTTCATTGAAATATTAACAACAATTCATTGTAAACAAAGTAGTGTTGGTGAATAATTATTGTAATTTTAAATGATCTAATACATAAAGTTAATTAAACTATATATTAGACTTCTGACATTTACTCTATTTTTAGAGGTTTTTGCTTTTTTTTTAAAAAATTTTTTTTTAACTATCTATTTGGTCAGTAATGTAAATCCCAAAATTGTTCTTTTTAAAATGAATTTTGGTGAAAAAAATATTCAGAGCATAGTTTCTTTGTTTTAATAGTAAATTGACAAGCACACACAAAACAAGATGTAGAATAACAACTTGAGGGTATTTATTTTATAGTTGTGTTTAAAGCAAACTTTCTGAATATTTCAAGTCTAAAGAAAAGTAAGAGAAAATCCCATCAAAACTTTTCTTACCGTGAGTAAATATACATTTATGTTTAAAATTTTGTTATATTAAATGCTGTGTATGTAGCACTCACACATGTGAATTATTCTTGTTACAGCAGCATTTTAAATTATCAACACATATTATATATTTTGTTATAATTTTTTTGTGTGTATTTTGAACAAAAATTTAATTAATTACCATGTAAAAGTACAGGACTTGGAAATATGCCATACTTTAATCCTAAACGTTTTAGGCTTAAAGTTTGGAATCATACAAATAAAGAAATTTGAAAGAAAAAAAAACGTAACAAATTCTGAAAAGGATAGAGAATGCAAGACAAATTTTTTGAAAGCTTTAAAACTTTCCAATTCTTCATTTCACTCTAGAGAAATATTTTATGTAAAGAAATTCAAGAATAAATCAATTATACATTTAAAAAATTCTTTGCTACTGATACATTGAAACTTGAACTAATCAAATTAATTTATTCATTACATAATTTTTGAAAATCCATACTCATAAAGAAATTGAGTATTGATGCAAAAATGCAACCAACACATGTTCAAAATTAAACTCAGTGGTGCAGCAGCTCATGAGGGACAAGGTCTACTGTGGCCATCTCAGTTTTCATGACTTTGGACACTGAGGTGCATGAGCAGATGTTCTGGTCAGGTGGTCAGTCTGATGTGAAACCCCCTGTGTTTAGTTCCAAACAAGCTTGGTACTCATTTATTGACCCATGGAAGGAATGAAAGGCTGAGTCGTGACTTTGCCTAGCCCTGGGTTTGAACCCTGGACCTGTGGTGTGGAAGCGCGATGCACAGCCACTCAGCTTAACATATGTTCTAAGGATATTTTATTTCTCAAAAGAAGCTCTTAAAAACATGATTAATCACAAGTATTTTTATAGTTAAATTACAATTAAAAATTTCTCAGCAGAAAAAATTCATTTTTTGGAATAATCGAATAAATTATGACCAAAGATTTGTTTCAACTTACTGCAATATGAAAATAATTGTCGAAAATGTAATTTTTGCGTTTTCAAATCATTAAAAAGAAACTTATGGAGATCAATCTACTTTGCAAATGGATCTAACTGATAATAATTTGTTGTAAAATCACATTCCTGGTTATTTTTAAATTCCTAACATTATTTCTTAGTTTATTTGCATGTTTTTACAATGGAAGTTAATGTCTTTTCATCGAGCAGCTCAAAATTTTTCATCCCTTATTATGAACAACTGTTCAAGTAATCATAAGAAACATTAAGTATTTTACATAAAAAAGTCTCTTCATGAAATATTTTACATATAAAAGTCTCTTCATGGGAAAAAAAAAGGGGAGCGGAGATATGATCTTCTGAATGCATTAATCAGGCTCACAATCAATTTATTTTCTCATTAGAATGCTTCAGTTTGATCTTAGTGGTGACTAGTAAGAATAACTTGCAATATATATTCAAACTCCTATGTTTTTGCATTTAAACTTACATTACATTGAAATATGTGCAGTTTTTTTTCTAGTTTTTGTTTCTAATAAGAAGAAACCTGTTCACATTTATTTTTTTATTAGAATTACTAGAAGAATATTTTCTTTCTGCAAAGTACTTAGAATATTTAAAAAGCATTTTGTTTTCTGAAAAATCATTTTACTGTCTCATTGAATTGAATTATAGCTTAATATACTATCATGATATTCTATATACTTTATCTTGTGTTTCTTGTTATAACGTTCACTTGAATTTCAGAAAAATAATTTCTGTCTAAAATCATTTTATATATGTATATAAAGTCTGGCTCTTTCAGTTATATCTTTGATTCATTTTTTTGTGGTGTTTATTTCATTATAATTGTTTTTTACAACTTTCAAAAATACTCAGTTTTTTTTTTTTTTTTTTTTTCAGGTCAAGCAGTTTGTGCTTGTACTTCAAACTCGAGATTTCAATCCCGAAAAATATGAAAACTTGAGTCGCATATTAAGTAAAACTTACAGTAAAACTGGAAATCCTGCGAACATGCTACAGCTATATCTTTCAGTTCTAGTAAGAGGATCATGCTCGACTGAAGATAATGGTACTTTTATGATTAAGCAGTTTGACAAAATTGCTACATTCTCTTGTGTTCCGGCTAAAGGTAAATTTGACTTTTTATGTACTTACAAACTTTATTCAATTTTTTATGCACATTTATTAGTTAATATTTATTTTTCAAAAAATGTATTCAAATATTTCTAAAAGTACTATAAATTTACATTTGTGTGTAAATTTGTAAGGGAAATTTTGTTTGTTAAAATTAGTATACATGTTGTCATTTTCAGAACAAATTCTCCACCATCACAGCATATTCTGAACACAAACATATATATATGCTGACATGCATTGTTAGCAAGAGAAACAGTAGCCTAATTGGTTGGGATCTCGTGGAAAAAATGAGTTGGCTGGAGTAAGAAGTGCATGATCAAAAGCTTTTCTTCCACCTGACAAAATAGTTCCAACCTGTCATACCCCTCCTGCAAGTGATATGGTTTTTCAAACAATTTTAAATATATACAACACACACAAAATATAATAAGCAGCAAAATACAAAATTAATAAAATATTTTACGTAGAATATGTTTACTTTCCTCCATTCGTAGCTTTCATCAAATCTTAAACAAACAATTCAGTTTGCATATATATTTTAATTTAAATGCATTGTTTTCCAACAAATCTTTCACAAAATGGAAACGTAAGTTTATATGCTTTGATTTATTTGAAGAATTGGGGCTCTTAATCCACTGAATTGCTTCTTGACAATCTAAATTTAAAATTACAACATCATGTTTAAATTGTTTGCATTTCAGTTCAGATGACAAATTAAATAGAAAATACTGTTTTTATATGTTGATAGACTAACACTTTCCTATTTATGATATATCCATAAAATTAATGAATAACCTTTTAAAACTACACCACCAGAAAATGATTATCCATTTTCTGCATTTATCCAACTAGCATTTAGAATACTAAATTTTTTGTTTTAAAACAATTAATCTTTTGTACCCATCAAATGATTTTAATATCCTTTTAGCCAACTGATATATTTTTCTGTTTTTGATTAAACTGTGATATATATATATAGGATATTTTTTAGAGGTATAGAACTTTAAATTGCAATAAAACAACGATGTATTATTCGATTGACATGAATTTTTTATTCGAAAGATAATCTTGGGGCATTACATTTTAAATATGATCAAGCAAGGCGTAGATTCGTCGAATGGGCCCAAAACGAGATTGCCGTTGTTCCCGATTTTCATAAGCGAATTTTGTTTAGCGATGAAGCGCACTTCTGGTTGAATGGCCACGTCAACAAACAAAACTGCCGCATTTGGAGTGAAGCTAATCCACAAGTGTATGTCGAAACATTGTTACATCCAGAAAAATTGACTGTTTGGTGCGCTTTATGGGCTGGTGGAATCATTGGTCCGTACTTCTTCAAAAACGATGAAGGCCACAATGTTACAGTCAATGGTGATCGGTATAGAGCCATGATTACTAACTTTTTCATTCCTGAATTGAACAGTCATGATGTCCAGGAGCTGTGGTTCCAACAAGACGGCGCAACATGTCACACAGCTCGTGCCACAATCGATTTATTGAAAGACACGTTTGGTGACCGCCTAATTTCACGTTTTGGACCTGTGAATTGGCCTCCCAGATCTTGTGATTTAACTCCGCTAGACTATTTTCTGTGGGGCTATGTAAAGTCATTGGTCTATGCGGATAAGCCACAAACGCTTGACCATTTGGAAGACAACATTCGCCTTGTTATTGCCGATATACGGCCACAAATGTTAGAAAAAGTCATCGAAAATTGGCCATCGAGATTGGACTACATCCGAGCCAGCCATGGCAGTCATATGCCAGAAATCATATTTAAAATGTAATGCCACAAGATTATCTTTCGAATGAAAAAAAATTCATGTCAATCGAATAATACATCGTTGTTTTATTGCAATTTAAAGTTCTATACCTCTAAAAAAAACACCCTTTATATATATAAGATATTCCAAATGATATATCAGGGTGAATTCTTATAGCCAAATATAAATGTTCTCTTATTAATTCTTGATACATACTAATGTCAATCAGTTAATTTGTTGCAAAAAAACTTTTTACCTTGTACAATTCGAGGTTTAACAGTTTTACAGTTCTCTAATTATGTTTATCCAACAATGACTTAGTATACTTAGACTGTAACAAGCTAATGCCATTTTCATATTTTTCAGTTTCTATGCCTAAAAATCTAGTAGGTTTTTTCCCCCCTCATATGCTTCAAATACATTTTTGATATTAGTTACAAAATCTTGATTCATTTTATTTTTGTTACAAAAAAGTAATTAAATTATCTACATTCACACTTAATATAAGAATATTTCAGCTATCAGTTTTATGAAACACACATTTGCTAAAACCACCTTTTAAGTCTAGATTTTTCTAATGTGCATTTTATTTTCATATGCCAGAATTTATTTTAATGTGGCAAATAATTCTACAATCACTCTTATAACCTGCAGGAAAGGTGCAAACCTCCCTTTTTATATTATGTTTATAAACTACACTGGTGTAAGAAATTAAGAGAATTTGCAGACTTGATCGATTATCTATAGAACTACTGGACCAATTTTAATGAAATTTGATATGTACATACATTGATAAAATACAAAACAACCATACAACAGTTGCAATACACACAAATAATCGTGCAGAGAACACTCGTTGTAGTTGGAAGGTATGAAACAGTGGTTGCAGAATAAACAAAATAAATAGGTTAATAAGGGATATGGCCCTCTCTTACAGCTATATAGGCCTCACAGCATGATGTCATGCTTGAAATAAGGCAGTTTATCAGTTCTTGTGTGTGGCAATTGGTCCCACTCGTTCAGCAATGCTATTTTCATTTCCTGGATAGTTCTCAGAAGGGGAAGGGGGTTGCAATTGCCCTCCTCACAGCTTCCCAGACATGCCCTATAGGGTTGAGGTCTGGAGACCTGGTTGGCCAATCCATACAGCGAATATCCTCCCTCTAGAAATTCGTCGACCACAGTAGCCTGTATGCCAGAAGACCTATGTGGCCTCGCGTTATCATCCATTAAAATGAACTCAGGGACACATGCACCCCTGAAAAGGCAAACATAGGGCTCCAAGACCTCATCCATATACCTCACACCAGTCACAGTGCCTTTCAAAGACATGGAGAGGTGTACGGCCATCCAACATGATGCCTGCCCCGACCATTAAATCTCCTCTGCCATAATTGTCGATTTCGAGGACATTGGAGGGTAGGTAGTGGGTCCCTGGTTCTCTCCGTATGAACGAGAATCGGTGTTTAGGCTGAAACGGAAATCATCGGTGAAAAAAACGGTCGCCCGTCGATCCATACTCCAATCTCTATGCTGTCTGCATCATGCTAAACAGACTCTCCTGTTCGTAGACGTGAGTGGGATGCAAACGGATTTCTTCTGGCAAACTACCCTCTCTCATGAAGTGTTTTTGAAACAGTCACCCTTTATATACAGGTTCCTGCGGCTGAATACAATTTACAAGAGAACTATACTCGACAAATGGTGATCTACTCTGGCCGTCGTGGCTCTTGGACAACCTTGCCCAGGCTTTCTCTCGATGGATCCATTATCCTGGAACTGTTTGCATAAGTTACACATGACACTAAGCATTTTCATTTTTGATATAAATGCCTTTTCTTAGCACATCTTAACAGTATAACATGTCTACCTGAAATTTTGGATTTTTCTTTTTATTGCATTTGGGGAACATGAAAATAAGCATAAAGCCAAATTTTTTAAGATTAGTTAGTTTCAGTTTATTACCTGTCAACAGTTCTAGTGAAATATTTTTCTCTTTACATAACTTTAGATGCCAAATAATATTACAATTCATAGCTTCAGCCTAAAATTTAATGGAAGATCAATTTCATTCAATAAAGATCTAGCCTTTTCTAGAAGAATAGGGCTCACTCTTTTTGTTTTATTGTTAATTTGACTATTGTATGGAATGGGATATTTTTATGAAATATTCCTGAGCTAGCAAGATAAGTATCGAGTTGCTGATTCACGCATTCTAATGTATTATCAGCCCTCAATTTTTGTAATTCTTTCATATGTTAGATTTTTTTATTCAGCTTTAAATTTAGAAAATATATCAAGCACTGCATTTGTATTTTTAAGAAATAAGTAAAATACATGCCATAAAAGTCATTTACAATTAGCATGAATTACTTAGCACCACACAATATAATTTGGTTAAAATGGAACCACAAGGTCCAAATGGAGCAACTCAAGGATTCAAGGATTTCAAGGACTCCTTCATTTTTTGCTTATACTTAGAATTTAAGTGTCATAACCTCTGTTTTACAAATCTCGTAATAGTTAATAGATGGGCTAGAAAATAGCAGTCAGGACTATACAGTGTGGTTCTGAATATATTTTCAATCTACCATTGTCTTTTGTAACTAATTTATTAAGTTAATTTATATATAGGTGCCTGCAGTAATTGAGTGGTCATGGTTATGAACTGCAGGCTGGTGAGAGTTATGAGTTCTAGTCCTGGGGTCATGGCCACAGTAGTCTATTTGTACATGTAACGAAATCGTGGCTGTCGGGTCATGAGTTTGAGCCTAGTAACAAGTGCCAGTTTAATCTCATTTTGGGCTCTGGGCACAGAAGATCTACGAGCCCCTTGGCACTGGCGGATCGAAATTTATAACCAGAAAATCTGGTCAAGTTCAGCTTATCTGGGTCTGTGGGCGCACACCCCAAGTGCCCAATGGATAAACCTGCAATGCTTATACCACTAAACACCCGCCGTGTAGAGGAGACTGATGCTCGTTCAATATGTGGAGATTCAAACATTCCTCCCATGGGTGTGGTGTGGAAGTTAGGAGTTCCAGCTCAGGTCAGGTGTATGCCTTTTGTGTGTTTTACGTGCTTCTATTTTTAAATATATTTAATTTGTTTTGTAATAAAAGTAGTGTATCTTCAACTTTCTCACAAGTTATATTGTTTTATAGATGTTGTAAAAATATTTGGACTTGAAACCATTCTGATTTATACAGCTCTTCTGTTGAAAAAACGTATTGTTGTGTATCATCATCGCTTGGATAGCCTGCTTTGGTTTGTAAGGTTAGAATTTTTCTTGCATTTATAGAACAATTAAGTTTCATATAAATTACTGTCAATATATTATTTTTTATGAATTTGCTGAAATATTGAACAAAAATGATTTTGTGTTTAGAAATCTTTCTGAAACCAATTAACAATATTTTCCCACATTTGTTGAAAAAGATGAATCATTATTCTGAAAACTTAAAACCAAAAAATTATGACATTATAGATTTTTAAAATATTTAATCCTGCTTCAGTATTATAGCTGAAAACCTTTCATGCTCTATTTCATTTAAATTCAGCTAATGAGGCTTATTATATCTGTATATTTTTGTATATACAATTACCGGAACCACTTGATAAAAATTTTGTAAATGTTTGTCTAAGGGTTTTGAAGACCTCTGTCCCAATGATAATTGAAACATTTTTACCTTAAACCTGTTTCCACGTTTTTGATGTAATTTTCCTAACTCTGTGCTTATCCAAATATGATAATGTGATGAGATTTGATTTAAAGATTTTTTATACGATTATATATATATATTAACCCTCTAACTGCATACCTTCCTCCTGAAAAGTTATTCCGAAAGCGTTTAACTCTTATTTTGCGATTCCCTTCAAAAATGCAACAGACTTCTTTCCTTTCCCCCTTTTAGAACTTGGGAGGTCGAACGGGGACAATTTTACGACCCAGTTCGGTTTCTTTCTAAAGTAAGAACCAAGAGATCAATCGTTTACAGCTAGCTGTTAAGTTGCCTTGGCTTTGCCTTCTTTGAAAGCGTAGTGGAATTCGGTGTTTCTTTCTCCTATATGTTCAGTCACAGTACAATTAAAAAATGAAAGGTAAAAAAAAAGAGGAAAAAATTAAATAAATAATATGTTAGAAGTTGAAAAATAATTATATTTTCTTCAAAAAAAATTTATTTTTCTGTCATTTTTTAAAAATTAAAAAAATATATATATATTTTTGGTATTGCGATTTGAACCAGAAAAAAGCATCCTGTATTCATTTTAGAATATGAGAGTAAGAAAACGCGCTCACTTTCCTGTTTTTTTAAAAAAGTAATGAGGTAAAAAGAGCAAAGGCCTTATCTCATTTTTAAACAATAACACAATAAATATTACATACGATGATTATATTTATGAAATAAAATCGATCTTTCTCTATTCAGTTATATTTTTAATTTAAAATAGCATAAAAAAGGATTTCAATACTTTTAATTTATTTTAATTAAAATCATATAAAAGATATTTTTATGTTAACTGAATATTTTTCGGAAAAAATTTTAATTTCCTTCCTAGTGTTCTCTTTTTCGAACTTCTTGTATTAAATAAAAATTCCTTTTCTATATCGGCATTTGTGATGGACATAACACACATTCAGTCAATATTTAATTTTAATGCGGGATATACTTCTTCAAATGCGCATGACAGTACTTCTAACCATTTTCTACTCAAGTTAAATTTCTTATCTTTCTGTTTCTTTTATTACAAGGAAAAATGTCACACATCAATAACTACATTTTCACACAATTCAGTCATTACAAATACTATTGTGAGAAAAGTTCTCCCTAATTAATTTTGTCTTTCAAAACAGTACACTTAAAACAATTTTGTTCAGTGAAGTTAACCGACAGTTCCACAATGTATTCATACCAAATTTTAAAAACAAATTTAACACTTGAAAATGTATCCTGTATTAAATTTTTCAGTATACACAAATATTTTCTGCTGTAAGGAAGATATAGTATGAGATGTGGTGTGCAGTTGTGAAAGAATGTTTTCGTACGTGTAGACTATTTTTGAAAATTTAAATATCACTGAAGCTGATCATATAACTGCAAATGAGCCTTATTTTAGTGTGTGCTGGTATCAAAGTAAAACACTTTACAATATTAAACAGCCTACGTGTTTATACTCAACATCAAACTATTCGCAAAATGGCTTACAACTTCTATTCAAATTTTAAAGAAACTGAAATATAAATATATCTTACTGCAGTCAAAAATATTCATAATATGTAAATATCCTATTCCTCCACTTATTTCAGTACATTTTAAAAACTGTAGCTGAATGCAATTTTTTATATTTATAAACGAGGCATAAAAGCTCACACAGTCGTAAAAATGTCTTTATCATTTTTAAATACACTACTATAAAACGTGTATGGATTGTAAGATCAGTCGTAAAATCCTAAAAGCTTTTAGAGGAGCTAAAAACATGTAATTTTGGATTGATAAAATGTTTAATATAATACACAAATATACATGTTATTAAGCAAATACATTTGAAAAATCAAACTTCCTTCTGAAATAAACGTAATTGAAAGAAAAATGTTTAATTGCAAATGAGTGGAAATACATGTTTATCTAAGGGGTATCCCCAAAGTGAGGTAATCCTCAAACTTAAGACTCAAACTCAGAAGCACAAAAATCCATGAGGGCCAGGAACTACTGTGCCCATCATAATACACGTGACCATAGGACGCTGAGGTGCATGAACAGATATCCCGATTTGGTCTGTCTGAAGAGAGACCTTCAGTGATTAAGACCCGAAGCAAGCTTGGTACTCATTTATCGACCCAATGTAGCGGGGATGAAAGGCAGAGTCGACCTTGCGCAGCCCGTTAATAGAACCCCAGACCTGTGGTGTGGAAGCACCACTCGATCCTATTCGGTGAAAAATAAAATTTAATGTTAGAATCTTATATAAATCCCTAATGAATGAGGGAGTCCAAACTTTTTTTTTCATGTAAACTGTTTAGACGGAAATGGTTAATTATGAACATTTCACAAGTTGCATAAATTAAAATTAACCATTATAGTTAACATAAATTTTTAAGGGTACAAAAGGTGTATTTCAGCTGCACGAATTAATTTTAAAAGGAATACGGTTACCAAAAAGTAGTACAAATCTATCTAAAGTAGGGTTGGTTACCTTAGATATTGTCAAACACAACAATGTATTGGAAGCCAATTCCACAATTCGTTGTTATAAAAATGTATGGAAAATTACAAGATTTATTTTTGCATTTGTAATTTATATATATATATAATTTTTCCTGGGAGCTTTAAAAGCTAGAGCGGCATCCATCAAAACCGTGGTTCTCTCTGTTTTTCCAGATCGCCCCTGACTAAGCCGGCTCTGCCATAGTAAGTGAAAATGCCGTATTTTGTTTGTCAAGATCATTTTATAGCAGACTGCATTTTTCATGTATTTTGGATGGTCGTTTTATATTTTCTACATCAATATCTTAATGTTTGAATTTAAAATTACATAAAATTCTTGACATTCGCATCAATGACCATGATAATTTTTATTAGTATATGAATGTGTCATCAAACGATTACATGACTAATATTAACACATTATTTTAACCATTTAATTAATATTAAGTATAACATAATGTACACAAATTTTCTGAACATTAAAATAAATATTTCGAAAACTACTTCAGATATACTCAAAATTTTTTATTCCTACGCTTTAGCTTCTGAGTTTTGCTTCTATGTAAGAATTTATTGTAATTGTATATTCATCAATTTTTTTAGTATATTTTTTGCTCTTAGCATACGGTTTTCAACTGAATTGTATGAAATCTTCGAAATATATTAAAAGATACCAAAGAAGCTATATAATAAAATTTGATATTTTTATTATACTCAAACAATTGCTAAAACTTATGGTAAATAATTTTTAACTGCGCGATGCATTTTTTTTTCGAAATTTCAAATGGAATTTCTAAAATAAAATTTCTAGCTTTATAAGGTCGAGATTTCAAAAAATATCCAGATTTTAATTACTTATTCAGTTAGCCTTTAAAAAAGATAAATGTTGAGGTATTTTGTATAAATAGATATTTTTGAACAATATATAATTCAAAAGTTTTTCAATAGCTCGAATTTAAAATTGATTTTTATGTTTATATATATGCATAAATGTCTAGTGTTAATGTTTCCGTATATTTTTGATTACCATTTATTCAAACATTCAAGTTATAAAAAAAATGTGTGAAAATCTTCATTCATGTTGTCTTTGATGTAAACTGAAGTTCAAGCACTTAAAATTCAAATATAATTCGGTGTATTTTAACAATATATAACCAGGCACTGTACTTAAACTTCCCTGAACGCTTAGGCTTTGAAATCTAAAAAAAAAAAAAAAAACTAATAAATCTTAATTAGTTTTTTTTTTCGTTATTATTTTTATCAAAGTGTAAGAAAATGTTTCAAATGATTTGATGAAGTTTAAATTTATTCATTTTTAGTGGTTGGAAAATTGAAAAGGTTTCAAATTTTAAAGTGTTTGGTGTTTTATTAATTTGTTTTGGCATCTTATAATGAAATAATCATGTTTCAAAAACTGAAAGCATTGATTAAAATAAGAAAAATGAAGCGAAAGAATATACTTAAAAAAGATAATTTGTCTAACTATATAAAATAGCAGATTGCCCTGACACGCCCCAACTTGTTACAGTTTGAAATTAATATGAAACCAAAAGGGAATTGTAACATATTTTACTTATGCGTTGGGACTTTTGGAAACTTTTAAAATACAAGCTAGCAAACAAACACTTCTTGGGTTCTAAAGAAATTTCTCCCCGATTTTTACGATTGCCCCAGGGTCAAAACACGGGGTTCCCTGCGAGCCATAAAGCTCCTGCTGTGTTGCTTCCTCCGTCCCTCATTATCTTTCAAGATGTTAAACCTTAAAAGGGGGAAAGGATTTCAGAAAAGTGCGGCTAATCCGCTTTTGAATACGTTACTTGAAGGCAGAAAAATCCGTGCAGTCCATTTTCAAAGCATCTTTACACTGACGGAATTTTCCGTGCTATCCGGTTAGTGGATTAATTTATTTCTGTTAGTGTGTTAAAGTTACATTTTCTAGCTAGTGCATATATATGTATACAAGCAAAATCCTGTTAATTGCCATGAATTTAAGTTGAATGCAAATTTTTTTTTTTTTGCTTTAAATGTATGCTTCCCAAAACAATCACTGTAAAGAAAAAAAAAGAAATACTGCAACAAAAAGCTAGATAGGACTTCTAGTTGGTCGTCTTATTTACCCACTAATTCTAGTAAGGAAACATGGTATTTTTTTTTTTAAATCATCAGTAATTAAAGCTTTAGTCACAAATCAGCTGGGTCAGTTTATCTTTTATTCAAATGCTTAAAGTATAAATAACTAAAAATTAAAATGAACTATTGTAATTATATATAAATTGTGAATAAAATGAATTCTTAAATTGATTTTTGTATAGTGTTTGTAAGAAATAATTGTTGAAGCCATTTATGTTTTAGTTAATACACTGCTACCTACACAGAAATATTGTTTTGAATCTTTTATAGTTAACAATGATTGAAAAAGGGAGATTCGATACAAATTCTGTACTACTGTGTATTCCTTATTACACTTATACAATACAAATTTCACCAGGTTGGAAAACAAAGGAATAAATTTATTCTTTTGATGAAAAAATTTAAACAGTGGTGGAAATTGTTGAAAAACCCACTCTTGTTAAATTATAGAAAGACTTTCCCCTGAGGAACCGATTTTTAATTAAACTATGGATATGTGGGGGGGCAATTGCATGATACACAGGCCAAGTTTGCATGCTAGGGAATAAAAACAAATTTATTATTTTATTCATTGTTAATGAACATGGTAATTTTTTACCGTATAAAGTTCTCTACACCAGTTCTAGTGTAAAATTTTGATGAAAAAAGGTAACGGATATTGCTGCATAGCGAGTAGGTGAACATGATGCTTTTGATTTGTCTGTGAGTGTTATCTTGAATAGCCAAAATTTGTGTTTTAATTTAAATGTGTATATACATATATATATGTAAAATTCAAGTGATACCAACAAAAGGCAGAAAGTAAGGAATGTATGAAGCTTTATAAATACTTGTGATATTGATAATAACTTTGTTAAACATAAAGGTAGAAGCAGTTGTGGGTCTGAAATTGTTATATGTCTGACATCATATATCAAGTAATTTTTTGATACTCACCATAAGAAAATTACCAACAAATATATTGATGTAAGAAAATAATTGATTTCTTAAAAGTTAAAGGTAGGTTAAAACCACATGAATTTATCAAAATTTGTAAGAACCAATAACAATGTTATGGAAGCCATTTTGAAATTTCTTGAATGCTAGCAGGTTGATCAAAAGCATTTTCAAATAAAGAGTTTATGAAAACAGTTACGTTAAAATCTACTCCCAGTTTGTTTTAAAGTTTCAATAATAAACAAAAGGTTAGTGAAAGAATTTCAAGGATTGCAAATAAGTTGAAATGTTATTAAAAATAGGCCAATATATATATATATATATATAGTTTCTGATCTACTTTGCTACAATATTAAAACCTATGGCTGTATCCCAATTTGTCTTAATAAAACAATTGATAAAAATCATCTGCCAGATTGTCAGTTATTGCACATTTTCGAAAAAGAACGAAATACACGATGAATTTTTAAAATTAGCTAATATTTCAGAAAGAACGAGAAGTATTGGTGCTTGTGTAGTTGTGTTCAATGAGCTGAAAATACTCAATATAGATTCCAAAAATATTATATTTCCATTACAACTCGTATAGTTCCAAATATAACTTAACCAGAAATAGGTTTTGCTCAGAATAAAGTTGGT
This sequence comes from Trichonephila clavipes, assembly GCA_019973935.1. Lineage (NCBI taxonomy): Eukaryota > Metazoa > Arthropoda > Arachnida > Araneae > Nephilidae > Trichonephila > Trichonephila clavipes. The sequence continues at coordinate 306,706 of BMAU01003504.1, forward strand.
CATTCAATAATAGGTTTTCACTGTATTGTTCACTAGCTGGTGCTATATGCAAAGTTTGAAGCTTCTGATTTAAAAGAAATATCAAGAAAAGTTGTATATCATAAATTTTATAGTTGCATATGACATGCATAAAAGATTATTCTAAAATGATGTGATATTTTAATGTGACTAAGTTTGGCTACATGATTAGTAAGGCTTTTAAATTGCCTGAAAGAAATGCACCTTTACTTAAATAGTTGAAACTGATTCAGTTTTAAAAAATTGTTTTGTACAGAAAGATTGACGAAATTAATATTTTTTTGGCATAACATCGCATTGAAGTGGTCTTAATAAAAAAACTTACGCCTTGGGGAAAAATTTGTTTTGTTTAGACTCTGATAAAAGGGTTTTGAATATAAATCAGATTTGTTATTTAGTAATTTTTCGCAACTTTTTTGGATGAATCAACATTTTTCATATAACAATAACAAAGAGTTTCAGTTATAAATTTTCTCACAGTTCTTGAAAATTTAAAGGAATTGAAAGGCTAATGAAAATTGCTCACACACACACATTATCCATACTTATTCAACATAAAAGATTTCGATTATAACTTCATTTATTTAATGGAATTAGAGAATTTTGAGGTACAAAAGCTATAGATGTACATTGTAATCCTGTTTCGATGCAAATGTTTTTAGATACATGTGAAAACATCGAAAAATTAGAATATTTTCCAATGTCTAATGATGCTAAGTCTGAATACTGTTTTGAATGTTCAGTAGAATAGTATACCAGAATTCAGTGTAGAATAGTATACCAGAATTCAGTGTAGAATAGTATACCAGAATTCAGTGTAGAATAGTATGCCAAATAGATACCTTTGCTTCAATTGAAAATATAGTAATCACATTGTTAACCATCTTCACGTTGACCTACTCTTTAATCTTATTTTTAACTATATATATAAATTGTGTTATGTTGAAGGCTGATCTACAGAAGATGACAAAGTTACTTGTATTATCTTGCCATCGTTACAACAACGACCAACAACTTTTGTCTTTCCCTACACTGAATAAATATTGTACTCTATCTCTGTTTACTAAGTACTAGAGCACTCAAAAAAATTGCATTTCAAATTATACTATATTATTGGAACTTTAATACTGTTACGAATTTTGTGTAAATAGTGTAAATAATTTGTATTTGAGTGTTTAATGCATTTATACTACTGTTATTTTTATTTCATGTTAAAATTGTACTATTCACAAGCAATGCCGCCCCTTACGTTATAATGGCGATTCAATGAGAACTTGGCGAAATCTTGGCTGTAGAACCAAATTGGCATCATTTTTGGAGACCCAGTTGGCGACCAACTTGACGACTTTGGCGACTATTTTGGCGTCATTGGCGACCATGTTGGCGAGTTTGGAACCCTGTGGAATCTTCTAGAAAGTAGTAGATCTCTCCATTAGTGTCACGTTCAATGACACGAGCGGTTATATTTCTGGAAGTTTCTGTCGCGCCTATAAAAGAAGATGCTCGCCGGTACGGCGATGAGTCTTGATTAAACCCGCGAGTAGCGAGGATTGTTTTGACTAGCGATTAGCTCGGCTGTGCTTGTGAATAATTACTTACATGTATTTTTAAACACTGATTATTGTGTTTGATTTCTGCTGAAGGTGTGAAAACCTTCGGATATTTACCCTGGGAATATTGCCGCTGAATCCTGTGTTGAAAGGATTGGGTTTTTGATAATAAATTTGTATTGCTCTTAAAGAACTCATTATTTTCTTTGTGATTGCTTTGCATAAAATCCACGAACCCTGATCTATGTAACAATACAGTCCTATTTGTCATTTTTGAATTATACCAGGAGTAGTCAACCTTTTTTCCTGCAAGACCACATGCACATGAAATCACGCGGGCTGCAACGTGAAGATAATGGGGGGGAGACTATGAGACCAAAGCAACATTGGTCGAAGCAATATTAATCAAAATAGCAGAATTTTATTTTTACTTATATACTATATTAACCTTTCTATCAAACACACACACATAAAAAATTTACTTTTGTGCATCTTTTACTGAGTTATGGGGTAGTTTCGATTTCCTTTCATCCATGACCAAGCCTCTTGTTTACATTCCACTATTAAGGTAAGCAAATTGATAGGTTTAATTGCTTGTTTAATAGAATTTTCCACTAAATTTTTAGTACATTGTTCTTAAAGAATTTAATTTCTTAGTGCTTGTGTAGGTCTTATGAGATTAAAGCCTCAACAATCAAAAGTGTAGTACATTGAATCTCCAACAACACCACTAGAAAAGTAGAGTGTGCTTTTGATTTTGAATTAAGTGTTGGGGATAAAAAGATCTATGGTTGGTCAAGAAATATTTCAATATTATTTACTGACTCGAATTTTAATGTTATTGATGGGTAGAAACTGTTTTACATGATCTATAATGTTAAGAGTTATTCCAGTAAATTTTCCAGTCATCAAAAGTTCTTGGAGTACGCATTTTCTGAAGGAATGCAAGGCAAAAATCTAATGTTACTCCAAGTCTTGCCCATTTGTGTGCACGTTTATCTCGGATGGCCCTCCTTTTTTGGGCCAGGGGGAAATAACATCTAATCGAAGGGTGGGTTTCAATGAGTTTAAGAAGTTGTAGTTATCTAGTTTATGTGAAATATCTAGGATTACATTTAATATGTCTGTTTATAAGTTTAAGCTTCAGATATTTTTTATAGTTTATATTCTTCAAAATTGTTTTAGTCTGTTTATTTGTGGCCCATTGTTAGGTTCACTCTTCACTACCATATCATACTTTTATGAGTTTTATTGAAATCAGACTAAGTACTTTTTTACTTTTAAATGTTGAAACCAGGTTAATTTATTAGGTATGTTAAAAAAAACTATCCAACATTTTATTCATGAAAGTGTGCCCATATTCAGATTCAACAATCTTGTACTAACTTCCTTCAAAGTAGTCAGTCTCCTTGATTAACTGTTCATCCTTTACAATTCTGATATCATAAGCTATGCTGGAATGCCTCTTTTGAGGTGGCTAATTTTAGCATGCTGCATGATGTCTTCTCTGAACTCAAATCTGATTCCTTTTCTGGGATTTTCTTCCTGGAACTTGGAAATCACCTAGTTCTACTCAAAATTTGACGCAATAACATTCAAGTTTTTCTGTCTTTTTGTCAAAAAGGAAAATCTAACAGGGCTTACTTCCATTTCTTCACTCATTGGTATTCTCTTGTCTGCTTGTAATTTAGCAGACACAAGAAAAATCCATACATGCACATTAGGATGGCCTATATATGTATACCAAACCATGCCTCCATAGCTCCATGTTTTTAACCATGAAAAATTATTATCTTTTATCAATTGGATGCACTTGTTTTCTTAAGTACGATTTTAGTATTTCTTATTGCCTCACTTGATTAAAAATTTCAGCGGTGTGGTTTTTCAATTTAATGAGTCCTGGTTAAGAGTTGTTCTACGATGTCTATCACATTTATTTATTCCCAGTCCAGGAAAATTGCCGTTTTTATCTGGAGAAATTTTCATTTTTAGTTGAGCTTATCATAAGAGTTAAATAGTAGGAAGTAGTCTGTATAACTTTCTAGAAGTTTTTTAAGTCTTGAATGTGACCATTGCGAAATCATCTGTAAAAGCTTGTGAAAAGAAAATGTCACTTTTTAAACTTAAAATTAGATATACATATTCCGTAAGATCGATACAGTTATTTAATCCTGGAAGCATCTTCTATGGATAATATATTTGTTGTTTAAGGAACTCTTTATTTAATGAACTGCTTGATTCTGTAAGAATGCTGTATAAAAGCATGATATCTGCAAGGGATATTACACCATTTCATAACATTAAATAAAGTAAGCTGATTTAAGTTATTGAACACATGATTTTAATGACAATTAAATCTAAATAAATTTGATGATATAATCTTAAATGTTGTAATCGAGACTATCTTTATTTCACAATTCGTCAACGGTCGAAAATTGAATTTACAGTTATATGGATGCTTTGTGAGCATGAAGTACTATTTAATCTATTTAAGAACACTCTCAATTATTTTTCTTAGTGTAGGGAGAAGACAAATTGGACAATATATGAATTTGGAGATGATGGGTCTTTTCCTGGTTGCAGAATAAATCTTAACTCATGTGTATTTCTCAATGGTTGTGGGAAATTGGAAAAACGAAGGCACTGGTCAATCGGGTGGGTAATAACTTGATAAATTTTTTAAAGAGCACTATAGATATTGTAGTCAGTAAAATCGAATATGAAACTTTTCTACTTTTTGAACTTTTGAAGACTATGAAGGATTCTTCAATAGTTACATTTTCGAATTCTTTGGGCATAACAATTTCAAAGGTTGAAAAATTAGTAGTTAAGGCCGAAAATAATCTTAATAATTTTTTTTAATTTTATTTTTAAAGGTAGAGCTCTTTCTGGAGTTAATTTCTTATTTGTATTGGATGACTATCGCTATTTAGGTTTTACCAAAAGCAGTTTTTGGGGCAAGATCAAAAATTTAGTAGTTTCAAATTGTATCTATACATTTTATTTAGTTATTATTAAGTTTTTAAATGAAAACAAATTTAAACCCATAATCATGACCTCATGCATATTTGTCATCTGTTTTTTGAGCTTTTTACTTAATTGATGTGGAAAACTTAAAAAATTTAATGGGAATATATATTTTAGACCTCAATCTCAGAGGTAAGTAATAATATTTAAAACTGTTGAACTCTTATAAAATTGCAAGGTTCATCACAAATAACCCTAGTACAGCTTCAAAGTGTGTAGTTAATAAAAAATTCTAATCAGTTCTCTAAACATTTACATGTTTAAAATTCTTATTCCTCCATGAAAACATTTCAACTTTCATCGCGAGGGAGGAGATAACTCGTCTTCCAGGATCCACAAATAAATCATTGTAGTGAGAATTGTAATTCATTGCAGTAGATATTTTAAAGGAATTTGTGTTTTGTTTCAACTTAAGCACTGTGAAGTGCACAGAGGGTGGGACAAAAAGACGTGATGAAAGTGTTGTTAGAAGCCTACCATGCTGCAAAAGACAGATGATTTAACATTATTGATAACAAAACCCATCGTCTACTTCTTTATAATTAGTAACCAAGGAAACCTTATGCAACAGTTTTGTACCATTTTTTTTTAAAGTTATGATGCATTTTCTCAGGCCATCTTCAGTTTTAATATAAAAATTTAAAACAGTAAATTCATGTTCAGTGTGTATACCAACAAAACAATGATTTTTCTAAAGACTCAATGACGAATGAATTAAGGCAATGAAATTATCAAATTGGGATTAGCTTCACTGCAAATGATGGTCCAAGCTCTGAAATATTACTGATATACAAGTTATTGTTAATATTTGATTAATCTGCTACATTCGTACTCAGTGAATTTGTAACCCCTTATATAGGAGAGACCCACAACTAAAATCCCCTATGCTAATAAGTGCATTGTTATTGCAAGGCAATATAATTTTGTTATAACTCTTTGATATTATTTCTCAATCAGAAAATATACATTTGTTACAGCAATAATGGATCAGTTAAATTTTTAACATCAACAGAAGCAGTTTACTAAGTATTGTATTTCTAGTTCTTGTCTAAATTAATACTAAGCACAATCAAAATGCAGTTTTTAGATCTGGAATAAAATTTCTTGCAATTTTAAGTTGGTGTTGTAGCATTATTTTTGCATAAATATTGATCTTACATCAATAAAAAGTCAACCTATATATATATATATATGTCTCCTCCATGAGCATGAAAGCCTCAAAGTATGTAGTTCATGAGCGGTTGATACTTAGTTGTTAAAATTTCATCGAAACAATTCTATAAAATAAATCAAGGTTTATAGTCCAAATTCAGTTTGATTATATATTGGATCCATTTGGTTATTGTTATCTTTGACACCTCCTATCACATCATTACAGCTATAGTTATTGGGTGAGTAATATTAAAATATTACGGTTATATCATTTTTTCAAAGCAGGTCTGTACATTTCCCTTATTGGTAAACCTTCTTGCCGGATACCAAACAAGTTTTTGTATTCTTACAATGAAATTAATATGACTAGTTCTATACTTGCATTGTTAATAGTGGTAAGCACTTAAAATTTTAAACCTGATTGAAATAAAGAAGTACCTTTTTTTAAAAAAATATTGAGATCTAAGGATATCATTTCTACTTTAAAAAAAAAGAGAATAAATTTCACACTTCACTGATGTCTCTGTTGTTTAAGTGTATGGTTGTAGAGGATAATTAGTTCCAGTTTTTGAAAAGAAATTCCATGAGTAAAATTGCTCCAGAGCCGAACATAATCCTTGAGAATTCAGTGGGTACTACTTAGACATTGTTTTGGTTGATGGCACTTAGACATTGTTTTGGTTGATGGCACTTTCAAGGTTTGGGGCTATCTAACTATCAAAAAGATCTTTCCTTTTCAGTACTGAGAATACAATTCTCTCCTTTTTCAGCAAATACTACTTACATGCCTCCTTCTTGCTTTCGCCTTGCAGTTTTACTTTCAGTCGTCATTTATAACTGCACTTTATCATACTTTGACACATTTTTGTCATCCTCATCACATTTGACCATGGTTCAAAATTACAAGGTCCACTGCCGTTAGCCCTCCTGTTGCTTTATAATGCGACATTTCTGTAACTCAAACCCCTCAATTCCTGTTATATTCATCATTGGTTAATATTAGCATATTTCTGATAAAGTTAATTCTTTCAGTTATGAACAAAAACTAAATGTTTTTGAATAATTGAGAATTTTTAATTGAATGTAAGAGTAGATAATGTATTTTAATAATTTTTGAACAAAATCAATTTTTATAATATTAAAGTTGTTAAGTAATTTTTTTTGTGGGTTTTTGGCAAATTAAACAACATTAATAATAGTAAATATATTGAGTTGGTTTTTGACAATTTTTTTAAAGCAAAGCTTAGCTTCCTGTTATTAATGCATCTGTTAATGATCAAAATCATTTCTGTGGGCTGATTTATAATATAATTAGTTTTATAGTCACACATATTAATGATCCGAGATCACTTATTCACTAATCTTGGAGAAAGGACAGTCACAAGCACATAGTTTTATTATATAAAACTAATGATAGTTTTTTTTTAATTATAAAACCTTATAATAACTCTCTTACTAATTTTGTGAGAATTCATTTATTTTCATGGATTGACGTTGAATAATACCATAATATTTCTCTAAGCATTCTTGTCTGCACATCCATTGTAATTAAACTTTTTTTTGTTTGTTTTTTAAAGAGCACTCCCAGCATTTATGTGGCACAGGCAAGACTGGAGTATAATATATCCATACATGCAATTAACAAATGTTGAAATTTCGGAATTACTTGCGCTTCAAACATATATTGCTGGATTCCGTGATGCAGCTGTTGAAGGAAGAACTGAATTGTATGATGTGTTTGTAAATTTACCTGCAATTGAAATTACTGTAGCAGCTCATGCCAAAGGTATTTATAAATTTCTTTCAGCTGCATGATTTTAATGGATATTAAGATAATTTTTCTTCAAAAGAAGCATTTTGAAACTTTTAATATTAGATCATTTTTACGCAAAATCAATCAACCTGCTAAGTGTACTGTGTTTGTAATATTTTTGAAATCTGATATTTTTATCTTCAAAAGTCATGTTCTGTTTATTTTAAATTCAAACAAAGTATTCAAATTATCTGAATAAATTTTGATGTATCAATTGAAATCAAAGTTTAAGTATCCACATTTTTATTTATTTTTTTATAATTAGAAATGTTTGCAATGACAAAGACGCATAAAGAGATTGCTGTCTTTATGACTAGACAAGCAGAAAATATGGATCTGAATGATACTTTATTTATTAAGGTAAGAATTGTTGGAAAGTCTTTGTATTGTATATAATTCTGTAAATGCTTATAGTATTAATGTTATCAAATGTGAAATTACTGTTTCAAATAGCATTGAATTTTTATTAAGTTCAATTAAAATTTTTACTTCGACATTGTAACATATGACAAGATTATGTACTTAACTTGATCAAAATAAGTATTCTTGAGTGCCACAAAAAAGCTTTCGAAATATTAATTTCTCATAATGCTAAATTTTTTAAAATTGTTTTCTAAAAAGGCTGCAGGGGAAGAACCTTTATAAGTGTTGATATGTGTAGTAAGTGTTGGAACCTTTATAAGTATGGACTGTGGAAGGAACAGACTGATCAATATACATATGGAACTAAGATTTTTTAAACTGATTGATTCATGTGTTTTATTTTCTTAAATATATTTGATAAAATGTGAAGTAAATTTTCAAAATTATTATATTCAATATATTTTCAAGGTTATTTAAAAAAAGTGAAAGGAAATTTGTATTCGATTAAAAAGGTTATTCTAAAAATCTTCACGTGAAAACTGTGATCAAATGCTTGGTATTCTTGTTCAATTTGATTTGTAAAGTAGGTTAAGATGTACTATAATACCATATAAATTATATTTTTATATTATTTTAGCTATACATAGAAATTAAAAATTATTGCCTGTTTCAGATTATAATAAAATTGTGTATTTGTGAAATTCACATACATGTTGAATACCCTTTAGTAAAGAAATATTTAATTTTTTATGCCAATGTTCGTGTATGTGAAATGTATTTTTAAAATTAATTTCAAAAAGCATTCTTGAGCTCTAATAAATGACATAAATGTATGCCTTTTTACCAAACATTATTAGTTTATATTTTTTGCAGTTTCTAAAAGTAATGTTTAATTGGTGATAAAATACTTTATTTCTAGGAAGTAGCTAACAAAACAAATGAGCTTCTTAGAAGTTTAAGAAACTTAGCTGTAAGGAATGAATCTGGAAAAGAAGTAATTAAGTTATCAGAACTGAAGGAGAATAAATTTGCTCCTGCCCTTGAAAACTTTTTGTGGAATTTAGCTGCTGCTGAAGGTTACACTCATGTTTGATAATTTCATGCAAATAGTTATAAATTATGGTTTATTCTTAAATACATTACACTCGTGCCTTATTAATTTTTTGTATCCTAATAAAATAGATACTATGTTCAATGACATTGGTAAGGAAGACAGATAAATATTGTTAAATGTTTTTATAACTTACAAATATCTGAATTTTGAATGGATTAATGATTGTTGTGAGTCAGTATTTTCTGTTTGTATGTAAACATTCCAATAAGGATTCCAGTAAGAAAATGTATATATTTTATTAAATTTCAATAAATGTTAAAAATATAATTTTCAACATAAAAATTGCTGATACTCTTTAAAATTCATTAAAAGACTAATAAAAGTTCCACTTATGGAAACAGCCTCTTTAAATTTCTATCAAAATTAATTTGAGAATTCTTTTGTAGATAACGCGTCTCTATATATTTATACACAATAGTGTCCTGATTTATCTTTGAAAAATCATTTCATTAATGTTTTGTATACAAAATTGAGATGAAAAATAGCATGTAATGAGATTTTACAAGGGGAAAAAACGAGTAATAATCGTAGATTTAAGTGTAAAATAAATGTAGAATTTTGACATAGAAAATATGAGATTCCTTTATTTGTATATGCATATCACAGTGCAGATTCCTTGTCAATAAAGTGGCTAAGTAAGCAACACTGTATTTCATTCCCCCAATGGTAAACTTTTTTTAAGAATATTCTTTTAGCTGATAATTTGAGCCGTTTTTAGAGCAAGTTTACTTAATCAGTCCCATCATTATCACAAAACTTATTTACCAGTTATTGTTGATGTGGACACCCTGTACCATTTATAATAAAAAAGATAGATTCCTAGAAACTACTTATTAAAAGAACAAGATTTCATTGAGATAATCTGGTCTCTTTTTCACTCCTCCTTTGAGCACATGCAAAAGAAAATTATGAGTTTTCAACATCAGATTTGAAATGCCATGATTAGCCATACAGATTAACAATCCCTAACATTAATAACGAAAATTCCCCAAATATTGGTAGATAAGATTTTGAGCTATGACCCAAATAGAGTATTCGAAAACACCTGCTCATTCTGATTCTGTTCGCTGATATTCTTTACTTTTATTCTGAAAGGTGAATTAATTTTTGAGTAGTAATAAGTATACAAACCATTGTCATAGTATATAAAATTCGTTAATGTATAAACACAGTTTATTACTATATATTGAAAATCAAGTAGTTTCTATTTCTAAGCTTAGCTGTTCAATAGTCAATTCTGCAATAAGGAAGTTACAAAAAAGTAAGCCTTTATGAGAAGCAATTATTTTTCTGCCGCTTTATCAAATTTTTAACTGCAATTTTAAACTCATGAAATTGTTTTCTTTGATTAGAAACCATCTATATTTAAACATTAATTATTTCTGTTATTAAACATGGCCTCTTAACAGCCAGTAGCTCTCCACTTTTCAGTTTCATTCAAACAATATTTTGAAACTTTGTTTTCAATTAGTACAAATAAATGTCAAAAGCAAAGTTCATGGAGAAATGTACCTATGACGAAATGTTTGTCCCATCATCATATGCATACCAATATCTGCATATCAGAAATGGTATGGTGTAAATGAATTGGGTGATTAGGTTTATCTTTTTCTCAATACTCTGTTGAATAAGTGAGATGGATTGGGTATTTCTTGCAATATTTTTTGTGTGCATGCAAAGATAACTTTAGATCTAAGCGTATATAGCAAAATTATTGTTTGAAAGTGAGTTTATTTTGTTTTGATACTCTTGATGCATTCTATCTAATGACATTAAACATTTAAAAAATTCAATTTTCAAATTTTTCCTAAACAATTTTTTTTCTGTTTTAATGTACTTTATTATATAGTTAATGTATGGATATTTAATTTTCACGCATTTATTATCTGTGAAGCATTTCAGAGAAAAGTTATATTAGATATGTAGTTATCGAATTTTTTAAATATAATCAACAAAAAAATACATTTTCTATATTTTATTGAAAATTTACATATAGACTATCTATATTACATAATGTGAAAGATTCATGAAAGTTATCACAGTGCTTATGGTATTTTATTGCACCAAGGATTAATTTTAAATTTTATATTGCATTGAAATATATATTGGAAAAATTACACCCCATTGCTTTCAGCTATATCCAGTAGCTCCAAAATATCATTTCTTTCTTTTCTTTCTTCTGTAACAGAGAACTCATTTGAAATCAACCCCAATTCTGCTTGTCCAACCTGTAAAAATTCAAATTGTACATTTAATTTTTACTTAAATTATTTTGACATTCTGTCTATAAATAATGTACATAACTTTTATTATAAATTGCAATTGAAAGCTTCAGTAATGTAAGTTAGAGTATTTCTTTTTAACCTGACACAATGTTAGCCATTTTATGTCCAAAACTTTCTCCTAAGTATATAGCTGAAGTTTTGGGAGAGAAAAGGAAACTTTTTAATATTCAAAAACTAATATGATAGCATTCCCCCTCCCCCCTCATTCATTAGAAGAAAATTTTAATGACTTATTTTGGAACATATATCATAAATTTTATCCAAAATATCTTTTTAATTGAATCTTAAATAGAAAATAAAATAGTATCTACATTGATAAAAGTGTGTAAGACATCAAAAAGAATAAAAAATGTTTATCCATAGATAACATTCTTGTATGTCATGACCAACGAAATTTGTTAATTACTAATAGATCCTAATAATCATGTATTATTAAGCACTTATTACCTTTGTAAATCAATTGAAATAAGATTATTTATGAGGTCTTTGTTTACTTACTATATTAAAATCCTTTAAAAATTTATTCAATTCTAAAATTTGAATATTTATTAAAAAAATGGGAAAATGCTTAATACATCAAATTATGTATACTCTTCATTTTGTATTACTTTTTCAAAATTGAATTATCTATATTCCCCCTTCTCCAAAGTTTGTGTGATATAAGTAACCATTTTTAATTATATGTGATATAATTGAATCATGTTTCATTTATAGATGTATGAATTCTATATCACTGTTTCTGGAGTAAATTTATAATCAATATATTTGATTATATTCTAGGAGACAGCTTAATGTCGTATTTAAGACTAACATTTATATTTATCTACTGTCATATCTATGTATAAAGGCAAAAATTACTAATACAATTTTTTTTCTTGCTAATTAGCGCCTTCTACAATTTCTTTTTATTTTACTTTCATTTTCTGTGTACATAAGTATTCACCTTCAAATTTTCATTGTGTAAAAATTATTTGTATTTTTTTTTTTTTTTTTTTTTTTGTTACCTTATAAGAAATTTGTATATAGTTAGAATCATGCATGCTTTTTTGTAGAGAAATAATCTGATCTTTTTCTCTATTCAGTTTTCATGTGTTTACAAATTGTAAAAAAAATTGTTTTATACTATGAAAATAAAAGCTATTGTAAAAAATTGTATATTCATTTAGGATGCAATTTATACAGAAGATAATTTAGTCTTTTTTTCAGTATTGCATTGAACACAATATTATATATGTAATGTGTCACATTTATATAGCATATTTATTAAGTATTCACATATAGAGGAAAATCCTTTCATAGCTCAGTTTGAAACTATACTTTAAAAACCATTTAACACTTCAAATTAATGTAAAATTTGATCTCTAACCTCCAAGGGTTTTTTCCCCAGTTACATGATTAAAAATGCAAACAATTGAATCAAAAACGAAATTCCGAATGTGAATTGAATCCAGAGTTTTGAAATGAAAAGATACCAATATAGTTATCTTAAGTATTGTTTGGAATCTATGGTTATGTATATTTCTTTCTTAAAAAAGAAAGGACTGTTTTCATTGTAACCTGAAATGGAAAATTTATTATTGAATTAAAAACACAAACGTCATATGTAAAAGGGTTTTCGGTGATATACAGTATTCAATAACACCAAACTAAAAAACAGAACATGTGAATTCAGCATTTTTTTTTAAGTGAAACTTCTTTGCGTTGCAGAGTGAATGAGAAATTTGCCCAGCTTTGCGTAACAGTGAAAAAGCGAACAGAAGTAGTCTCCCAGCCATCCCCCTGAATCGTCATCATGATGATAAGATAGCGAGTTGGGAGGAAAAGGGGGAGCGGGGACACAACTTGACTTGCGTCATATCCGTGAAAAAGTTGGATGATTGCTCACTTCTCCGATTAGTCAACTTGCCCACCTTCCTATTGAGGGTTCCTTTTCTTGCAGACCTGGGAACATCTATCAATGGTTGTATGAGATGCAGTGACAAAATAGCTCTCGCATCAATAGTGTACTTTTTTGAAATATTTTGTTAGATTTTTTGCTACATGGCGATGTTCTTGGCGGCTAATTTGCTTTATTGACTTTTATTTGAATTGAATTATTATATTAATTCAAGTCAGAATGCATAAATCAAATACACAAATAGGAAAAGTGTTTCGTGAAAGAAAGAAAAACTAGCAGCAAGTCCAGTCGAAAAAATGACAAGAAAAAAGCAAAAAAAAAAAAAAAAAAAAAAAACCAGAGAAATATTGCAACTTTATTAAGTGCTACTGCGGAATCTCCATCAGAGTACATGAGAGAATATCGAGAACGGAAAAAAACACTGCAAAATACTCTCTTAATGCTCAGTTTAAGGGATGGGAATGCTATAGAAACTCTTCTAATGACTGCACAGATTAATACAGATTTAGTGAACCACCCTGTGCCATTAACTACAGAGCCCTCAACAATTCTAGTGCGTGTTGGAACTGATGCATGTAAATCAATAATAAATTCTATCTTACGTTACAAAGACTATGATTCCCATAAAAATGCTCACAAAGATTTTCAAAAGCGATTCGTTGATAATCGTTCAATTTATGATAGATCATGGTTCAGAGATGATTTGAGAACGTCTGTTACTGAGCACAAAAATATTTTACCGGGAATTAATTTAGAAGACACATTAAAGCATGCTACAATTGCCAACAAACTTTAAATAGTGTAACATCGTCTCGTAGTTGAATTAAACACTCTAATTAACCGGATTTACCGTTTTTATTATTTCCTTCAAAACATCACTATATTAATATTTTCATTTACAATTAAAAGTTACAACGGGAACTACATGCAGCTTCGTCCATTTTACGTTCGAGACTCCTCTTCTTCTCTCCGTCCTGCTCAAAGTCCGAAACAGTTCACAGCAGCGCCCTCTTTCTAGTCTATCGTGTGCTATGTGTCAAGCCTCCTAGTGTACTATGTGCCACGCCATTACAATAGAAAAGGTATACCAAATTTATCAAAATATAATGGTTTTGTATACCCAGAAGTTCCAGGACATCTTTCTACTTTGGATTTGGTATCAGAAAGACTCATTTCGCCATGAATACCTTTCATGCAAATTAGGCGATTGAGACATGTACTCCGTCAATGTGAAATATTAGTGTAAATGATCAATGTTCCAACGTCACCAAAGAAGTTTCACTTCTATCGCGTGGCGTTCCACACACCATTTTTTTTAATCTTATTATAATTTATTTACTATATTCCTTTGTTACTTTTTGGATTAGATTTAATAGCTCATTACACACACAACTGACTGAAGATTCTTATTATTATGAAAGATGTTATAATTGTATTCATGTACCCCTTGAGTTCCATATTAAAATAAAAAATTAATTACTGTATTTAGTAGAATGTAAGCCGCACTTTTTTCTCAATGTTAGAATCAAAGGCGGCAAAATTCGTTGGATGGAGAAGTTGAATATGATACTGACGGTGAGATCAATAACAGGTTCATGATTGTATTTTAAATTTTTGCAGTGGTGAAATAAATTAAATATGCATTTATTAGTTCTCATTAAATTTTTTTTTTAATTTCTCATAATTATCAGATTTAAATAAATCTTTTTACACTCTATTTATTTAAAATTATTTTTACAAAAAAGTGTTGAGAATTGGGGGGCAGCTTAGATTTGAATAAATACGGTAATTCATGAACTCCTTAATTTTATGTTAGAACAGAAATTTAATAAAAGAATGTCTGGAAAATTCCCCCCCCCCTTACCTGAGATGCATTAATGCTCACAAAAGAACAATTTTCTTTATTGCCAGCTCCATGATATCTGAAAAATAAAATATTTTGATATATCTTAAATGTATATATATTAAGGAAAACAATATTAGAATAACTTTTCTACAAAATAATTACTTACGGTTCCTCTTTTTCTTCACTAGCACAAAGCATAATTTCAGGAACATAATCGGATTGATTATATTTCCCAATAAGGCGACCCAAAAGTGTTATTTCTTCTAAAGCTTGACAGTTATCGGTTTCCTTAAAAATAATAATAATCAATATATAAATCTAAATATACTTTCTTATTAGGATACAAAAAAGTATAATCTAAAAATTATCAAACAATACTTTTAAAAATATAAACTCGCAACATTCTGAACCTCATCTCGACATTTATCAATTTCAAATTTATTAGTAAGGAAAATAATACATACGATAGAATCGGCAGCAATTGTTTGTGGGGATGAATCTGTAGTTTTAGACTGCAATGAGGCAGACTGCACATATCTAAAAAATTAAATTTATTAGATCTTAATCCCAATTTCAAATCTACTCATGAATGATTGAAGTAAAAGGTAAAAAGCTAATATATGACAATGGGTTCTTAAACATTACATATCAAATAATCTTAAAATATATTTCACATTAAAATATTAATATTGTTTTAAAATTCTTATACATGTACATTTATCTATCATATATAAATACTATGAATGTGAAATCTTTCATTTAATTTATTTATAAAACTATGTATTTCCTTTTTTGTCCTTCTTCAAGCATAATTGAACATCAAATTCTAAAAATATTTTTTAAAATTAATAATAGCTTATTAACCACACTATTTAATATATTGCATTCCTTCTAAATGCATTTTCATTGTATTAAAGATTGTTTCTGATAAAAGAAATAATTCCAAAGAACTAATTTTTGGTTTCAATTTTAAATTCAAAAGGTATAAGTGCTAAACTTTATTTTTCATTTAAATTATATATATATATATCGTAACCTTTGTTAAATAGGATGTAATAAAAATTATTCATATTTTTATTTTATTTTTAATTTTACCTAAATAAAAAAAATCACAATCCAGTCACTCAGAAAAATTATATATTAGAGTTAAAAATTGTAATATTTTTTTATCAATATTGTTACGTTGGTCGGGGTTCGAGGATTTTATGCAAATCAGTTGCTAAGAACAAGACAATTCTTTAAGAGCGATGAGAATTTATTGCCGAAAATCCAATCCTTGAAATACAGGATTCAGCAGCAATATTCACAGAATAAATCTCAAAGTCTTCACACCTTCAACAGCGCTCAGACACAATTATCAGTGTCTAAAATACACGTATGTAAAAGATTATTCACAAGCACAGCCGAGCTAATCAGTTATCACGATCAAGGCAAGTTTACTACTCGCTAGTCAAAGCAATACTAACTACCGTATTTTCCTGTATATAATCCGCGGATTATGTGTTAAAAAAGTTTCAAATTTCGTTGTGCGGATTATCTGAGAAAAAACATTCTCCATCAGAAAAGTTAACAAAGTTTTGAAAGAAATGCTGTTTATGTTTTATAAAATAAATAATAGATGGCGCTTTCACGACTCGGCTGACGTATTACGGCCATAATTAGTTTTTGTCCAATTACTTTCAAGAACGAATTCGGTTCCTCGAAAGGAAATAGCAGTTACAAGTCGCTGGCGTCATTTACAACTTTGTCTTGACAAGAGGTGTTGCATCCTTTGAAAGTTTTTATCATGATGAAGCGTAAGCGTGTTAGCTATACTGCAGACTTCAAATTAAACGCTGTAGAGAAGGCTAACGAAGTCGGAAATCGAGAAGCTGCAAGATTTTTCAACGTTGACGAATCGAATATTCGTTCGTGGAGAAGGAACAAGACTAACTTCGAAAATTGCGATAGACGTAAAAGGGCCGATCGTCGTGGAAAACCTCACTGGCCAGAATTAGAGGCAGGAATAAATAAATGGATTTTAAAAGAAAGGGACGATGGGAAAGCTGCCTCGACAGTTAGCATCAGAATGAAAGCCCGGCGAAATGAATATTGTTAACTTCTCTGGTGGGCCCACGTGGTGTTACCGGTTTATGAAGAGAAACAATTTAGTCGTTCAACGGTCGGGCAGAAATTACCTGATGACTGGGGGAAAAAATCTGATGACTTTTTGACATTTTGCAAGCAAATTTTGTTGAAAATAATTTTACAGAGGATTTGATTTTTAATATGGACGAAGTTCCATTATCATTTGATATTCCACCTACCAGGACCGTCGACGTTCAAGGAGCAAGTAGTATTCCTATAAATACTACTGGAAATGAAAGAACGTCATTTACTGTAGTTTTATGCTGTGTTGTAAATGGTTTGAAATTGCCGCCAATGTTAATTTTTAAAAGAAAAACGCTCCCAAAAGAAAACTTTCCTAAATGTGTGGAAATTCGTGCGAATGAAAATGGCTGGATGAATGAGCAAATCATGTTGTCATGGCTGCAGACTATCTGGAGAAAACGCAAAAATTCTTTTTTTCGTCCAAAGGCATTTTTAATTATGGACTCTATGAAATCACATGTGAGTGAAAACGTAAAAATGCTCTCAAGTCCGCGTCGGCAAAAATTGCCATAATACCTGGAGGACTGACAAAAAAATTGCAGCCTTTAGACGTCGGTATTAATAGATCGTTCAAATCCAAAGTTAGAAAGTTATGGGAACAGTGGATGTCCGATGGAGAAAAAAACTATACTAAAACGGGAAAATTGAAGCGGGCATCATATGAAAATGTCTCCCGCTGGGTCCTGAAAGCATGTAATGACGTCGCTGAAACTATAGTAAAGAACGCTTTCCGAAAATGTAATATTGTCAAAAATGACTCTGACGATGAAGAGTCTTTACTATCGAGTGACTCGGATGTGTTACGCGAAGATTTGATAAATTTATTCGTTTCCGAATCTGATGAATCAGATTTTGAAGGCTTTTTTAACTGTTAATAAATTTTTTCATCATTCAAGATATTTTTATTTTGAAAGTGTATATAAGTGTAAAAGGGGGATCTTAATTTTTTAAAAATTTTTCCGCGTGCAATGTTTTGCTTAACTTAAAACATAGATGGCAGTAGCAGAGAATTTTTTTGTTTTATTGAGATTATCGTACAAAATATATTATGATACATATTTAAATAGATGTGTTTTATTATAAATGTTGTCCTCTGAACAATTTCTTACTTCTATTTTTAGTTATATTTTTTATTTTATGTGTCTCCTTATCGGCAATTTATATTTTTTGGATTATTCGCCGCCAAAACTGCTGCGGATTATACGATGTTTTTTTTTACTCGAAAAAAGGGCTCTGCGGATAATACGCCGCTGCGGATTATATACAGGAAAATACGGTAATCGCTAATCAAAACCAGACTGACTGGTTTCGGCGAGCATCTCTCTATTTATAGGCCTAGCGGATCCCTCGAGAAAAATCCGCTTGCGTCATAGATCGTGAAATAAGAGAACTTCTCCACTAATTTCTAGAAGAAACCACAAAGTCCCGAACTCGCTAAAAATTATGCCAACTTGGCTCTATCGCCAAGATTTCACCAAAGTTCTCATTGAATCGCCATTATAACGTAAGAGACGGCGTTGCTTGCGAATATTACAATTTTAACCTGAAATAAATATAACATAGAGCAATATAACTGCATTACACATCCAAAAATACAAATTATTTACACTATTTTACACAAAATTCGTAACAATGTGAACCAAATACAAGATTGAAAAATGTTGGGTCAATATAAGCTATTAATGAACACTAAGGCTGAGCAATTTTCAAATTACTCGGCCTCAATTACCTCGACTTACGCGAACGTGGAGTTACGCGATTTTCAAATCTCATCGATTCGTTTTTAATTTGATCGTTTTTGTTTGTAGTTTTTCGGGAAAAAAAAAATTTTTTCCCCCCATCGCTTAAACTCAGATGGAATCAGTGTCAGAGCCTGATGAAATTGGTAATGTGATTTAAAAAGTTGTTAATATTGACAGGCAAATACACTTAGAAGTGGATAGTAATGATATTCAAGAGCTGCTGGTTTCCCTACAGTCAGGAGCTGATAATTGATGAACTCTCATTGAAATACATGAGTAAGAGAGAGAACTTGAGTCTTTAGACCCAGTTCAGTCAGAAGATCGAATGACGTTTGGGAATTTGAGGGAAGACCTCTGTTTAATTTAAAAAAAGAGTTACAAATTTTAGAAAATATAGACTCTAACGAAGAGCGTTTTTCAACAAAACAAGAAATAAAAAAAAGAATTAGCATGCTACGAGGAAATTTTGCCGGAAAAAAATCTTTGAGCCACTTTGTTAGATTTTATGAAACCTTCAAACACAAAATAACTTATTTGTATTTGTGTAATCTAATATTTTATTTTTAAAAAAAATTTCTTAATTAATTTTTTTCGTCCACGGTCTCAACTAAAAATAATTTATATGTATTTGTACGAATTGCTTTTTCAAGTGAGAGAATAGGCACAAATTCTGAACTTATGCAAGTGCATACAAGATATATAATAGTTAATACCATCACTCAGTAATTGCTGTTTCTATAAATCTAAATTTTTTATTTCATAGAAATAAGTAATAAGGATAAAAATCCATATCAACACAACTGAATATGACATTATGCCATACCTTCAGAAGTGCTTGGTATTGTTAGTAAAGCATGTTCCAATATTTTATTCTAATATTTTATGTTAGTAAAGCAAGTTAGCAAAGATCAAATAGTGAAATAAAATATAATGCGGTATATATTAGTTAATTTTAATGTTAAATACATACATATTTGTTCCCAGCGTTGTTCCTCGATCCCCATGAATTTCAAAACGGTTAAGAGGAAGAATTTCATTCTGGATATTTGAAACTGGAATGCTGTCATTACTTTTATGAGTAATCCTATGTAAAGACAAACAGAATCAGTACACTGGGAAAAAATACATCACATTAAAAGAAAAAATTTCTTATAATAGTTTTTAAATTATAAGTATGTTTCTTTCCTTAATATAAAATGACTGAAAGCGACTCTAATTCAAACATCACGCTTTCCATTTTTTAAGACTCAATTAGTTTCGATTGAGCATTTTATAAGTTTCTGAGATATTTTATCAGATTTATTTCCATATTGAATGAATACCACTTAATTAAATGCAACCCTTTAAATTTTTAAAGAGAATGCTTCAAAATCAAAATTTTACTTATCAAAATATTTTCTTGCGATAATTATAGTTTTTATGAGTAATAATACATTAAAGAAAAATGTGTGTGTGCATCTGGCACTAAAATGTATTGTTAATTTATGAGTTACATCTTATGCAACAAATTATAATTCGCTTCTGTTATCCTTTGATTTATTGATTGTTTATTAACGTTACAATTCAAAATAACACGAAAGCTAACAGACAAACCTTGTGATTTTGAGCCACGGTTAACAGAAGACAAAATATGAACTATTACACTACTCTCCAAACTTCCACATCACACCTCGTGTATTTTGAGCCTTATCAGATTTAACGTGCAGCAGCCTCAATACACAACCGTTTTTTAGAGGAATCAGGATTGGAACATGTGACTCGACTGATAGCACGACCACGATCGCTCGGTTACTGCGACCAAATAAAATGCTTTAACAGTAAAAACCAGGTTTTAAGAAAATCCTTCCAGAAAAATAGCCAAGCCGCAAAAAATAATTGGAAAAAGTGAAGCTTATCATGGTATCTGAAATGACAAAATGTTCATAATTCACTTTGAAAAAGAATTACACACACACACAAAACAGAAATGATTTAATAATGTTTACTACCCATATAATTTTAAAATGTTCTATATTTATGTACTTGGTACCAAAAATAAGAATTCTGCAAGGAAATATAAAAGGATAAAATATGTTTTTCTTGAAAGAAAATAAATTTATCTAAGATAGATCAGAAGACTAGAAATATTGACATGACAAATATAAAATGGATAAAAAAAATATTTTCATAATGCAGATTTCAAAGCATTACTATTGTCAAACAGGGGGGGACTTACGTATTACAGAAATCAAATTTTTAAGAAAAATGTCTTACTGTTTTATATATATATGTATATATATAGAGAGAGAGAGAGAGCAACTGGTACATCAGAAGTTTTTGAGTCTAATATAATTCTTAAGTTTGGGTATAGCTCTTCAATTTAAAAATAAAATCATTCCGTAAAGAGAGGCGCGTGAGTTATTGCCGCACTTTAAAACTGCACGAAAGCTATATGACGACATTTAAGTAGGTATTTTATTATCCTAACTTTCCTATAACAAGCATTTCAATTTCCTTGTTCGACCATATTCGTTACAGACGGTTCACTATGAACGAAAATGAACTCGTGCGAAGAGCCCCTACTTCAGCCAGTATACGTTTAATGTATCAGAACTGAAGAAGGTATTTTATAAATTTCTTAATACTAAATTAAGAACGAGTTTAATAATTGTTAGTGACTTCCATGGGCTTGTCTTGTAGGGCAAAGTTTTTCAAAGGAAAGTTTAATATTAGAAATTGATACTCTGAGTTATTTTTAAAAATAGTATTCTAAATATAGAATTCTATATTTAGCAGAGATCTATATTTTGTCTTCAAAGCAGCCACCGTGGAAAATCTGGTTTAACAAAGGTAGAATGTTGAAAATGGTAATAGTATACGAGGTGCTATTGTTTTCAGTACAGAAAATTCATCATCCACCTCTACCTAAAATTCAAAGAGCAATTTATTACAAAATTGCCTTTTAATTTTTCACTGGATGTGAAATCTATGAAGATTTCTTCTTCGGAAGTTGAGAGCCCTTCTGCAATATCTTGAAATAGATCTCTAATCCACTCGTAACTTGCTACCGAGTTGTCCTCATCAAGAAAATACTTTTTAAAATTCTTTGCCAACATGGCTAAATGATTTTATATGGTTTTCAAAACAACTTTCACATGTTGTTCTACAGATTTGTAAGTTTTAACACATATCGAGCTGGGGCTTTTTTTCCATCATTTACTTCAGTAGTGGTAAATCCAAAATTTAAGTATTTTTGAGAATATCGCCTTGATTTAATTTTCGGAACCATGCTCGTTCGTCTGTGTACTTGTTGATTCTTTATTATCATCGAATGTTTGCTTACGACTTAAAAATGTATGTATGATTTTGTTTTAATCTACTGCCGTAAATACTTAATTACCGTGAATTACAATTAACGTGTAAATTTAAAAAAATGTACATTCAAGCTAGATTCGGTAGCTATACGAATATCGAGTCGACCAAAACTGACTGGAATTGTACGAGGAAAAGCATTTTAACATGTTTTGCGCAGACGTCCTATAGGTTGCCCAAACTCACGCAAACGTACCCGATAATGCCAGATGTGATGGATATGATAGAGAGCAACATAGACTAGACTTTTTTTCTAATGACATTTGTACTTTTAGAAATGGATGCTGAAGGAAATAAATCTTTAATTAAATATATCATTTTGTGATCTGTTCCAATTTAAAAATTAGAGAATGAAAAATAACATAATAATAAGTAAGTAATATATATTTTAAGTAATTTTTTAAAATATATATTACTTAAAAGTAACATATACAAAATTTAATACTTATACACTTTATAATTGAGATTGCATTGTAGCTTTAGCGTCAAAGTGCATTTTTATTGCAGTAAATACATTATTGTCGTACAGGATTGGGGGGTGACAAAAATTATGATTGAAAATTGGGTCGCCAGTATTGAAAGTTTGAGAAACTGTTTTACAAGTCTTACATATAGCAGCAAATAGTGAAACCAATTCCAAAATGCAATACGTGAAATTTGGAGCGATGGGAATCTCCATTACATGCTGTTTTTTGTTTTCTCGCAGAGGCTGATGTAACTTCCGTTTTATTTTGGGTGGTAAAACGGTTTCCGCTAAATTTTAGCTTTTTATTACGACCAGGACGAACATTTCTAGTCGTATTTCCTGTTCGATCGCTCATTGCAAAAATAAATAATTTGTAGTTGTTGTGCTCTTCGAAGCTAAACCAAGACTAAACAAGTGCAACAAAATATCCAATAACTATAGATATTTCCTTTTAAACCTGTACAAACTTGTCTATACGTGTATGAACGTATATTTGTATAGAAGGGTATCTCAGGTATCAAGCCGACTGTACACAATAGGCCCAGCTTTCGATTGCCAACTCAGCGGTCCGAACAGCTGCTTCTTCTAACTGCTGTATCTTAATAACGCGACTTCAAATTTCAAAAAATCTCTTTACCACCGTATTCTAGACATGTTAAGGAAACAATTTATGAAAGAAAAAAATTCGATTTTTTGAACTCATCACATCGGTGAAATCCCTTATGGCTGCCAGTTGCCAGTCCAGGACACGGCGGGTTCATAGTGGATAGTGGAAAGACTCTCCAAAGAGCAGAAACAAAGAAAGGAAAAAGAGTAAGAGATTTAAGGAAAAATTTCCTCGAACCAAAACTGGCAAGATAAAAACTGAGGGAGGGGGTTGTTCTGGAAATAGTGTGGGGCGTAACAATTTAAAGTTCCTAGAGTGCCGGGGAGGTTAAAAATGGCCCTGAACGTGGTACACAGAACAATCGACGGAAACAAACAATTTGGATGTATACAGCGTAAAGAATGCAAACACGTTCAAAGCACAAAATGAGTTCAGTTCTGGAAATTTGTTGCAGATTAATAAATAAATAAAATTGATTTGCTTAGCCAAACCACGCGTACGAATCAGTAGAGAATTAATGGCCAACGAAATACGATATGCAGGTGGAAAGACAAACTTCCTGAATTTTGTCCATGGCAATGAGTTATACGGTTTTTGTCTTATTTTCCGTTCATTGTGAATTTGTATTTATACATAAATATAACATAATCCATCAACTCCTTTGAGTAGTGAATACTATTTTTTTGGAGGATTTGGAATTTTCCTTGACACCTAAAAATACTACGATCGCCTCTGGCACAATGAACTGAACAGGCCTTTCCACTTCCATTTCCCTAATAGAACTTTAGGAGTAAAACTAGATAATGAGTTCCCATACACAACATCAATAACAAATAGGCATCCAACAGATTGTGTCATTAGTCTCATATTACACATCCTCTACACTATATATAATGATTTCCCTCAAAATCCCAACATTAGTTTGCTAATTCGTCAATGATGCATACGCACACAGCCCATCCTTATACACACTTCTTTCTACATTAAAATTAGACAAAACCTTTAAAACTACCTGAACAATCTAGAAAATTGGTTCATCTTAAGGCGAACTGTAGTCAACACATCTAAAACAGAAACAATTATTTATAGAAAAGAACACACTCTAGATATCTGAAGTCAAATTCGACAAAAGCATTTTCTTTAATGACTGACACTCTAAACTTTTTCACCATTCAACAAAACTATACTTTACAAGCAAGTTATAATGCTTCTAATACCATAAACTTCATCTATTTGGGGTCATACTTTTTAATCTCATATTGACTAAATTCAAATACTACAAAACGCATAAATTAGAATAACCATGAGTTCACCGCGGTATATATTAGAGACACATAACCCTTTAAAAAGACTGAAAAATTCCTAGAATTAAAGTAACACATATATCCTACCTCTCTCGCAAATTTTATAATTCTCTTAGACCATAGTAACTCTAATAAAAGTACACACCTTTACTCTGTACTCTCACAATAATGACACCTATTATTTTCCATATACATCATATAATAACTAAATGCATAATAGTTTCTTTTCCATTTCATTCCCTTTTTACTAAGTTATCTATCACTCCCACCTTATCAATATATATAACATTATAACTAATTTCTCCTGAAATAAAATATTTATTTTCTACAAGTTTCATTAAAACTTCTAAAAATCATTGTTCTTGTGACTGTAACAAGCTTTAAAAACAAATTTCTTGCACATGTCATCCAGTTATATTCAAGAAAATGACAAAAATCGGTTTTGTCTAGCTGTTGTTACTTTTGGTTGACCTGTTAAAACTTATCAATGAACATTTCCAGTGATTTGATATCATTTCCAAACTTTGGAAAGTGTGTGCACTGTGCAACATTTATGACACTGCAGTAACTTAGTGGACATGATCATGAACTCTTGACCGCTGTTGCTGAGACGCAGGTTTGAGTCTTAATGCCACTGAAGACCTGTCATGTAAAGGTGTTAATACACAATAAATCTGCCATGGTTCACAGCCCCTCATATTGGTGTGATATGGAAAGAGAGTGAGTGGTGTCTCAGGAGTCAACCTTGTCACTTCACTATGATTCAAAATTATGAGGTCAGTTTTCAATAGCCCTCGTATTGCTTTAGAGTGTGATGTTAATAAACACTCAGTCACTATGACACTAAGTACTTCTGTCAGGAATCATCTCTATTTTCTAATATTCCAATAATTGCATATTTTAAAATCAAGTTTATTTGTCTTTTTTGAACATAATCAATACTTCTGCAACAATTTAAATATGCATGAGTTCATTGATTATACAAACATGAATCTCATATGTAAGTTTACATCACTTTATTGCAACAATTCCAATGGCCCTCTCCATCAACCTATTACGTCATTGACAAAAAAAATTACATGTACATAATCACTAGCTAAAAGCCAATAGATCGTGTACACATAACACCTGTTATTCTGTTTCATATAACTCTTTTATTTTTACAGTTGCCTAATTTGCCAAAATGGAAGCAATATGTTGCTATTTTGAATTTTAAAATGATCTAAAAGATATTGGAGATAATACTTCAGTATACAATTTTTCGATTCTTATAAAATGGAATACAATATTTATATTGATATATGATAAAAATAATGAATAAAAAAATTTCAAAACAATTCTATAATATATATATATATATATATATATATATATATATATATATATACATACATACATACATACATTATATATATATATATATATATATATATATATATATATATATATATATATATATATATATAATCGATCAAATGTATATATTTTAAACAATTTCTCACACACACACACAAAATATTGAGTATTTTAAAACTAAGTTTAGTTTACTTTGAGAAGAGAGTATATGGTCACAGATAATAAATATTCTAAAAAATGCAATATCCAAGACCAGAAATAATGAAGCTGCTAAATATGTGCTTATAGAAAGAAAGAGAAAAAAAGTGTTTCCTTAAAATAATACTTTTAATATACGAATTTGCTTGTTTTTATAATTCATATTGTTACGTCATCAGCGCACTGTAGCGCCATCTGTAAAAAATTTGTAAAAGTAGACATAGTCGAGCTGTACCCCATCAAAAGCGGGTGCACGAATAAAGTAGGCTTAGCGTTGCGAAAAAGATTGATTTTTTATTCTTTAACCAGTTTACAGTCCACTCAAATATTGACGAAACACATATTAATACTAAAGGGTGTTTTTTTTAGAGGTATAGAACTTTAAATTGCAATAAAACAACGATGTATTATTCGATTAACATGATTTTTTTTTATTCGAAAGATAATCTTGTGGCATTACATTTTAAATATGATTTCTGGCATATGACTGCCACGGCTGGCTCGGATGTAGTCCAATCTGGACGTCCAATTTTCGATGACTTTTTCCAACATTTGTGGCCGTATATCGGCAATAACACGGCGAATGTTGTCTTCCAAATGGTCAAGCGTTTGTGGCTTATCCGCATAGACCAATGACTTTACATAGCCCCACAGAAAATAGTCTAGCGGTGTTAAATCACAAGATCTTGGAGGTCAATCCACAGGTCCAAAACGTGAAATTAGGCGGTCACCAAACGTGTCTTTCAATAAATCGATTGTGGCACGAGCTGTGTGACATGTTGCGCCGTCTTGTTGGAACCACAGCTCCTGGACATCCTGACTGTTCAATTCAGGAATGAAAAAGTTAGTAATCATGGCTCTATACCGATCACCATTGACTGTAACGTTGTGGCCTTCATCGTTTTTGAAGAAGTACGGACCAATGATTCCACCAGCCCATAAAGCGCACCAAACAGTCAGTTTTTCTGGATGTAACGGTGTTTCGACATACACTTGTGGATTAGCTTCACTCCAAATGCGGCAGTTTTGTTTGTTGACGTAGCCATTCAACCAGAAGTGCGCTTCATCGCTAAACAAAATTCGCTTATAGAAGTCATCGAAAATTGGACGTCCAGATTGGACTACATCCGAGCCAGCCGTGGCAGTCATGTGCCAGAAATCATATTTAAAATGTAGTGCCACAAGATTATCTTTCGAATAAAAAAAAATCATGTCAATCGAATAA
Organism: Trichonephila clavipes; assembly: GCA_019973935.1. Lineage (NCBI taxonomy): Eukaryota > Metazoa > Arthropoda > Arachnida > Araneae > Nephilidae > Trichonephila > Trichonephila clavipes. Next base: position 334,171 of record BMAU01003504.1, read on the forward strand.
TACATCGTTGTTTTATTGCAATTTAAAGTTCTATACCTCTAAAAAAACACCCTTTATATTTAATATATCAGTTTTAATCTCTTTGAATTCTTTAAATTCGTGTGAAGGCGATAACTAAAAAACTCTGAGAAACTATTCGATTTAATATTAAATAATGAAATTCAATAAAATTTTAATATACTTCGTAGAATTTGCATTCCATCTTTCTTTGTTTTTACAGGGTATTATTTCTCCATTTGGAAATTGAAGTCCAAGTTTCATTAACACTGACACCTAAAAAACAGAAAGTAAATTAATGACAATTTTTTCATCATCTCTAGTAAATAACATTATGTACAATATTTTATATATTAATATAAGAGGCCTGTAAGATTACATGTATAAACTTTTTTCCTCTGATAAGAATGATTCTTTCATACATAATATATAATTTTGGTATGAATGCAGTATACTTATTAAATGTTACTTCTCTCTCAAAATTTTCAGTATTTTCATTTGTAGGAAGTACATTCATAAATATTTATAAGTCACTATGAATGTGAAATTCTCGACCTATGGCAAATATTTGAGAGATGCGGCTAATTATGTGTATATATATCATATAAAATGGTGAATAAACATATCATCAAAATTTCATATAGTTTCTTTTTAAATTTTCAATTATATCTATTTATTCCACACCAAAAAATTCATTAATGATATATTATTTTAGTCAATTTCATCCTCACATTGATTAGTATTCTTGTTTATTTTTTAAAGCTTTTCTTTTTTCAACATAACTGCATGTTTTGTTTTGTTTGTTTCATTTTCTTTTGGCTTTCATAACACAATTATTTGACAGCCTTAATTTCTGAATTTCATACACCTGGCTAAAAAAATTGATAACATTACATTTACTCATTGGCTATTTATTATTCATTTACCTTTTTTTTAAAAAAAAATCAGAGCTTTTTAAAGCAAATCTCAATTATTTGCCTTAAACTCATAAATGGATTTTCTGAATCAAACTAAAGTAGGGGAAAACCCCACAAAATTTACATAATTTAAGCTCGTTTTTATTTTCAAAGAATATTTTTTAATATTACATGATAATTGTTTAAAAGAACTTCTAAAAAAAATTACAATATTTTTTTTTTTACATTTTAAACATTTAAAATTAGTAAAAACTTCATAAAAACAAGTTTTTAAAAATATATATAAAGTTCATTTTTGTGTGTCCATAATATTAAAAAATTATTAAAATCTATATTTTAAAAATATACATTAGGTCATTAAAAATATTTTAATGACATAATTCAAATGAAATTAGAGACTGATTTTGTTAAAAAAAAACACTACAATGTTTATAGAAAACACACCATATTGTTTTTTAATGAGAAATGAAATAAAATCTATAAATTCATATATTAAATTAAAAAGTTAGCAATAAAATAATTAAATTGATGAGATACAATATCTTATGTGTTGTAATATTTTCTTGAATATTTATTTTAATAAGACAAAGATATTTTAAATTCTATAAAAGAATGCAGAAACTCATGAATCAAAAAGTTTCTTAAAAGATTATAAATGTCAAATCACATACACATTTGAAGGAATACATTTTTATTTATTTTTATCAATCCATCTGAATTCTGCTTAAAAACAACACATAATATGATATACAAGCTGCATGGCCCGGCGTTGCACGGACTATCTCTACTTTTATAAATTTTCCCTTTCCTTCAGAAAAAATCAGCACTTGTAATACTCTCTCTCTCTCATTTTCAAAATGACTTCCCCCAACTCCACCACTTAGCCCGGCGTTGCTCGGGCTTTCTCTTTTCCTCATGACACCAGCTTTTCTGTGCTTGTGTTTGTACGTGCACAATGTGAGTTATTTCTAAAATTATGTCAAAAAATTTCCCTTTTTCGAAATTTGTTCCATTCCACTTATTTTTGATTTAAGACAGGTTTTTTTCCCCTCTCTATAGCCCGAAGATGGTTTTTTTTAGTGTAAAATTATTGTTCTATCTTCCCCTCCTTCTCACAGATAAGATATAGCTTCAAATTTCGATGTATGACTTATAAAAAAATATATTACGTTAGAATTAAAAAATTATTAATGTGAAGCAATAAATAGAAAACGATTCTGATGCTAAGAGTAAAACAAAAAACGTTCATCATTTTTTAATAATAGTTAGTTTCTAAGAATCTAAAATACTAAAATAGATTTCAGATTTTCATGAATCAAAATCAATCGTTACATATCTTAAAAAGCTTAAAAATGTCTCTAAAATGTATTTTGATCCAAAATAATAGACGATGTACTTTTTAATTAACAAAGAATTCATTTAGTAATGAAATAATAGAAATAATCCTTTTAAAAAAACATATACATAATTATTGAAATCAAATTTCTATAAGTAATAAATAAAAGAAAAATTTACAGAAAGCTATTGAAACGATTGCTTTTTTCTGAATGTTTGATTAAACATATCTAAAGAGTGTTTTTTTTCCAGGTATAGAAGTTTAAGTTGGCATTACTTTCCAAGATGGCGACCGATTTAACAGCTGTCAAGTGATTTATTCTCAGTTTGGTTTGGCAATTCATCAAAACGATCATCAAGCAAGGCGTAGATTCGTCGAATGGACCCAAAACGAGATTGCCGTTGTTCCCGATTTTCATAAGCGAATTTTGTTTAGCGATGAAGAGCCCTTCTGGTTGAATAGTTACGTCAACAAACAAAACTGCCGCATTTGGAGTGAAGCTAATCCACAAGTGTATGTCGAAACACCGTTACATCCAGAAAAACTGACTGTTTGGTGCGCTTTATGGGCTGGTGGAATCATTGGTCCGTACTTTTTCAAAAACGATGAAGGCCACAACGTTACAGTCAATGGTGATCGGTATAGAGCCATGATTACTAACTTTTTCATTCCTGAATTGAACAATCATGATGTCCAGGAGCTGTGGTTCCAACAAGACGGCGCAGCATGTCACACAGCTCGTGCCACAATCGATTTATTGAAAGACACGTTTGGTGACCGCCTAATTTCACGTTTTGGACCTGTGGATTGACCTCCAAGATCTTGTGATTTAACACCGCTAGACTATTTTCTGTGGGGCTATGTAAAGTCATTGGTCTATGCGGATAAGCCACAAACGCTTGACCATTTGGAAGACAACATTCGCCGTGTTATTGCCGATATACGGCCACAAATGTTGGAAAAAGTCATCGAAAATTGGACGTCCAGATTGGACTACATCCGAGCCAGCCGTGGCAGTCATATGCCAGAAATCATATTTAAAATATAATGCCACAAGATTATCTTTCGAATAAAAAAAAATTCATGTTAATCGAATAATACATCGTTGTTTTATTGCAATTTAAAGTTCTATACCTCTAAAAAAACACCCTTTATATATACCGGGTGTCCATAATTAAACGATACTACTTCAAAATTGAATACAGACGAAACCATTGTTCAGAAAGTTGTAAAATTCTGTGTACGACATAAATAATAGACGGGAATTTGTTTGAGCGAATAAAAAATATAGTTCAAAATTTCGCCACTAGAGGGAGTTTTTAATGGAGATCATATTTAGCATACATTAATACTTAACATACATTTATAACAAATCACAAATTTTGTTACAACAATAAAGGCTCAACATGATGACCATCATTTTCAGCTACTATTTGAAATCGTGAATAGCATGTTCCACCGTTGACCGCAGTGTGTTCTGGGACATGTTAAGAACATGTCGTGAAATACTGTCTTTGAGATCAGGTAAAGTTCTTGGTTGATCACAACTTACCAGCTGTCTTAAATGGCCTCAAAGTCAAAAATCACATGGATTGAGGTCAGGTGATCGGGGAGGCCTCAGATGAAGAAATTGGCGGCTGATCACACGTTCTTCTATGAAGTGATGTTTAAGAACGTCCTTAACACAACGTGTAATGTGTAGAGGAGCTCCATCTTGCATAAAAATTATGCGTGAAAGGCACTGACGTGCTTGCAGATCCGGAATAATTTTATTCCGTAATAACGATGCATATCGCTGTCCAGTGATAGAACATGTTACTAGACCCCCAGCACCTAATTCCTCGAAAAAATACGGGCCAAGAATAAAAGTCGCGGAAAACCCACACCACACCGTTACTTTTGGGGAGTGTAGTGGAACTTGTAAGGTGGAATGCGAATTGTCTGATTCCCAAATTCGACAGTTGTGAGTATTCACTGAACCGTCCAAATGAAAGTGTGCTTCATCTGTCCAGAGGATATTCCAAGGACATTCTGTATCAACTTCCAAACGAGCAAGAAACTGCAGTGAGAACAAATGTCGAGTCTCGAAATCACGTGGAAGCAATTCCTGCACAAGTTGAAGCTTGTATGGATAGTAACGGAGAATGTTTCGCATGATCTTCTGGACAGTTGAACGAGGCAGATCCAATGCTTCTGCTACAAGGCGAACACTTGTACTAGCCTGCACGTTGGACGCTTTAAGACGAATTACGCGTCTTTTCTTTAACAAGTCCTTTGGGTTCTTTGGGCCAGAATTAATGGCAACTCTTTTCCAACCAAATCCAAGAAACGAGAAGTGAAGAGATGTAAATAATATAGGATAAATATAGGATCTTAGAGTAAATGTGAAGGCAATGATGGCAATGATAGCAATGTAATGGTAGTGTAAAGAAATGTTCGACAATTAAAGTGCGTTTGTGGTATTGGATGATAATTGAAGTTCGCTGTTTAAAGATTCAAGTTCTACGTGTCGTGGATAAACATATTGGTGATCTATTAGAAGTTAAAGGTACAGCTGCATACAGCTGTAGATAAAGACAAGTTTATTACAGAATAATATAAGGTAGGATTGATTACTTACTATAATCATATTTGAAGATTAGGCGGTTCAGTTATTGATATAGGTCTGTTTTATATTGTGTGTTACGCATTGTGTTTTTTTTTCCGTAGATTCTCTCATTAAGTAGTTATATTATATTTGTTCAAAGTTTAAGTTGAATATCTTAATAAAGTCATATTAAGATAATGTTTGATTCTAGTTCTTAATTAATCCTACACCTCTAGCTCACGCTGATACTTCGAGGGATGTACTTCCAAGGGGAGGTACATCACAGCTTTGTCCTCTTCCACCTGAAGTGCAACTTTCTCTGTTGCTTCCGCAGAAACAGGTTTTCTTCCTCTTCCAGAACGAACATTCAACGATCCTGTTTCTTCAAATTTGGTGACCATTAATTGAAGATTTATAGCTGTCAATTGACCTTTTTACATCCCTTTTAAAGTCTGAAATTTCCGTAGAGCAACTATTGCGGAATTATCGGTTTGATAGAATAACTTTACTAACGCTCGATCTGGTAAACGTAATGACATTCTGATTAGCAATACCAAGCACACTGAAAATAAACTAATCTCCCGTGAAAGTTTATTGCTTTTATAACAATTGCTGTGTGACGTCGGAAAAAAAGTTTGCAGTTCATTTTAGAGATTGTGTTTTTTAATGAGTATCAGTTATTGTGTTAACGTCTTCTGTGGATAAAAAAGCGATAAAATACAAATAAAAAACCGGTAATAAATGTGACCTTCATTCAAAAGCGACCTCTAGTGGCGAAATTTTAAACTAATTTTTTTTATTCGCTCAAACAAATTCCCATCCCTTCTTTATGTCATACATAGAATTTTACAACTTTCTGAACAATAGTTTCGTCTGTACACAATTTTGAAGTAGTATCGTTTAATTATGGACACCCGGTATATAAAGGAGAAAAGCGACTCACTCACTCACTGACCAATCACGATATATCAGGAACTATTAAACCAACAGATTTGAAATTTGGTAGGAAGGTTCCCTTCATGGAGTAGACATCAGCTAAGAACGGATTTTAGAAAGATCGAACCCCAAGGGGCGTTATAGAAAATTATTTCCATTATTAAACTATTAGATGTACAGTCTTGAAACTTGGTACACAGATTTCTTTCATAAAGTAGAGATTCCTTACATAATGATTTTTACGAAAATCGACCTCCAAGGGGCGTTGAGGGCGCTTAAGGGGCATTATGCATAAATATTTCCATTTTTAAACTATTATTTAGAAGTACAGTTTTGAAATTTGATAAGCGGATTCCTTTCATAGAGTACAGATCCACTACAAAATAGGTTTTGTGAAAATCGACCCCCAAGAGGCGTTGTGGAGAATTAAGGGGCGTTATATAGGCAATTAACTCCTTTTTTAAACTATTAGACGTAAAATCTTGAAATTGAGTAAGCAGATTCCATTCATTGAGTAGAGATCCGCTATAAGATGGGTTTTTGTGAAAATCGTTTCCTAAGTGGCGTTGTGGGGGCTTAAGGGGCGTTATTGATAAATGTTTCCATTTTTAAACTATTAGACGTACAGTCTTAAAATTGGGTAAGCGAATTCCTTTCATGGTGTAGAGATGCGCTACAAAATAGTTTTGGTGAAAATTGATCCCCAAGGGTCACTGAGGGGGATTAAGGGGCGTAATAGATAAATATTTCTGCTTTTCAACTACTAAACCCACCTGCTTGAAAATTAGAAGGTATGTTCTCCGTTCATGGAATAGAGTTCCTCTTACAAAGAGTAGTTTTGCGAAAACGGATACTCAAAGGAGTGGGGTTGTAAGGGATTAAGGCGTGTTATAGAAAAATTCCTGTTTTTGAATTTAGCCCATTTACCTGAAATTTGTTGAGTACGTTTCTTTAGTTGAAAAAAGTTCCACTAAGAATGAATTTTACGAAAATCAACTCCAGGGGGAAGCGGGGAGAGTTATTGGGGCGTATTGATAGACAAAATTCCCGTTTTTGAACTGCTAAGACTATAATAATAAAACTTGGTTTCCATGTTTCAAATGATTGTTGAATTGGAATTCGCTAAGAATACTCTCAACGAGGTATTGATGATAAAAATTCCGATTTTGTTCTGTTAGATTTAGACTTGAAATTTAGCGCGCATGCAGTAGAGATTCACTGAAAGTTGCTTTGGTGGAAATCCTCTTGATTATTAGGTTAAGTGAGCGCAAAAAATCTTTCTACTTCTATTTTAGATATAAATAGAAATTAGATATTATAATTTACGTCCTTTTTTATCAAGAGGCGAGAGTTACAGCTATAAATATATTTTTCAATACAATCGAATTCTTTATGATAGATATCATTAATTCATATATATTAGCAGTATACATTTATACAACATCGTGAAATGCCCAGTAAAGCGGGTGGGTAACGGCTAGTAAATATATATAAGATAGAAAAAAACAGTATGGGGGAAGGCCTATATATATATATATATATATATATATATATATACATATATTAGCTGCATGGCCCGGCGTTGCACGGGCTATCTCTACTTTTATAAATTTTCCCTTTCTTTCACAAAATCAGAGCTTCTAATACTCATTTTCAAAATGACTTCCCCCGCCCTCCACCGCTTAGCCCGGCGTTGCTCGGGCATTCTCTTTTAACCCTGCTTTCTGTTTTTAAAATCATGTAGCACAATTCTAATTTTAACAAAGCTGAAATATATATTCTTATTATATTAACAATTTCTTATTTAGAACCAAAAATAGTAAAATGGACTAAATTCATACAACACAGAAATGATAAAAATATTAATTTATAAATACTATGCGGATATTTCAAAATAATCAATGCAAAAGGAATGGAATAAATAACAATATTGATTAATAAGCAATACTAATTGAAGCTATTCAAAAACAAGTTAAAAAAAGCTGAAATAGAAATTCTTATTATTTAATATTTTAACAATTTCTTATTTTAAACCTAAAAAAATAGTTAAATGGACTTTGTTCGTACAACACAGAAAAGATACAATATTAATATTAATAAGCAATAAAGAATTTTATAAATTATACGACTTGTGAGAGGTAACCACGTTTATCGCAAGACAAAATTTCAAAAAAGATCCAAAATAAAATGTTAAGTGTTGCCACAGCTACAATTTAATATTTTAATTGCAAGTAATTAATCGCTAATCATCCAGGCACTCAGCTTAAAAATGTCTCTAAAATGTATTTTGATCCAAAATAATAGAGACAATGTACTTTTTAATTAACAAAAAATTCATTTCGTAATGAAACAGTAAAAATAATTCTTTTAAAAAACATATATATATTTATTAAAATCAAATTTCTATAAGTAATAAATGAAAGAAAAATTAATAGATAGCTATTGGAACGATTGCTTTTTGTCTGAACGTTTGATTAAACATATAAATATATGAGTAAAAAAAAACAGTATGGGGGAAAACCTATACATATACATATATATATATATATATATATATATATATATATATATATATATATATACACTGGTGTGCAAAAATTAAGGACGAAGTCGAAAAATTAGCATATCAGCTGAACGAAGAGGCAGAGTGGACAGAAAGACCAATCAGGAGATTAAGTAAGGTGATGTACGGTAGCACATGCGCAGATATGCAGGTAGACGTAATGGGGAGTGTCTGAGTAGTATAAAGCATGTTGTCGGTGTAAGATCAGTATTTCTGGCAAAGAGATTGCACGCCGTATAGCAGTTAAAATCACACCGAGTTGCTGCCTCAGCGAGAAATGGCGAATAATCAATCTGTTAGACGACATCTGGATGCTTTTACCCGAGGTCGAATCATTGGGAAGTTGGAGGAAGGCCGCAGTGTGACAAGTGCGGCTGCGGAGTTCGGAATTGCTCACAGCATCGTTTCACGACTTTGGAGACAATTTCAAACTACAGGAACAGCTATCCGGGGGTTCAGTAGTGGTCGTCCACAAGGAACCACACCCGCAGATGACCGGTACATTGTCTTACAGGCCAGAAGAAACAGGCGGCAGACAGCGGGAGAAATCGCCAGACACACGACACAGGCGACTGGACGACCGATATCGCGTTTTACCGTGGCCAGAAGACTGCACGGTGGCGGTCTGTTTGCACGACGCCCTGTACGGTGTGTACCTTTAACGCCTGCCCATCGGAGAAGCCGTTCTCTGTGGTGCCGGGAACACCGGAATTGGAGAGACGATGAATGGGGACGAGTATTCGTTACAGATGAGAGCAGATTCAGTTTGAGTAGCGATTCTCATCGCATACTCATCTGGAGAGAGCGGGGAAGCCGCAATCATCCCTCGAACATCATTGAAAGGGACAGGTATGGAGGTCGCGGTGTTCTCGATTGGGGAGGCATCATGCTTGGTAGTCGTACAGACCTTCACATCTTCGACGCAGGTTCAGTCAATGGGACCCGTTATTGTAACGAGATTCTTCTTCCATATGTGCGTCTTTTTAGAGGCCCTATAGGTCTGCAGTTCCTTTTCATCGCGACAATGCACCATGTCATCGCACAGTAGCTGCCGAACAGCTCTTAGAGAGTGAGGATATTGAACGTATGGATTGGCCGGCACGATCTCCGGATCTCAATCCCATCGAGCATGTATGGGATTTTCTAGGCAGACGCTTGGCAGCTCGTACCTTACCACCAGTAACGATTAAGGAGATTCGATTGGCGCTGCAAGACGAATGGGCAGCAATGCCTCAACAACTCATTGACACAATCATTCTTAGCATGGGCAGACGCTGTGAAACCTGCCTAGCAGTCAGGGGAGATCATATCCCCTACTAAAGACCGGATGTTTCTTGCGGGACACCCATCACAGGGATGTTTCGGCCTTCAGTCGCATTGCACTCCATGCTACTTTTTCAATCAAGCTTCTTTTTATCCCTCTGATTTCTCTTTTAGTAAGTGTTGCTTACATTACACATGTCCTTACGTATTGGGGATCTTACGGTATTAAATGTGTTGATTTGGAAAGCTTTTGTACAAAGTTATATTGAAAAAACCGTCTCGTCCTTAATTTTTGCACACCAGTGTATATATATATATATATATATATATATATATATATATATATATATATATATATATATAATCCAATATAAAAAAATTCAATATATAATTATATACATATATATACAAATATATATATATATATATATATATATATATATATATGTCATGATTTTTAAGACAGAATCAGATTAAAGTTAGAGAAGTGAAAAGACGACCTTTATTCTTTCATTTGTACATCTGTTCTGACACCGAGCAGGGAGGAAAAAGCACGCCATGGTGGTGGTTTCAAGTGGATAACAATTGAAAAACATATGGTAAGTATCGCTGCTTTGAAGAGGTTGCTTGCAAGTTAAGGCTGACATATGTTGACTATTAAATCTAACGATCTGGAATTAGACATATTTATTGGCTAGGCCATATGTTCGGAAGAAATAAATGGGTGATTAGTTTGATACTTGAAGATGAGAGCTGAGAAAGATAAGTCAAGTGCTAGATAGGGAATTTAATTTTTAATCTAATTTAATTATCCTTACATTTGCCCCCAATTTTAAAAGGGAGTCATGGCGTGGTTTTTTCTCTCTCTACAAACTTAATCAATTTTCAACAAACACAAAACAATACATAGTTATTTAGAAAGACATATTACACCCAGTAGAAATATTTAAGCAATAGGAATACTAAAATCATAATGCAATATAATAAACGAAACTGTAACAACAAACACAGTAATGACAATTAATTGATAAAAATGAATTTCCATACATATAATTGAAGATTAGCTTGTTTAAATCTATTCGACATCTAGAATAAGAGCTCACGTTTCCTCCTATTCCTTCATAATAATAGATTCGTATTATAGCTGGTAGATATTTTACAAAAAATTATGTTGGAAAATAATATATCAAACAATAAGATAGTAAATATAAAAATACATGAAATCATACAAATGTTAAAATAATAATTTTGTATAAAAATCTACTCTGGCGCCATTGTAGTAATACCTTATATTGTTACACACATTTTGCATATATGAAATACATTTTTTAAAAAGATTTAAAAAAATATATGGACACTAATAAAATGAAATTATTAATAATATGAAAATGGTGTATAACACACAACTTCTATGCACTATCCAACACAATAAACAATGTTTTATTTCATATGCGTTATAAAATATAAAAATTATAAGAATATAAGAGCTCTTTTTTATTATTTTGAGTCGGAAAAGTGGACTCACTTCAATAATAACTTTTAGTATTTCTGAAAATTTTTCACAATATTCATTGTAACTTAATATCGCATGCAATATTTTGAATCTTTCCGTAACCTTCTAAAAATACGTTTCATAGACAAAAATTCTTGAGTTTCTCTTGCATTACACATTCACTAATAAAACTGTATCACCTTACTTAATTTTGAACACATCTCTCTGAGAAATCTGCGTCATTAACTCACAGATGTTCAGGGATGCTGATAAGAAACAATGAGAGGTGTACATATCAAACTAAACAAGTTTGTCCTCTTAATGTTTCGAGACATATACAAAATTATAATGATTGTATTCTCCCTTATCCACTGTATAATATCCAAAATTAGACTTCAAGTTATTAAATTAATTTTAATTTTAGATAAGGAAATTTTCGAGAAATAGTGAATCCTGATATATGGCCAGTATATCAAAACACACAATTTCAAAATAAAAAAATTTAATGACATGCAATAAGATTACTGCTGAATAAAATAATTAACAAAACAATTGAATTCAATGGAGAAAAAAGAATACAACTTGACTTTACTTTTGTGTCTTATAAAAATCAATATCTCTAATATTAGTTCTCTCATTAGTCATTTTTCTAAAAACTTAATTTATATCTTTCACTTTAAAGCACCAATTTCTATCATAACTCTTAACTCATTCGACATCTTAAGATAAAATTATGAGAAGTGTATTAAAATTTCTCAAAATTTTGTATGAGACTAAACCTATATACTTTGTTTTCTCAATTAAAATATAAAGAAAATATCTTTTATAATACAACTATATTATAAAAATTAAATACCATATCATATCATATATTATTCTTTTTCGCCGAAAAGTCTTGTTAAGCAGAACTCAGTTATTTCTGTATTACGTAAGATGTTTCTTTTAGTTATTATCGTATTCTCATTATTATGGGTATTTTGTTGAATGTAATTTAACTGAAAATTTTCAGATGGATGAAAATGTCTTAAACGAACTGAATGAACCAATTCTGTGTCAGTTTTATTAAGGGCATTGGGTCTATCAATTTCAAATAATACATCAGAACATTTTCTTAAAACGGTATAAGGGCCTGAATAAGGGGGACTTAATTTCCTTGTATTGGGGTATTGAAATTCCTCATACATTACTAAGTCACCAACCTTGAAATCAGCTTCCTGAAATTTTTTATCATATCTAATCTTATTTATTTTATAATATTGTTCTGTTCTTTCTTTGGCTAATTTTCTTGCTTCTTCTAAGGAGGATATATCTCATTATCTTTTAGCGAAATTTCGAAAGGTAAATTACCATACATTAAGTAGGTTGGAGGACACCTGTTATTGTATGTGGAGTTTGATTATACTGATGGGTTACTTTTTCTAGAATTTTTGTCCATGGGACTTTATTTGAACTATTACTAATTTCACATTTTAAGCGGGTAATGATGGTTTGATTTACACGTTCAACCTTTCCATTGGTTTGTGGTCTGTGAGAAGTAGTTAATAATTGAGTGACATTATTATGTTTTAAAAATGCTTAAATTTTGAAGAGGTGAACGCAGTATTTCTATCACTTAAAATTTTTCCGGTATGTGATTCTGAAAGATTTGTCTTAAACAATTTATATAAGTATCTGTTGTTGCATTTTTTTTTTTATGGGAAAGTTCAAATGTACCTAGTTGCATGATCAATAATAATGTGTAAATATTTTTTAACAGAGTTGTAATAATTTAAACCACCTACACTATCTATCGATAAAAGTTCAAAGGGTTTTTCACAAAGGGGAAGTGATTGCATCAGTCCGTATTTTCTCTGATGTGACTTCTTATTTATTTGACAAGTTTCACAGTGTTTCACATAATTTCGTATATCAGTAATAATGTTTATCCAATAATATTGTGGTGATATTAATTTTAACATGGTAGCTACACCAGGGTGGCCAAATTTTTTATGAGTTGTTTCCATTAATTTCACTCTTAGAGCTTTGGGTACAATTATTTTAGTTAAACCTTGTCTTTTAACTACAAAAACACCATCTCTCTTAAAACATTTAGGAGCTGATGTATTTTCTACATTTTGAAAATGACTTATTTCATTGATATCTAATAAAGGTTCTGGGGGTGTATTAATTATATGATAAGCAATAGGATTTCTTGTTAACATATCAGCTTCAACATTAGTGCTACCTTTTTTATATTTTATATCAAAATCATACATAGAAGCTTTTAAAGACCATCTAAAAGTCTACCCGTGGGATTTTTTGAAATTTTTAAGCCAAACTAATGCATTATGATCGGTATGAACTGTGAAATGAGATCCATGAAGATAGCAATGGAATTTATCTAAACTATCAATTATAGCTAAGCATTCTAATTCAGTTATTGTATAATTAATTTCATAATTTCTCAGTCGTCTCGAGTGGAATGCAATCGGATGTTAATTTCCATTGGATTTTTGTTGTTTGAGGAAACATGAGATTGTAGTTTTCGATGCATCTACATAAAGATGACAGGGATAATTTGGATTGAATATAGCTAAAATGGGCTTTGAAATTAAGCTGTCTTTAAGTTTTTGAAAAGATTGTTGACATTCTGGGGTCCAATTCCAATTTTGATTCTTTTTAAGAAGATTATTTCATATCCTAAGAAATCAATTGTATCTTTACCAAATTTACACTTTGATAATTTTAATTTAATATTTTCTATTCCACAAATTTTAAAAATTTCCTCTAAATGTTTTGCATGTTCTTCAATTGTGATTCCGAAAATACTATTATATCGTCAAAATAATTTAATGCAAATTTTATTTGGTATTTATTTAAAATCTGTCTAATAGCTCTTTGAAATATAGTTGGAGAATTTTTATATCCAAAAGGCAAACGATTAAATTGAAAAAGACCGTAATTTGATGTAAATGCAAGTTTTTCAGATTCATTATCATCTAATTTAATGTGCCAATAACCACTACATAGGTCGATGGTTGAAAAAATTTTGCATGTGTTAATTTGTCTAAAACTGCATCTATTCGGGAATTGGCTCTGCATCTAATTTTGTGATAGCATTTAGCTTTCTGTAATCGATACATAATCGTGTACGAGCATTATCCTCTTTTTTAAAAGCCAATGTTATAGGGCAGCGTAAGAACTATACGATGGTTTTATTATTCCTGCTTTCAATAATGCATCTCTAATTGCTTTTTTATTTCCGTATCATCTTTAAAAAGATGTCCTATATGGTCAAATTGCCATGGGTAATTCTGAGGTAAGTATTATTTTTAGAAGAATTACATTTTAACTCGCCCACATCAAACTTATTTTTAGCAAAGACATGTTTATATTTATCAATAATCATATTAATAATATCATAATCACTATTAGGAATTATTTCTATATTAAACACATTATCTCAGTTTTCTTAGTGATAATTTTTATTATTACTAAATTTAAGAGTTTCATTTTTCTTTAATATTTTTTTCTTAGATTCATAATTTTTTAAAATTTGTTTTCCTCTTTGAAAAAAATTTTATAATCACTAAAATTAATATTTAATTCAAAAATACTCATAGTTTTATTAGAAATTATTAAATATTTCAGTTCTACATTTACTGAGGAATTTAATATTTTCAATAATTTCTCTATTTTCAATTGTAAAGTAATTGTCTCACTCACCTCAATTTCTCCATTGATGGTGGCAATTTTTGTTTTGATACTCTACGTTGTGGTATCCCTTGATTTGTGATATTATATTTTTGGAATAATATTGACACTTGATCCTGTATCCAAGAGGACATCAACTTGTTTGAAGTTGATTCTTCCCTGGATGATCATAAGTTCTCATGTTTGATGAGGTTGGAATACCGTATTATTGTTTTGTGTTCTTTGACGGGGGTAGAAAGTTGGAGCATTGGGTCGCAAAACTGTCGGTCGTTGTGGAAATCGTTGGTTTCTCGGATATAGGGTCGGCCGCTGAAGTGAAAAGGAAGGGTGATGATAAGGTGATGGAAACTGAGGAGAGTATACCTTATATCTTGTGTTGGTTATGGTATCCGGATGTTGAGATTGGTCATTTCTCCAATTCCATCCTCCTCCAATTCCTCCTCATGTCTATGGGCAAATTGATTCGTATGATAAGGTATTCTTGTCATTGGATACTTTCGGTATATAACTTCATTCTTACTTGATTTTGATTTTCTTGGATATCTAAGAGTTTCATTTTTTCCTTCAGTTCCTCTATGTTGCTGCAGCTTTGTAACTGTATTTCTATGGCTCTATTTTCTCTTAATCCTCTTATGAGGTAATATTTTTCAACTTCTTCTTCCATGTTTATCAGGATGCGATTTCTTTTACTCTGTAGAAATATTCTATGTGGGTCTCTTTTGAGGTTTTTCTGTTTTAGATAATTGAAGATGAATCTCCGCTGGATTGACTTGTGTTCGAATTCCCGTATTAAATTATTTTTCAGTTCGTAGAAAACTTTTTTAGGGATAGATTGTGATTAGATTAAGTCTTCACAGCTCCATCTACTAACTTGATTATAAATAGGATTTTCTGTTTCTCTGGTATTATTGAAGGAATCGCACGTACTTTCAAAATTTCTAATGAATGTTTGGATGGGTATTTCCAGGTTATATTTTTGGAAAAAAAAGTCTGTAGATCTTCAAATCGAATATCATTTTTAATAATGGTTATAGGTTGTTGTAATTTTTCTTCATCAGCATCTAAATTCTCTTCTTGCTTAATTTTAATTTCATTCATTGTTTCCAATTTTGATGTATGACTTTCTGAAATCTTGTTAGGAGAAGAGGATAATTCTATTCCCTTTGGCGGTAGAGCGATGTTCTTCCGGGGATTACTAGTGCGTTTCTTTTTCCGTACCATGGGCCCAATTCTGGTAACCCAACGTCCTCAGCTAACAAATGTAGAGTGCCGTCGAAGTTCCATAAAATTCTCCATATCAGTTATTACGTTCGTTGGCGTTAGTTTTATATTAAATTATTTTATAAAAAAGATTAGTTTTTACATTAAGATCGCAGACAAAGATCCTGCCGGCTTTTTAATTCTGTCATGCTTTTTAAGACAGAATCAGATTAAAGTTAGAGAAGTGAAAAAGACGACCTTTATTCTTTCATTTGTACATCTGTTCTGACACCGAGCAGGGAGGAAAAAAGCACGCCATGGTGGTGGTTTCAAGTGGATAACACTTGAAAAACGTATGGTAAGTATCGCTGCTTTGAAGAGGTTGCTTGCAAGTTAATGCTGACATATGTTGACTATTAAATCTAACGATCTAGAATTAGACATGTTTATTGGCTAGGCCATATGTTCGGAAGAAATAAATGGGTGATTGGTTTGATACTTGAAGATGGGGGCTGAGAAATATGAGTCAAGTGCTAGATAGGGAATTTAATTTTTAATCTAATTTAATTATCACTTACATATATATATATATATATATATATATATATATATATATATATATATATATATATATATATATATATGTCATGATTTTTAAAGACAGAATCAGATTAAAAAGTTTAAAGGAAGGTCTTTATTCGTTCGTTTTACATCTGTTCTGACCGCTAAGAGCAGGGAGTAAAAAACACGCGCCATGGTGGGGTTTCACGTGAATAACACGTGAAAAACATCTGGTAAGTGTCGCTGCTTTGAAGATGGTGCTTGCAAGTTAATGCTGACATATGTTGACTATTAAATCTAACGATCTAGAATTAGACATGTTTATTGGCTAGGCCATATGTTCGGAAGACATAAATGGGC